>CM034146.1:850024069-850624069 GCA_019776745.2 Taxus chinensis | reverse complement strand
GCTTTGAATAGCTTTTTTATAAGCATGTTGGATGTATGCTAGGTTATCATCCCAAAAGCTAGGTATTCTATGATCCTATACAATAATAGTGGATGTGCGTAAACATTTGACCAACAAGTTACTCCATTGGCCAACCCACATAGCTTACTCCACAAGCTTAACATTAGACCCAAATGAATAACTAATGGTTAGGTCTTCCATAAGTCGGCTACTCCATAGCTTCATATACATCATAATACCATGGCCCTAAGTGTTTACCATTACATCCCCCATGTAGCCTAGTATTATAAGGGAGGATGCAATGTTATACATGTAAGCACATGGTTTGTGATGTATAGGAGGTTATGGAGTATCCTACTTGTGGCCCACATAACTGTTGAGTAGTCATATTAGGTCTAATGAGTAGCATGTGAATTATGTTATATAGGTCAGGTTCAGCCAAATTCATAATGTGTGAATGAAGGGTTTACCCTTCCTCACTGTCGTTAGATGAGTGGTTACATATTAGAGGCTCGTAATGTTGTAAAGCCATACTGTTGTAACAGGTTTGACCCTCTTAAAAAGAATTCTCTTAGAATGGTTCTTCACCCCTGTGAGCATCACCTAGATGCAATGAAAGCCAAGTGGACCACTCATGCTCATGAGAGATGGATTCTTGTGAACCACTACTCATGAAATATAGGTCAATGAAGATTGGCTCAAAACTATGCAGTTGAATCCAGAAATATGATATCACATTATTTAATCTACTGCAGAAATATCATTTATGTAAATATTATTTGCTGTAACCCTACCTCAAGGGTTTTTCTATTTGTGAGTATATTGAAGTTTAGGGGACATTGGCCCACTAAATCTTGTGTTGCGCATTCTAGTTATATTTCAACATAAGGCTATATATTGGATATTGGGTCTTAACAGTTCATGGTTGCACAATCACTAAAAAAGCTCAAAAAGGACTCAAACCACGGCAATGACTAATGTACTATTTGCAACTCCTTTTATGTCCTAATGCAGGATACAGAAAGCCTTTGAATATCTGACAGTGAAATAACCAAGTGGTTGTCAAGGGTGTGAGAAGCAATGAGAAAAGTGAAACTAACTTGAATTTTGTAGATATTTACTTTTGTACTGATAATTTTACAACGTGTTCTGGTGGCAAAACCAGATATTCTCTTTGAGAGATAATAACCGAAGACAAACATTAATATTAATTTTTGTTCAAAAACTCTAACATTAATATTAATATGGATGCTACTTTTCAAACATAATCTAAATTCCTTGAATCAGAAAATGGATGTGTTTAGTAGTGATCCGATTGTTAGCCTACCATTCACATACTTTGGAATAGGATATGTTGGCATCCAAAGTCCCACGAGTTTCTCTTTGTACGGTAAAGTGTAGACAATGGTAGCCAGGCCTCTTTCCCCAAACATCCATCATTTTGTACTATTTGGTTGGAGAGACGTCTTGCTGGTTTCAGGCCACCTACTGTCATAAATATTGTTTGGTGCAATAAAGCCTTGGGTCATAACCCAGTGTTTATCGCAACCATTGACTAATAACAAAAGAATTATATGCAGTACAAAAAGAAAACAAGAGTTGGGATGGTTGGCCATGGCAACAATCATAAAGTTGACCACTCAATGAATAGGAATTAATCTTCCTGCAAAGATGAGTAAGTAAATGCCAATACAAAAGGGGGCATGTTTTGAATGGTGTCCCAAGCAATTCAACAGTAATTCACAGGAAGGTAAATGTCAGATCCACATATAATCAGAAAATTGTTCACTAGTGATTGTTGGACAAGTATCACACAGAATTCCCCACCAGGCATATAAATCTAAAACCTTGCAGTTTGGCTAACCTTTCAATAGTGTGCCTGTTGGTTCCACATTGGTCAACTCAGAATGCTCTCATCTAAGAAATGTTATTTATTTTTGTGCCAAATGATCAAATTAACTAGAACATGAAGACTTGCACACTAAACTTGAGTTATTAAAGTCTGGCATGACAAACATCACAGCTTACATGGAAATCTTCAAATTTGAAACTGAAAAAGTTAATTACCAAATTTTCCCAGATCCATTTTCCACCTCGAGAAACAGGCAATATATGGTCAATTGTCAAATCTTTCTTGGAACCACAATACCTGCCCAGATACAGCATAAAAGAAATATAAAGATATCAACAATTCTGCATTGAATTTTTTACATTGAACTTTATCATAGCTTTCTGTGCATGAAAAACTACCATTTATTTTATTCTGAAATTTCCCTTAATGCTTTTGTAGTACTGAAGTGTATACAGATACATATTAGGAATCTTACCACAGTGAATTATGAAGAAAGAAATAGGAGCAATCAAGTTTGTCTTAGTAATCTGTAGAATGTAATGTCCCTCAGAATCCATAGCTTAATGCCTGATTGTATGTGGCATCTACAATATTGCCAAAGCATCTACACATTTCTATTGTGTCAAACATGGGTGCACAATTATCAGTGAACATCCTAAATTTATTGCCAACAATGCAAACATCTGACTATAAAGGCAGGGGACGAGGAAGTCTCAAAGAAATCACAGCGAATTTGCTATAATTTGAAATGAGATCTCATCATAGCTCCTTTAGGGCTACCTAGAGTGTTTGCAAAATACCCATTAGAACATGAAATGCAGAACATGCTCCCATCACACAACGCACAAACCCACCACCAGTCCAATCCCAAATGGTGCTTACCTCAGTATTACACTGTATATGTTGTATCGCCTTCTAGCCATTAGTAATACTAATGGAAGTTAACAGACACTTTTAAGAGCCAAAAAACACTAGCTTGACCACAAAGTTCTTGCCTTAAGGATAATGGACCTAGTAGTGACAGTTCTAGAGCACACCTTGGTAAGAGATACCCTTCCCTTAGCAATTCATGTTTTTTGTTACCAGCAGTGGGTTGTAGACTTGTAGTTCATCTCATCCATTAAATATTCTGCCTGGTATTGAGTTGTCCTGATTAAAGCCTATGTCATAGAACCTACAGTCTACCCTCAATATTGTGAATCCCTCCAGTAAACTTTAACTAGTTTTCTTTCTCTTTATGGTATTTCACTTCAATGAAATTGGGTAAATTCAAATTGGACATATTCAATTACTTTTGTAGAGAAATTGAGGTTCATTACTCGTGATAATCAGACAAATAATGATAAAATTAAAATAATAGATAATATAAATGCTATGTTACCAGGGTTTGCCCCTACCCTCCCCGTACCCCCTGGATACGTACCCGCTATAGATACGTCCCAGGTACGGTACTGGTACGTCCCAGGTACGTCTGGGTACGTACCAGGTACATCCCAATTACATTTTGACGTACCTGGGACGTATCAGTACTGTTGGGCCCTAAATTTATTTTATTTTATTTTATTTTGACACAAACATACTTTTGTTTTATTGAGGACTAGACTAGGGGGGCATGGCAACCACAAGGAAACCTGGAAATTGTTTAAAATCCCTCTAGTTTAAGGATATCAAGAATGTTTCAGGTAATTATTTGGGATCATCGCAATTGGCCAAGGAAAGAAGCTATTCATAGAAATTTGGTCCTATATTTGAGCCTCCGTACAAGTTATTTATGAGACCAAATCTCAGGTGATCTTCAATAGAATCAATACTAATAGAAAAATTTGGAATCGCAAATTGCATAGCTTAAAGTTTCAAAGAGCGTCCTTTCCTAGAAACTATTAAGGCGCAGCATTGACTCCTTCCCACATCCTTAAGGAGGATTAGAAGGTGATTTTGGATAATATGAATGCAAAAACCAACCATTGGACTGGCCTCCTTAGTTATCATTGGCAGGTTAGAGTCAACCTAATTAAATAGGTCCTTCAGGAGCTCCGTATATACATCATTTATGGCCACCATCGCAACACAAAATTATCTCAAAGGAAATGGATGAAACACAAAGGAATATAATTTCCATATATCATAGAAAATGTAAAATCATAAGTATATTGAATGTTTTGAACATTGATCGTACTATATTTTTCAAGTTTTGTATTTGTTATGGACTAGAAAATGAGTAAAATGAGTGTGTGTGTGTGTGTGTGTGTGTGTGTATCATAGAAAATGTAAAATCATAAGTATATTGAATGTTTTGAACATTGATCGTACTATATTTTTCAAGTTTTGTATTTGTTATGGACTAGAAAATGAGTAAAATGAGTGTATGAATAATATATATATATATATATATATATATATATATATATGTATGTATGTATGTATGAATAATATATATATATATATATATATATATTTTTAATTTTTTAATATATATGTACGGACATATCCAAGACGTATCGTACCCAAGGGTTTTTTAAAATCGATGTATCCGCGTATCGAGCCCATACCCGTATCCTGGCAACATAGTATAAATGTGTGCTGCACAACTCCAAATAACTATGATTGTGGAATCAGCTTTCCCCATCACAGTGACCTATTACAGATGGTCAATCTCCACACTAATATACTTGCAGGGATATTCCAATGTCCAATGAACAATAACTCTCCATGAGGATCCTCAACTAACAAGGCATCTCCACTGTATAATGATTGGGCATTATTATTGTTTGACAAGAAAAGTCTAAACTTACTGATACCCTGTCATAGAAGTGGATAAAATAGGTCAACAAGTTGTATAATGACATCCTCACTACTATGATGGTCAACAATCAAGACAAAAGAATACATAAAAATCCTAGCTTTCATTAGGACAATTGTTGAAGCAATGAGTTTGCATGGATTCAAAGAATCTGGAGCTTGCATGTTTAGGCGTCAAATTTCTTCACCCTTGTCCTTGAGTAAGTTGTTAAATCTGTTGAGACACTATAAACCAATGAAGCAGTACCTCTCCAACATATTTGTTCCTCCCATATAAACTATAGGGATACATCTTACTTGTAACCACGCCCACAATTTCCTTCATCGCTTTTTCTTGGAGATGAATTGGACATTCATCCAAGTGTTTCCATCTTCTAAAAACCCCTATTGAATATAATTCATATATTTATACACATACATCTTGGTAGTTTTCTAACTGTAAGCAGTTATAAAATGTCTCAGAACTGTTCCAACTACATTGTAACTACTCCCAGCATAATAAAGTGAAGGACACGTTCATTTGGTGGGCAGTCCAATACCTCTTCATTATTTTCTCTGTTCACATCTTCTAACATTGGTGTCAAAGCCATTAGTGCTCCAAAGGTGCAAAGTTCACAGAAGCTCTTGGTGTAGAGCACAAACATCAGAGAGAAAACTTTGAACGGAAGGGTCGCGTAGACCTGCAAATTGTTGGGAAATCCAAGGAGGGTGAGAGTAATCAAGGGCACAAAAATACAATCATTCGTGATTGTAAATCCGATGAAAGGAGTCATTTTTGAAGAAATCAGTCATGTTTTTCCCTATCAAGGAAGAATACAATTGTTTAGGGCACACAGATGGCAAAAACACAGTCAAACAAAGCAAATCGTGCAAAAATACAGATGGCGATTTAGGGCAAAAATTATGTAAAAAATACAGTCATGATTTACAGCAAAAATTGTGCAAAAATACAATCATGATGTAGTGCAAAAAAAAACAGTCCAAGACACAGTCGCCATTACGATATGACAAGTGGCTGCAAACCTGCGTATGGTGAAACCTTGTTGTGACTTGTTTGCTGACTGTACAAAGCTTCATGGGAAGTTTTTCTGTGACGTTTGCTGAAGTGACTGACTGTATAGAGATTTGTTGGTTTTGACTGTGGCTACGGCACAATTTTTGACAAATCGCAGATATTGTTCAACCCAAAAGAGTTTTTTCCCAGGATTTTTTCAGACATAGAACATGCAGAATTAATTAGGGCATAGGTGAACAGAAACAAATTACCAGAAGCAGAAACTGTAAGTACCTTTATTAAAGTTCAATTGATACATAAGAGAATTCAGAAACCTGTAGTTTTTCTATCAGAAAACTGTACTTTTTCTGTTGCATTGGTTTCTAAATCAGACCTGTACCGTGCATTTAAAACTGTCATGGAAGTTATCAGAAATACAACATTGTCCCATTTCTTTTTTGTTGCACTGATTTCCATGTCAGACATCAAAAATCTGGGAAATAAACAGCACTTTCATTTTGCTGCATTAATTTGCAGATCAGACAGTCATAGTGTGTGGAAAATGGTAGACATCCAAAACGTCGTTCTGTCGGAGGCACAGAAACCTGACGAGTCAAAACTATAATGTCTGGAGTCACAAAATTCTCACTATTGCGAATTTCGAGACTATAGTAAAATCATACTTGGTGAGGAAGGAAGGTCGGTTGCAAATTTTGTGGATTATGACAAATGTCATAAGGAGGCCTTGTTGCTGCTAAAGTTGTCGATATCCGATGAGTTGATACCAGAAAGACGGAAAGCCACTGTGGCTAGTGAGCTATGAACCAGTCTAAAGGACAAATACATGACTTCAAAGAAAAGTCGAGTGTTATACTTGAAGAATTTGTTGTTTTCACCAAGGATGCAAAAGGATGGGTCCTTATCAAAACACCTACTTTGGATGAAAGATCTTCTAGACCGACTCCCCTCCACTAATAAAAAGGATGATGATCTGGTGGCATTGGTTCTGAATAGTCTGTCAACCTCATATAAGTCATTTTTGGAAACCTTACATTTGATGGTTGAAAGTCAGATGTTGACTTTCGAAAAAGTTAGTTCCTACTTGTTGCAAAAGGAACGGAGACAAAAGAAAACACTCGAGTCCTATTTTGAACATTCACAGAGCACATTTGATATTCAATGAGTTGTTACTAGAAAGACGGAAAGCCACTATGGCTAGTGAGCTATGGACCAGTCTAAAGGACAAATACATGACTTCAAAGAAAAGTCAAGTGTTATACTTGAAGAATTTGTTGTTTTCACCAAGGATGCAAAAGGATGGTCCTTATTAGAACACCTACTTTGGATGAAAGATCTTTGAGACCAACTCACCTCCATTAATAAAAAGGACGATGATCTAGTGGCATTGGTTTTGAATAATTTGTCGTCCTCATATAAGTCGTTTTTGGAAACCTTACATTTGATGGTTGAAAGTCAGACCTTGACTTTCGATAAAGTCAGTCCTACTTGTTGCAAAAGGAACGGGGACAAAAGCAAACACTTGAGTCCTATTTTGGACATTCACAGAGCACATTTACTACTCAATCAAAGGGGAAGTGGAAATGAACTCTGATGAATCTTCCAGATACCAGGTAAATGTAATTGTCATAAGGTTGGGCATTTCAAAAAGGATTATAGGAAGCGATGGTATGATCTTTCCCAAGAGAACAAAAAGCCATGGGATGAGGCCAATGTAGCAGTTGTTGCAGATGAACAAGATTTTGAGGAAGAGCATGCTCTCTATTGTGTTACAACATCATGCTTAAATGACAATACCACCAGTTGTTAGATCATTAACTTTGACGCATCCAGACATTTTTCATGTCAAAGGGACTAGTATGTATCATTTATTGCAATTACAAATTGTTTTGATTCAATTGTATTAGTTAATGGAGAGTCACTTGCAGTAGAAGGGATAGGATATGTATGCACTATGATGAATCATGCTCAAACACTATTAGTAAGGAATGTTAGGTATGTTCCTAGCTTGCATAAAAATCTCTTATATGTCTGTCAGTTAATAGAAAATCCCCATATAGTTGTAAATTTCTCAGGAAGAAGTATCTTGTGTCAGATGTAAAACAAGGATGGGTTATTGCCCTAGGCATTGGGCATGGTGGCTAGTATAGGCTAGTTGACTCTGCTTCAATCAACTTAGAAGCACATTGTGGAAAAAGACTCCACCATTCAAGATGTGTTGGAGAATGCTATTCCTCGTCGGAATGTCGACCCTACTCCAACCAACCTACATGCACTAATTGTGGAGGGAATATACACTAATGTGTAGAAGACTAAAATACTTATGTGCAAGCAAATGAAATGCCCAAATTACAGGATGCGCAAGAGGCGCATTGATGCAGGAGCATCCACAGGATTAAGCAATCTTGTATCAAACAAAAAAAAGGAATTATTTAATGTTTTAGTTAGATTGTTTTGTCCTCTGTTTCAAAAATTGCAATTTATCGGCGATAAATCGCAATAAATCGTTTACAAGCATGAAAACGATTAATCTTTTGAAAAATCGCAATTTTTGTTATGCTAATAAATCAGCAATTATTGGCAATAAAATACCCTCCAAAATCGTTGAAAATCATGGCTAAACTCGTCGAAAATCGTGGGGAAAATCGTGGCTTAGGGTTAAATACAAAAATAGACCAAATCGATTTGTTTTTTCTCCTGTTTTCTCTTTGCCCGACTCGTTTTTGCTACTGCAACCTGCATTTACTCCATTCGTGGGCATTCGACGTGGGTAGGAGGGCACACAAGTTCAGTTCATGCCCTAGCAGGTAAAGAATACTGTATTTTTTTTTCTTTTTTTTCAATACAGTGAATACACTGATTTTTCAATACTGTAAGTGTAAATATTAAAATTTATATTACAAATTTACAATACAGTGAATACACGACTTTACAAATTTAACAATGAAAATACTTATTGCCTGTAACTTATTAATATTAATACTTAATAGTAATACTAATAGTATTTATTTAAAATTTTAATATATTAATTCATTTTGATTCTTTTATATATATTTAATATATTACGGTCTTTGTTGAAGAAGTGTGCGAAAAAAAAAGTTTTTGATCGCTGCAGGTTGTTAAAAAGAAGTTCTGCAAGCGTTGAGAGAGATTGAGTGATAATGGATTTCAGATGGGGCGCTGATAGAAGGGGTGCAAGAGCAGGAGCACCTAGAATTGGTGATTTAACACTAATGATGAGAGAGGTCCAAGCAAGACTAGCTGCAAGGAACCGTTTCCTACATAACACCATATCTAGAGACTTTTCTTCTTAAAGAAAAGTGAAGAGCATGTTATGTTTTCTGCCCGATCTTATTAGGGAGAAGATATTGTTTGTCGTTCAATAAAGAAGCAGGATTTACTCTTCGCTTTCTTCATATATGAAGACCAAATGTAACTAACTTATTTCTTGAAGAGAAGCCTATTCAAATCTGAGATTTTCTACAATAATAACAGAAGATATCCACAATTCATCGTGTTACTCCAAATATCTACGACCATCATTGGATAGAAGTGAAGCTTTGATGGTGCTCATATATATACAAGGCATTATCATTTAAGTTTTAACTAGTCTCTGAAAACTTACAGGACTACAAAGACGTGCTGGATTCTCCATGAAAATCACTGCAGTAGCTGCTTCTTTTCTTTGAATAGAATCATAGATTTAAAGGGTAGAAGCAATACATCTTCCTCACAAGCTAATCAACTACTACCCGAAATTGTAGGATAATCCCATGGCTAAAAAATCTTCACTAGATGGCATTTTCCTTCTCACTTTTCTTTATTTTTTATTCTAATTTTAGACTTGGCAGGGAAAAGTACTATGCTGTCTACAGATGTATGGTAACGTGTACATGATGTACTCTGTAATCACCTTGACCTTCGTTAAGGAACATTGACATGTTTTATTTTTCATTGTCTCCATTTGGGAACAATAATTATAAAAATCTGCAAATATCAACAAATTTCTAGTAGAAGAATCAATATGTAGTTCAAATATTTCATCTTGAAGATCAATACAATCACAGGCTGCATTGCTTGATACTCCTTCAGTATGCACCGCATGTTAACTGTTTTCTAGAAACTGCCTTTTTCAAATGAAAGTGTGATCCCAGCTATATGGGATTAGAACAACTCCAATCAAATAATCCTAGCCTACGCCTTGAATTAGCAGACATTAGCAAGACAATATGAGAATTTTAGAGACGAGGGATTTTGTACACGGGACTTAGATTCATGCCTTCAACCTTGGAGTCAATCCCTACGAGGAAAATCAATTCACTCAAAAATTAAATTACATGCACACACCCAGTTGGCAAGTAGAAGATTTTAAAAGCTCAAAAATCCTTAATACCAGCAGAAACAGTAAGGAGAGTTGAAAGAAATAACTACATATAGTCACCTCTTACGTTAACTGTCAACTGCCTTGCTCCTCTCCATACTCTTAAGTAACCATTCTTAGTGGCAGCAGGCAACAAGTGCCCCTAAGCAGACTTCATGTGCTGCACTGATTTCTGGGGAATTATGCTGTAATTTTCTCTGCAGTTTTGCCACTGGCTATTTTGTTTAGTATTCCTAATTGTATCATTTTAGTCCAGTGGATTCAAAATTGACTATGCATGGGTTGTGTGCCCCAAATAGAAAAATTATGCCTTGTAACCTGGCATCAGTCAGTCACAAGGATTATCTTCATAAGAGAGAAAATTGTTCAATTAAAAGACAATTTTGTAATCATTCATCCTGATAAGTAATCTTATATGAAAGAATAACTGCTAAAGGTTCTTTTCCTATTTTTTCTGGATTCAAGGGCTGCGACCTGTAGTACTGAAATAGAAAAGACATGCACACTAGAACATCTATCTATCCATATATGTATGAGTGTGTCAAACAAGTCCTGGTTATGGCTCTTTTCCCAGTTTACCTGCTACAAAATTTTAACTTATAGTGGAGAACACTAACATGTATAACGCATAGGCATATATGCAAAAACATATTGAAACGCACATTAGCTGGGATACTTACTGACAAGTAAATAAATCACGTCCATATATATTTTTCCGACTTAGTTGAATCCTAACATGTCTTCGCTTAGGAACATGTACAAAACTCGCAAGCTGTGTGAACCAAAAAAAACGCCAGCAGTAAGCCAAAGGAAATTACCGCCTTTTGAATGGAAATATAAAAAGAACAAGAAAAATAGACACAAAACTTGGTCAGAAAAAAGTCCTAGTCAAATCACACTGAACAAATGCATTAAAACTGCATATGAATTGCATGAATTTGAAACCTCAAGACAGCTGATAATTAAGAGACAGTATACCCTCAACACGGCCGGAATATTAAAACTTCCTCCAGGAGAAGAAACGGTCTGGTCATAATATTCTAAAACATCCGCCTGAAAAGAAAAAGTGCATCAAATGACTTTCAAACATTAAGACAATGCCATGTAACAGGAAAAGAATCTTTACAAACATGATAATATGATAATCCAAAGTAAGATAACATTGGAATGAATCAACTTACTTGTTTCAGAAACAAATAGGAGTAAAGTAACTTTTCAAATTCCTTGTATCTATCAATTTTAGATAAGATAAAAACCAGATACATTCTAAATTATAAATGTTGACCCGATTTACTATTAAAATTCTCTATTTGTAAAGCATCATTGATCTGACAATATCTCTCACAAACTTTCATCGTCTATTACTGAGAAGTATTTGTTGCTCACAGATCTGCTCCAGAAAGAAGAGTGTAATTCTAACCTTCTCCAAGAATTCCATGCATATAGCACGCCTCCAACAAACAATATTGATCGGCCTATTCATATGAACCAAAACATGGACACAGTCAATCAAATTGCATCAAACAAAAAAATTGAAATATATTTACTCTTTGTAAGACAACAAATTGAACATCCCATGGATTAGGCCAAATAGTAATGCATCCAACAGAGCGAGATACACACTAATCAATAACTCATAAAACCAGTAGTTAATACTACTCATACATGGTTGAAGCAGGCCACATGTTGATAGCACAGGTTACATATGAATACAAAATGAAAGTTGTCATAAATGTGTGATCAATTATTTTATAAGGCAGGGAATCCTCATTCTTATTCCTCAAAGACAAGATAAAAATCTTACAGGCATTTGGCAGAAATAATGATAACTTAAGGAATCCAATACCTAGATCAACCCATATGAAGGCACAATGAAAAAATTGATGCCTGCAAAACTACAATTGAACAGTGCTTCAAATTTGCATGCCAGAAATAGGGACTGGCACAAGAAAAGAAGAAACTAAAATTGATGAAGTCTTATAATGCCACACAGAATGCAAAGGAGGTCGGAGAAGAAGCTGTATACTCCTGTACGGCACTACATGCTACGAGCCTTTAGATTACCACATTAACAGTGACCACAAGCTAATCACAGTTTTTACCATGGTCATGTTCTGAATTGGTAAACTATAATGAAGACAATCCTCATCAAATGACTTTTTATATCCTAACGCCGTTGCCGTAACATTGAAGCTTGGCGTAATGGCCAGTGGATAGCATTTTCCTACTGCTTACAAGTTCAATCCCCATGGTGTGCATCCAAGATAACATACCAATCTATACTAGGCTGTTTTTGGCTATGGTAAATGAGGTCCTTATTAAATTTATTAAGTTATTAAGTAAACATTAACTATTTAAATATTAGTTAATTTACTTTAGTTATACACCATACAATGTCCTCGCCTGAAATATAACTTCTTTTATGCTTGATAAAAGACGGGCACACCGAGATGTTAGTGTGGCATATGCCTCCCATTCTCTTCATTCTCTCTCTCATATTTACTAACCACTGTTCAAGGATGCCCTAGGAGAAGGGCAGGAAGAGCAATTTGCAGAGATCGAGGAAGCCCTAATCGGGTACGAATAGAAGAAAATAGAAGAAGAGGCATTTGAGGAGGCCCTAGAGTAGGGTATAGACAGCGAGGTTGAGATTGTAGAGGTTCCAAATCATTTTAAAGACTAGTGCAAATAAAGGTTGAAATCCCAATTTTCGATTTCGAGATAGACCGGGAGGATGTTAGAAAAGCGGGGATAAATAATAAACACGGATTAGATATCCACCATAAATTTGCCAAGGATTATAGTTTATTATTCTACAAGTTAGAATGAATTAAACCATAGATTGCATGATATACAATGAAAGTAAATAGCCCATAACACATAACACAGAATTTAAGTGAGAAAACCTTACGGTAAAAAACCCACTAAAAATATCACTTATCTTTATTGAGAATTGAATTTCACTCAACACTCCCACTATTTCCACAGATCCCCAATAGTTACACCTTATCAAAGGTAGTACAAAATGTAGACAAAATTTGCTTAATGCAGAGATCAAACTCGCATCATTCGCATTATGTTTCTTTCTTTTGCTCATATATAATTAGCATCATTCATCATGCATATGTTACCAGTGTAACCAATCTCAAATGAGAGCACCCTGTTATATACAGGGCGGGGTGATGCATTTTACTGCTTCTGTAATGTCCCCTTTCCTACACCAAAGGCCTAAGGGCCAATTCGAGTCCAAATACCCAAGGGGCTATGGACGCTAGGAGCTATTGGGTATGAATATCTAGTCCATTTTGTTATAATTCTTCGTTGACATAAGCGTAAAGTGTTTTGGAGGGACTAGATATTATGTTTTGTCGTTAGGAAGGGGCCACATGACACTTAATGTTCTAATTTTGTGTTGGGGGTCACTTTTGGACCATAGTGACTTAAAAAGGGAAAAGTAACTTAAGTTACTTTTATTTTATTGGTCCTTCCTAAGGAAAAATGCGACTTGGGTTTTTTGGGGCTCTTTGCCTTGGGGAAAATTATATAAGGAGTGGGAGGAAAAAGATAAGGTCATTCTTGCATACATAATTATTTTCTTTCATGTGCAATTGTTGCTTGCAAATTTACAGCTTGTGGAGTGAAATCCCACAGGGACCCTAGCTTCAATGGTGAGAGATCCATCCCTAGCTAGCAAGGCATTCTTCAGTAGTGAGAGATCTACCCTAGCTTGTCATTTGGAGTTGTTTTCAGGATTGTTTTACAGAGATATTTTCAGAGGTTTTAGAGGAAGGGTTTTGAGGGTTTTGGAGACATTTTGTAGAGCGAATCAAAGGGTTTTCAGATCATATTTACGGCAGTGATAAGAGTAGGGTTTGACATCATTTCTAGAGACCTTTCAAAGGGTTTTGATCACTTTCCAAAGGGGACGACTTGTTTTGGAGATTGCAGCCCTTATTTGGAGGGTTTTTGGGTTGCTATTTTCAGATCTGAAGGTTGGGATTTCATTCTCCATAGTAGTATATGTAATTTCCAAAATTTCATAATTTAATGTTGCTTATTGGAGAAGTTACGAAATTTTGAAGTTTAACCATTGTTTAGGGCTTTCTGTAATTTTCTGGTTGCATTATATTACTCCAAAAATAATTTTCTTATATTCTTTATAATATTAGCAAGCTCTCCTAAAAATTTCAAGTGATTTGAGTGAGTATTTTGAGAGATCAATTTTCTTCAGTTCGTTGCCCTAGCTGTTAAAAATCTGCAAAAATCAGAATTTGTGTTCGATGCAATTTAATATATTTTTGGTGCATTTTCAAGTGGTATCCCACAAGGGATATTTTCAGTGGTATAAGAGCAGTTGTTTCTCCAACTTGTTGGGGTTGAAAAATGGGAGACAAAGACAGTGAGGATATGAAAGATCCCCAATGGGTCTCCCTGACACTCCGATGAATTTTAAACCAAATAAAAATAGCAACTACAGATTTTATGGATGTTATGGCAAATACCCTAATGCAGATCTGAATTTAATTAAGAAAATGCGACTAGGGTTTGAGCTGGATCTCAATGCAAATAACACTAAAAAAATATACTGTCAATCCCAAATGATTACTGGTATTTTTAGACATCAAATCATGCAAAAACCAAATTTATTGCAGCCAAAACAACCCAGAAATCAGATCTGAAATCTGATTATTAATCTGCCTGAAACCCTCAAAATAACACTTCAGATAAATGTAAAATTACAGCAATCTGGTTTACAATAATATGCAGAATATTTGCCAAATATTTTTTAAGGAAATACCTCTTGAAATGTTGCCAAAACCATCCACAATAAGTCGACCCAACTGCTGTCATAAACCACTGAAAAACACCGTCACAAACACTGTTGAAATTAACCTGGAAATCTGAATAAGAACGCTGGAAATTTCTGAGTGAAATCGCCTCTCAATCCCTTGGGGTTTTCGTCCACAAGAGGTTTAAATTCACAAGGGTTTTCGTCCTTGGAATTTCTAATAAAAGCAAGAGCTCTTAACAATGCAAAATCTGATAATAAAAATATGTATGTCTCTAAGCTAGTCGACTTGCCTATATAAAGGAAAAACAACCCAACCACCACCTCTAAACCAACCAATCACATTCTTTCTTTTCCCTATGCTGGCCGCATTTTTCCCTATAGACTTAATGACACATTTCCCTATTTATGACTCCCATAGACAAGTCGCACTTTTCCTCCTCTAATACAATTAATTTTAATTGTATTTTGATATTGACATTTTTAATTTATTAATAAACTTTATTATTTATTATATGTGCAACTTATAATGTTATTTTAAAAACATGAGCACAATATAACAAAATAATAAAAACTTAGTCACCCTAGAAACCTCCTTTGGCCGTCGGGTAGACAAAAAGGGCCAAAGGTCTTCGTCCAAGCTCATTTGGAAATAGGGGACATTACAGTCCTCCCTCCCCAGAGTTGCTAGCCCACAAGCAACTGCAGCAATGCTGGGTGCTAAAGAATAGACTCACCCTCCCAAGTGGCATCCTCCAAAGGTAAGTCTTTCCAACAAACTAGATACTCTCGAATCACTTTGTTCCGCAACCTTCTCTCCCTCCAATCCAGAAGCTCCTCAGGAACCAAATCCAATCTTCCCGCATCATCCAAGGGTGGTAACTCTACCCAAGAAGTCGCATGCTGCCCCAATGCCTTCTTTAAGCAAGACACATGAAAAATATTGTGTATCTTACTTTCAAAAGGTAACTCCAACTCATAGGCCACCTGGCCAACTCTCCCCACTACCCTGTATGGACCATAAAAACAAATCTTAAGCTTTTCTGCTCCACTCTTCTTAAGAGTACTCTGTCTGTAAGGCTGGAGTTGTAAAAAGACCATATCGCCCACGTCAAATGATCGCTCAGTCCTGTGCCTGTCTGCATACACCTTCTGCTGATTTTAGGCATGTTGCATATTATCCTTAAGGGTTTTAAGGATATCCTGGCTGTCCTGTAAGCACTCTCGAGCCTTGGGAGCTCTACTATCTTCAAACGCCATATCCATAAAGGATCTCGCGTCATAACCATACAAAGCTCGGAAAGGGGTCATATCGATGGACATATGGTACATAGTATTGTAACAATACTCGCACAAATAAAGTTGCTTAACCCATGCCCTCTGCTGTCCTGAAACATAGTTCATAGTTGCGTAGGTACCCCTCAATCCACTTATTCACAATCTCCGTCTGCCCATCAGTCTGTGGATGATAGCTCGTGCTCGGAGTCAACTTGGTGCCTGCCAATCTAAAGAGTTCCTGCCAAAATGTGGTCATAAACCTGTTGTCCCGATTGCTGACAATATTCTTCGGGAGCCCATGCAACCTGAATATCTCCCTAAAAAATAAATCAGCCACCTGCGGTGCCTTAAAACTCGTGGGAATGGCAAAGAAATGCCCATACTTAGTCAACTTGTCAATTATCGCATAAATGCGATCATAGCCCTGCACAACTAGTAGTCCTGTAATGAAATCCATAGATTTACTCTCCCACCTCTGCTCTGGAATAGGTAAGGGCTGTAATAAACCTACAGGGAAAGTATGCTCGGACTTGTTTTGTTGACAAGTCATACACTCTCGAATATATTATAGAACATCCTCCTTGAGACCCTTCCAAGAGAATCTCTCTCTAACCTGCCCGTATGTCTTGAAATAACCTGGATGTCCTGTTAATGGTGCATCATGGAGTGTATGTAGAATCTTTCCCTTAAGCTTAGATTCAGGTACCAAATAAATTCTACCCTTCTAATAAATCAAATCAGAAATTACCTGGTAGCACTCATCCTGAATTTTTCCATCCATGATCTCACATGCCAAGGTGTTCTTTGAATACTCGACCACCAATTGAGACTTCCAATCTGCAGAAATCTAACCCACGAAATATAGGACAGCAATATGGGGCCTCCTCGAAAGTGCATCAGCCACAACATTCTTCTTCCCTTTGACATACTCAATGTCAAAATCATAGGTCTGGATCCTACTGACCCACTTCTGCTGCCTCTCATTGAGTTCCTTCTATTCCAAGAAGTACCTCAAGCTGTTATGGTCGGTTCTCACTACGAACTTCCCTCCCACCAAATACTGCCTGAACTTCGCCAATACATGCATGATGGCAAGCATCTCTTTGTCATAGGTGGAATACAACCTCTCGTTCTCCCTCAACTTCCTACTCTCATAGGCAATGGGATGACAGTCCTGCATCAAAACTGCACCAATACCTGAGCCCGAAGCATCACACTCTAAAATGAACGGCTTAGAGAAATCCGTAAGAGCAAGGACTGGACATGTGCTCATCACCACCTTGAGCTTATCAAATATCATATGTGCCTCATCTATCCATCTGAATGCCCCCTTCCGTGTGAGATCTGTCAATGGCGCAACAATATCTGAATAACCTCTCACAAATCTCCGGTAATATCTGAATAGCCCTAGGAATCCCCGCAACTCTGATATGTTCCTAGGTGAAGGCCAATCTTACATAGCCTGTATCTTTTCCTAATGGACCTTGACCCCAATGGCCCCAATGACATGCCCAAGATACAGTATCTCAGTAAGTCCAAACTCGCATTTGGACATCTTAGCAAATAGAGACTGAACCTCCATAATGCCAAGTACCTCGTCTAAATGCCTCGAGTGATCCTCCCATGTTCTACTATAGATCAAGATATCATCAAAGAAAACTAGCACGAACTTCCTCAACTGCTTGTTGAAGAGATGGTTCATGCATGACTAAAAAGTGGCAGGTGCATTAGTGAGACCAAATGGCATCACTAAGAACTCATAATGCTCATAGTGACATCTGAATGTTGTCTTGAGGATGTCCTCCTCTCGAACACGAATCTGATGGTACCCTGATCAAAGATCAATCTTCGAAAAGTAAATGGCCCCATGCAATTCATCCAAAAGCTTCATCGATACGAGGGATGGGATACCTGTTCTTGATTGTCTTCTTGTTGAAGGCCCGGTAGTCAATACACATCCTCATCGTCCCGTCCTTCTTCTTCACTAACACCACCGAAGAAACAAATGGGCTAGAACTAGGACGGATTTGCCCCATATCAAGAAGCTCCCTGATGATCCTCTCTATCTCATCCTTAAATTTCTTAGGATGGCAATAGGGTGTAGTGATCACTGGCTTGGCACTCTCCTCCAACTCTATAACATGCTCAAACCCTCTGTCTGGCGGTCTTCCTAGAGGAATGTCACCAAAAACCTGCCCATGTTTATCCACTAGGGTCTGAATATCTATATGCCACTGCTGCCCATCATTTGAAGAAGATTTGGATGAAATGAAACATTGGGCTGCCCATGCAACCTCTCCATGTCTGATGATAGACTCCATCCGATGTGCTGAAACAACTCTAGGACCACCATCTGAAAGGGCTTGTAGCACAATCTTCTTTCCATCTACCATAAATTTCAACTCCATCCGTCTGAAATCCTGCACACATCTCCCAAGAGACTGTAGCCACTAAATACCTAAAACTGCATCCATCTCCCCATGTCCAACTATGTAGAAGTCATCTGTCAATGTGTAGTCTCCTATCTGGATACTAAACAGTGAAACCCGTCTAGTGCAGCTCAGAGCAAAGCCATCTGCCACTCGTACACTAAACCCCTCAAATTTTTCAACCTGCGGTCCCCGCTTCATCACAAACCCCTCATCAAGGAAATTGTGTGTAGCATCACTATCAATCAAGCAAACAACTCGTTGGCCCTTAAGTACTCCTTTCAAACGAAAGGGCTGGTACCTAGGGACTCCAGAAAGTGAAGCAATAGTACCTAGGCCTAATGTATCTCCCTCTCCAAGCTCTACCTGGGGCTGCTCATGTGCATCGTGATCATCATCACTGTCCTCTGTATCTGCATCTGTTGAAGACTCTACCTCCACGTCTGAAATGACCTCAATAAGATGCACCTTGCCTTTCCCAAGGCAGTTGTGTCCAGGCTCCCAGCGGTCCTTGCAATGAAAACAAAGTTTCTTCCTCCTCAACTCATTCTGAGTCTCCTGATCCATCCTAGGAGGGGGAACACTCTCCTGCTGATTAGTGGAACGTTGAAACGGTTTGGAGCTCGTGAAGGGCTTCTTACTAGGCTGGTAAGAAGTGGGAGATGTCTCCAAATCTAATGTTGTCTGAATAGCATCATGTAATGTCCTAGGCCTAAGGGCCTTGACCAATCCTCTTAACCTGTCATGCAGACCCTCAATGAAAAGCATCACCACACATTTCTCGGGCATCTCTGGCACCATCACTGCACTCCGCTGAAATTCGTTGATGTAAGAATCAACGGGCCCACTCTGTCGTAGTTGTGCCAAATCCCTGTAATAAAGTTCCACATCTTTGTGATCAAATCTGGCAATCAATTTCTCACTAAACTCCCTATATGACCGCAGTAGGTCATGCCTCTATGTGATAAGCCCATGGTGCCACCAATCGTATGCCACTCCCTCCAGGTGTAGAGTAGCAAACTGAATAGCCTCATGTTCCTGCATAGGTTTGAGAGTGAGGTATGTATCAAGCTTGTGAATCCATGCCCTAGCACTAATCTTTCCACTACCATCAAAAGTGGAAAGGGTCATCTTGTTGGTAACCTACTTCAATTCTCTATTCTGTTGGGCCCTAGGTCTTTGCGCTTGTCTAGCTCTCAAGCTTTCTCTCTTTTGAATACAATACTGGTGAAGGGGAAAGGCATTCCGTACCTCCTCCGGTAATGCTCTCCACTCATCATGAGCTACCATCACATTATCTTGAAAGATTGTGTCCTCAAGTGGGTCCTCAACTAATGGTGGCTCCTCCCTCTGTAGGAATCTAGGCTGCATAGGTCTATCCGCAGTCATCATGGATCTCCTCTCCTCTGTATGTCGCCTATCACGTGGAGGGGAACCTCTCACGCTACCCACCTCAGTAGGTGCCCTGTTGTGCCCTTTGTGACTGTTAACCACTGATATGGATCTTTCCCTTCTGTTATGCCTATCTCTCGGCCTATTCATAGTCAGGCTCTCCATCAGCTGTCTCATGGTCTGAATCATTTCCTGATGGGAATCGATCATTCTGCTAAAAAGAATATCTGAGTCAACTCGCTCACGCCGCGGAGGACTGTGTGATCCCTCTCTTCTGTCCATGATTTCATTACTACTTTCTATATCTAAATTTGTTAGAATACGTGCCTGACTCCTTGTATAATATCTGTGTGGCCCAACTTCTCTAGGCTGCATCAAACAAAACCCTCCAGGTGGGAGGATTGTTGCTCTGATACCACTGAAAGCTCCCCAATGGGTCTCCTTGACACTCCGATGAATTTTAAACCAAATAAAAACAGCAACTACAGATTTTATGGATGTTATGGCAATTACCCTAATGCAGATCTGAATTTAATTAAGAAAATGCGACTAGGGTTAGAGTTGGATCTCAATACAAATAACACTAAAAAATTACACTGTCAATCCCAAATGATTACTGGTATTTTTAGACATCAAATCATGCAAAAACCAGAATTTATTGCAGCCAAAACAACCCAGAAATCAGATCTGAAATCTGATTATTAATCTACCTAAAACCCTCAAAATAACACTTCAGATAAATGTAAAATTACAGCGATCTGGTTTACAATAATATGGAGAATATTTGCCAAATATTTTTTAAGGAAATACCTCTTGAAATGTTGCCAAAACCATCCACAATAAGTCGACCCAACTGCTGTCATAAACCACTGAAAAACACCTTCACAAACACTGCTGAAATTAACCTGGAAATCTGAATAAGAACGCTAGAAATTTCTGAGTGAAATCCCCTCTCAATCCCTTGGGGTTTTCATCCACAAGAGGTTTAAATTCACAAGGGTTTTCGTCCTTGAAATTTCTGATAAAAGCAAGAGCTCTTAACAATGCAAAATTTGATAATAAAAATCTGGATGTCTCTAAGCAAGTCGACTTGCCTATATAAAGGAAAAACAACCCAACCACCACCTCTAAACCAACCAATCACATTCTTTCTTTTCCCTATGCTGGCCGCATTTTTCCCTATAGACTTAATGACACATTTCCCTATTTATGACTCCCATAGGCAAGTCGCACTTTTCCTCCTCTAATACAATTAATTTTAATTGTATTTTGATATTGACATTTTTAATTTATTAATAAACTTTATTATTTATTATATGTGCAACTTATAATGTTATTTTAAAAACATGAGCACAATATAATAAAATAATAAAAACTTAGTCACCCTAGAAACCTCCTCTGGCCGTCGAGTAGACAAAAAGAGCCAAAGGTCTTCGTCCAAGCTCATTCGGAAAGAGGGGACATTACAGGATATGGGTGTGGATCTAATGAAACAATTGTTCACCAACATGGTAAAGCAACAGGAAACTACTAATCTCTATTTGAGCCAGCTCACTGAGAGATTAACGCAAGGTAAAATTGAGACTCATACAGATAGAGGGGAAAATAGCAATATGGGACAACAAGGTCAAAGAGGTGAGAGTGGACATTCAGGGCAGCGGTCTCCCCATTCTTCTACCAAGCCTTTGGGGCTTCACGAACCATCTTTCTTGAAGGATCTGGAAGTTTCACAGGGACGGCAGTCAGTAGATATTTTGGATGAGGAGTCTTGTTGGGAAAGGTACCAAACCTTGAGTGAGGGCTTTCGTGACATGTCATTCCAGGAATATTGCAAAATGAAGATTGGCAGCAGGCCCAAGAGAAATCATCAGATACAGGTACTAGAGTTACAAAGGACATTGGGACAGATTTCCATTCCACACTTCAATGGTTCTAAGAAGTGTACTGCACAGTCTTGGGTTCAGAAGTTGAAGAAATACTTCGACTTGAATCCTATGCGTGAGAAAGATGCAATTAAGTTTGCAATCCTACATCTTTGAGGGAGATGGACATGACTGATGGCATCATGGTCTTGATTACATAGGGTCACATGCATAATTACTACCTATGTGGATATTTCACACAAAGGTTAGATAAGACAGGTTTGACAGGCCGTATCCTAACAGGAATTTTAAAGAGTTGACTCATTTGAGACAGACCAACTTATTTAAATCAGTATATCATTGCAAAATTTCAAAGGTTGTCAGTCATGGTTCTTGATGTTTCAGAGATGAGATTGACTTCACTCTTAATATAACAGGTTTGACAGATGCACTAGCAAGACTTGTGAAGGAATTTGAGCCTTCTTCATTACATGATGCAATTAGGAGAGCACGAGATTTGGAGTTATCTACTCCTAAAGTCGAGGTTTCCACCTCGAGTTCAACGGAGGGTACCTACATCTAGATCCTAGATGCTTTTCAGCAACCGAAGGTACCTCTAAATAGGCAAGATGATACGAATAAGAAACCATTCATATCCAAGGAGGATCAGATATGAGTTGAGGTGAAAGAAACTATGTTTTTATTTCCACACACCTTGGGCTCCAGGACATGATTGCTGGGGTAGAGGGAAGGCCCAATTCATAAAGGTCTTTGAGGAGAGTGATGGTGACAGAGATGAGGAGCAGGAGATTCAGGGATTGGATGATGATGACGATGGAGATGTTTTGGGCAGTGCTTGGTGTTGAAGCAGGAGATAGCAAGATTTTCCCTTAGGATACTATTGCCACTTTGTCTAGTACCTTGAGGTATAAGACATTCAGAGTTAGGGGAGTTTTACAGCGAGAGCGAGTGGTAGTACTCATCGACATAGTGGGGTTACCCACAAATTTATTGATGCATCGTTAGTGGAGAGACGGGGTTTACTAGAAAGAGGATTTTGAGGTCTTCAACGTGGTTATAGACAACAGAGAGTCTATGAGGTGCACACAACGAGTTCCCACAGCCGAGCATTATGATAGGTTAACTATATAATTATTGATGAATTTCTATATTGATGGTATTAAAGAGACCAACCTTGTGCTTGGGAGTGTACAGTGGCTCTACTCTCTTGGTAGAGTTCTAGACTAACTTTAAAACTATGGAGTTGAAGCTTAGGTCTGCAGGGAGGAATGTGATATTGAGGGGATTATCTACGGATGCACCCCAGGGGTGGTCACGACCAAACAGGATTCATAAGATTTACAAGCACAACGGAGTGGATTGGGTGGTACAGTGCCTAGTTACGACCAAGAACTTAGAGAATGGTCGACCATGTGTACCACATGGATATGTACAAGGCCTACTAGAAAAACAAAATGTACGTTGTTTGGTGATATACCTCCAAGTGTGCCTCTAGACAGGGGATTTGAGCATGTGATTGAGCTTGAGAACAACTATACCCGGTGGTTACTACTCCTTACTGTCATCCAAAATGGTTTAAGGACGAGATCGAGAGGACTAAACATGAGCTCATAGAGATGGGGCATATTAGACCTAGTTCCAATCCCTTTACTTCTTCGGTAATATTGGTGAAGAAGGACATGAGACCATGTGGATGTGCATAGATTACCGTGCATTGAACAAGAAGACCATACAAGAATAATTATCTAGTGCCACCCATTAATGAGTTGCTTAGATGAGCTACATGGGGAAATTTATTTTTCTAAAATAGATTTGCGATCTGGATATCATCAAGATCAAAGGTCAGAGAGGACAAGATGTGCATAAGATGGATTTCAAATGTCATTATGGTCACTTTGAGTTCTCTAGTGATGTCATTTGGTTTTTCTAATGCACCAGACCACTTTTCAGTCTTGTATGAACCATGTGTTCAACTTCCATTTGTGGAAGTTTGTATTGATCTTCTTCGACAACATATTTTGGTCTAATGTAGGACTTAGGAGGATCACATATCAGACATCTTGATGAGGTGTTGGGTATGTTGGAAGCTAACTCGATATACGTGAAAATTTCTAAGTGTGATTTTGGTATGACAGAGTTATCTGTATTTGGGATATGTGATTGGTGGAGGTGTATTCAAGGTTGACATGAGAGAAGATATTCATGCGATATTGGATTGGCCGCCATCTAGGACATTGACACAGTTGAGAGGGTTCTTAGGGTTATGCACATGCTACAGGAGGTTTCGTGAAGAAATTCTCTCGCTTGATTACACCGTTGACCGAAATTTAAGCAAGAAGGGGGATTTTGTTTGGTCAAAATCAACACAAGTATATTTTTTGATCACCTTAAGAAGGTGATGAGTTTGTGTCCCATTCTTGCATTGCCAGATTTCTCCCATTCATTCATACTTGAATGTGACACATCAGACAAAGGGTGGTCGGATTAGTTCTTATGTAGGATAGGCATCCCATTACCAACGAGAGTCGTAAATTGAAACCTTGTGGAGAGGGGGTACTCGAGTTCATGACAAAGAGATATTGGCCATTATGCATGCTATGGCCAAATTCTAGACAGTACCTTGTGGGCAGAAAATTCATGGTTCGTACAGATCACAATAGTTTGAGGTTATTCCTAGGGCAAAAGGATCTCAACGACCACCAACAAAGATAGGTGACATAGAGATACAAACATATGAATTCAACATAGAGTACAAAAAGGGTAAGATTAATTTTGTTGTTGATGCATTATCTAGGAGGCCTCACCTTACCCCTATGCTTAGTTCTATGTCTGAGATTTCAACGTAGATTGGAAGGCTCACATTCTTGTTGAGTATTCCAAAAATCAATTTGCATGTGAGATCATGGATAACATTATACAGGATGATAGATACAGAGATCGTGGATGATCTTCATATACTACAAGGATAGGATTTTCATTATACCAAAATCTAAGATGAAGGAGAAGGATCCTAGTCGATGTCATATCTTGTTACACCATCTAAAAGAAAATCCTGGATTATTTGCTAGGATAGAGTATGAACTAGAGGTTTAAGAATTCCAATAATACCAAATGTCTTTGATAGAAATTTAGATAGAGGATGAAGGATTAATGATGCAAAAAGTGTATGGTTTGCCTAGTAAGTACCAAATAAGAATAAGTGGATCCTGAAGATAGATTATCAGCCTCATGCATGTAAGAAATGAATGGATATCTAGTAATCTCCTAAGCTTTTGTTTTTTATAATCCCTAAGGAATAGGGTTTCTTTATTATGCTTCATATATGCACTCATAACTCAGAAGAAACACCATGGAAGTGTGTTGCAAGGGCGTATTCATTTTGAATATTTAGAACAGTTATAAGTAGGTCAGTGAAGATGATTTAGGTGTGTTTGCAGGATGAATTGATCAGATTTTTCATTCATGGAATTTATTACTAGTTAAATATCATAAAAAAGGATTATGAAGGTTTGGAAGTAGATATACATAGTGTAAAGAGTCAAGGAAGTGAATGAAATTTTGAAAGGTAAATATACCATTTTAATAAATTGATGAGCATATTTGAAGCTTAGGATTTTGTCTTGAGGCTTGATTTAGGTCTGTAGAGCACGTGATTGGTGTATAATACCAAAATGTTTTTGAGTCTATATATTATATGGTTATGAATTTCATGAAGACCTAAATGATTCCATAGAAGTACTTTTAAGGTCATGATCATGAAGTTTGTCTATCATAAATGGAAAGAAAGAATGTTTTAGACATATAACAATTAAATCTAAGTATGTAGGACAGTGAAATCATAACATCAGTGTGAATAAGTGTTCTTTCAGTATTAGTGAGAAGAGTTGATTTTTTTATGCTCTATACATTCTCATCTTTCTTGGCAGTGGTCTATTTTTTGGAAACATGTTAGTTCAGTCCTTTCTGATAGGTTGGAGAAATAAATATTTCATGAAGAGTTGTGTGTTATGGTTTAGTGCTTGTGAAATATGAAGATCACTATGAATCCATGAAGAGTGATGTTAAGTTATGATATTAAATTTTAAGGTAGGATAACAAGTGACAGAGGTCAGAAATATGGGTATGCAAAAGTCATGAAAAATAAGTGGGAAGAATAGTTATTTGAGATATTGGCATAAAGAAATATGTGTTATATTTGCATGTAGTTTCAAATTATAAGTTGAAATGTATCAGTTTTTATATCATGAAGGAGATATGCATGATAGAGATCTATCATTATAAAGCACGTATGTATAGACTTGTTTAACATAATGATGCAATTAATAATTCTTGGTTTAGTAATGTTGTCATAGAGATGCATGAGAAGACTTGGTGGACATAATGATACAAGTTAAGTGTAGTTCCAGTCGATAAAATTATTCAAGATAGGTGGCATGCTATGTTTTGGTGACTTGAAGGATGGATATTGATCTGAAATAGGGTATGAATGATTCTTGGCATGAAGGTTTAAGTTTGGTTTCTTGAAGAAATATTCTTAGTTATTGATTAACTAGTTGAGTGTGGAGTCATGATAAATACTAGAAATTCTTGTTTTCCCTTGTATGGGTCATGAATGAAATTATGGACATAGGGGGATCTAGTTCTTCTTTGAGAATCATAATAATCAAGGTATGAAAATTTTTTATTTCATTTTTTTTGCCTAGGTTTGAGTAGTCAATTTGATGAGTACATTTTATGAAAACAAAAATAAGGGTATCTATTATTTTTGAGTTCTATCTAATCTATGTCAAGAGAAAACAAGTATATGAAGGTTTTTATAATCACTATTGGTATCTAGTAGTCAAGGACCAATGGAGAGATAAGTAGGTTAGTTCATTCAAAAAGACATGAGAATCATGACAGCATGTTGAAGAACGTAAACAAGGATGGAAGAGATGCAAGTGTGTATGAAAGGTAAGAAAAAATTGTTCTTGTTTCTAACAATTGGTAACATTTTCTAGCTCAGCATGGTCTATTAGTATCAAACATATGTTGATATTGGCCTATGTTGATATTTAGTATTGATATCAAGAAGTTCAAAGTGATATTGGTCTAAGTGTATTAATGACTCATTTGGTGAGCTCAATATGTGGAGATAAAAGGAGTTCTGAATTCGTCAATTGGTATCTGTTATATTTCCTAGTGTGTGATAAAATATTTGAATCTGATATGTCATACCAAGGATAATGTAAGATGTCTTCTTATTTTGATTTGATTTCATTTGAGAAAGTATGTATTGAGTAAGGAGGGGCATGTTCATATAATGCTTCATATTTTTGTTCTTGAGATCTTGTTACAAGAAGGTGGAAGTTATAGGTATAATTTCATGTTTATTAGTGTTTACAAGTTTGGTTGATGTTTCCAACCACTTCTTTAATGTATGTGAGTTCTTGATATGATTTCAAAGTAGAGAATGCTCAGAAAGGAGGATAGCCATGAGTAATGGTCATAATTTGGAGAAGTATCTTGTCAATTTAATGGTGTAGTTTTAATTTAAGAGAAGCATATTCTTAGGGGGATATTTTTTTAAGTTTCAAGATAGTCATTAGAAGATGATTTCTTGAAGGTACAATTCAAGAAGTTTTCTAAAAATTGTATGAGCCTAAGGCTAGTGTAATGTCAAACATTTGGTATCAGAAAAATTGGTGTCAGTATTTCATTATGTTAATGAGATCATATAGTATGTTTTATAATGCCCTTTTTCATTATTATTAAAGGGGTAGAAGAAATAGAGAGAGGGAGAATGTTATCATAGTGTTTCTTAAAATGGTTGTCATCAATGAAAAATGAGGAGATTGTTGAAACATTGTCATTCATGTAAAGGTGGGATGGAGATTGAATAATTGATGTCACCAATGTTTTGATTGATTTCAAGGTTTTTATTGAGTTTTTTTTAAATTATTTCAAATGATACCTTTTTTAAGAAGGTCAAGGAGGTCAATAACCTTGAGAAACCTAGTCATGGTATGAAGTGGCATAGTGAATCTTTGAGCATGGTAGTCTAGTGAAATGAGTTCACATAGGTATGAGAGGTTGTATGAAATATTTTTTGAATGATTACATGATTTAGAATTCATGGATAAGTTATGGAGTTAGTTTAAGGTATGCATTCAGTTTTAGGCATGAAGACTAAGTTGTTAAAGGAAATATGAAGAAATCAAGTCCTAATGAGGTATGAGGCTTGGTTTCTATGGAAATTATGGGAATGTGAGTAATTTTAGAGCTATAAAATGTTATCCTAGGTATGTTTATCAATTTTTGAGGTTATATCTTGAAGGAAAAAGCAAGAAAAGTGGTTTTGACGTCTGAAACTAGACAAATTCTTCAGAAATGACTATCCTAATGATGTAGGTTGATAATTTTTTAGAGTCATTATGAAAAGGTGATCATTGTAAGTTTTTTGGCATGTGTTTTAATGTATATAGGAACAAACAAAATTCTCAAGATCAAATGATAAAGTTGGAGTATTTTGCAATAAGATTATGGATTTTTTATAAAACTAATAATCAATATCTGAGTGCTTCAAAAATGGTGTATTCGCAAGTAGAAGTCACATGATGATTCAGTTGCTTAAAACTTCTAATGGAAGATAGTATTGGAAGTTTACAAAAGATCATTAAGAGGTGGAATTGTCATCATGGACACTCCCCCTCAATGGAAACAAATCCATTATAGTACCAATAAGGAAAGAAACTTTGGCAAAAGAACTTCATAGCACATAATGGGTTGGTGAAGATATCTACAACTTGATATTCAGTTGAGTAGAACTTGATATCAATATCACCATTTAGGAATTTCTCTTGATTAAAGTGCATATGAAATTTCAATATGCTTGTTCCTTTGAATTTTGAACTATATTTTTTGCAAGAGAAATGTAACTCTGACTGTCACATAAAATATTAGTCCTCTACTAGATGCCCATGTAAAATTCATCTAATAGTATTTTCAGCCACATCGCTTCCTTTGTTGCTTTCGTAGCACTTCTATACTCTACTTGAGTAGAAGATATAGACATTGTTGGTTGCTTTTTGGAACTATACTCCAAGTGATTGCACATGCACCCAACTTGAAAACATATCTAGAAGTATATTTTCTATCCACAATATCACCTAACATGGTTAGAATCACAATAACTAAATAAATTATGCATCATTACTAAGAAGAATAATACAAGAACATAATTAATTGTACCTTTGATATACCTGGAAAATATTTTTTCCATTTTCCAATGGTCCACATAAGGATCCTGCATAAATCTAGAAACAATCTCCAACTGAATACAATATATCAGGTCCTAGTGATAGTTCAAATAAATTAAACTACCAACAAGTTGTCTATACAAAGTAGGATTAAATTTATCACTATAAAGTTTTGGATCTAATTTAACACCAAATTCCATAGGAATGACAGATAGACTTACAATCAATCATGTTAAATCTTTTAATAAGATTAGTAGCATATTGTGCTTGAGATGCAACAATAGATTTGTGATCTTGAAAATAATCATGCCTAAAAAATGATTTAGCAAACCTAAATCAATCATTTCAAAATGTTGTCTTAATTTCTTCTTTGATTTTAAGAATTAGATTCTTATCACTACTAGTAATCAAGAGATCATCAACATATAAGACAATAATGATAATATGATTTTTTCATATTTTACAAACAAATCATTTCAGTAAAACAATTTTTGAAACCAAGATCTTGAAATAAGTTACAATTATCTTAACATACCAAGCTCTAGGAGCTTGTTTAAGACCATACAAATAATTTTAAGCTTACAGAATAAATTTCCTTACCAGGTTCTTCAAAACCTTTAGGTTGATGCATGTAAATTTATTTTTTTAAGTCACCATTTAAGAAAGCATTTTTAACATCCATTTGGTGAATCTCCAATCCATATTGAGAAGCCAATGCAAGAATAATTCTAATAGTTCTCATTTTAGCTACAGGAGAAAAAGTTTCAACATAGTCTAAACCAGGTTTCTGAGTGAAACCTCTAGCTACTAATCTTGCCTTGAACTTGTCTATCTTACCAATAGAGTTATGCACTTGATTTTATACAACCATCTAGATCCTATAATGCTTCTTTTAGGAGGAAGAGGGACTAGTTCCCAAGTTTTATTCTTGATTAGAAGAATTGTATTCATCTTTCATAGCATCAATCCACCTTTCATCTAGTTATGATTCTTCAAAATATTGAGGTTCAACCTCATAAAAAGTTGATCAAGGCATGATAAGAATGTTGACTATGGGTCATCTTTCTCAACACTATTAGGATTAGAATTAGAAACCAGATTTTGGAGCCCATTTAGGAATTCTAGACTGAGACATATATTGTGAGATGAATCCCCCTCAATATCCACATCCATCATATCTAAAGATTAGGATAATCATCCTCTTGAAATTTTATTTCCATATTATCTAGAAAAGGGTTATTAATCTCTAGGATTTCATACCTCAGGAAATAGGGAAGAGAGGAAGAATTCACAAAATGTATTTTGTCAAGAACATGAACATTCATATTTTTTATGATCTCATGTTTGGATGGATCATATACTCTTAATCCTTTTTTTTACAACCATACCACAACAAAGATGCAAGAATAGGAGGTAGGATCAAGTTTCTGTCTCTTGTCTTTAGGAATGAGAAGGAAGCAGGACTACCAAATATATTTAAGTGAGAGATATCAATTTTTTCTTTTTCCATACTTTATGAGGTGTAGCTTGATGTAAGGATTTAGTAGGAACTCTATTTAGAATATAGACATCGTTATTCATGGCTTCATCCCATAAAAAATTAGGCACTTAGAAGCATGAATCATGGTCCTATCCATTTCTATTATGGTTTTGTTCTTCCTTTCAGCAATGTCATTTTGTTGTGGGGAATATGGAGTTAGTTAACTCTCTTTGAATTCCACAAGACACAAAACTCATCAAACATTTTATTCACATATTCACCTCCATTATCAATTCTTATTCTTTTAATTTTTAGATTAGCCATGTTCTCAACTAGGGCTTTAAATTCTTGAAACTTAGACAGAACATCAGACTTTTTCTTAATAAAGTATGACCAAGTCATTCTAGAAAAGTCATCAATAAAACTTACAGCATACAAGGCTCCACCAAGAGAGGGAACTTCCAAAGGACCTCTTACATCACTATGGAATCAGTTCTCAAGCAAGTTAGAGGAATTAGACATCATGATGTTTGTGAAATGGTTCAACATGTTTCTTACCACGTAAGCAAAGTTCACAAGTTTCATGATCTTATTTTATCTTAGGAAGACCTATAAACAAGGTTAAGTCTAGACATTTCATACAAACTCTTAAAACTTACATGTCCAAGTTATTTCATGCCAAATTTTAATATCATTACAAGAAGAAGTAAAAAAAATAGGTTTCAGACACAAATCCATCAAAGATATACAAATCATTTTATGAATACTAAAATCAATAACATTACCAAACTTATTCTTCACATACCATTTATCTTTCAATAACAAAACTTTACAGTTTTCTTTAGTTATCTGTGAGCAAGATAAAAGGTTATTCTTTAAGTTGAGGAACAAATAAAACATTTCTAATAGTTCCATTTTCTAATTTAACATTTCCACAAGCTTTCAGGTCTTAATGACAAAATTATCTCCTAGATATATATTTTCATGACATTTGAAAACATCTGAAAGAGGATTTCATGAATATAGGTCATATGCCTAGATGCACCACTATCTAGGATCCATTCATTATCATTAGAGGCTGAAAGAGCAAGTATAAAGAGCAATAGTTTGCTCAACATTATTAGCTTGGTTTTTAGCATGATTTTTCTTTTTATATCTTCTTTTTATTATTAAGTTTATTAATTTTAGCATTCTTATTAGATTATTTAGTATTTAATAATAATCAGACTACTTTATGATCAAATTTTCCACACTTAGTACAAGTTCCATCAAACTTAACTTTAAATTTTTTATTATTCTTAGCATAATTATTGTTAGAATTTTGAACCTTAGATCTAATATTATATCTTCTAATTTGGATTGCTATTAAAAAAAAAATTAGTTTCCTTATGATTCTGGGAGAACAAGGCCTTGAGAATTAGTCTCTTTTGAATCAAAATTCTCCATTACTCTTTCTTCTTGAATCAGGAGAAGGAAGACAGAGTATCCAAATCAATAAATCAGATTCATTTTGATACTTAGAATTCAAGATAGAGATGTAGTTTCTAAACTTTTCATGAATGTTAATCTGAATAGTAAAATACATAACTTATTTTAAAATAACTCATAATTACAACCATCTAATTGAGCTTTAATATTCTTAATTTTAGCTAAATAATTCACTATCTTTATCATCTCCCTTCATTGGAGTTGTAAACAACTCAAAAACTAGCTTAATTATCTTAGACAATCTAATGCCTTTGTACATAGTTTCTAATTTCTTCCATGAATTTGTAGGTGAGTTCATATGACCTATAAGTATTAAGAATTCATCTTTAATACTTTTCAACATGATAGGCATGACCCCTTGGGAATTTTTAGGAAAAGACACTCAGGCTTTCATGGTTAACTTGTCTCCTAATGCAGGTCATTTTTCAATACCACTAACTAGATCCCATAGATTTCCTAGCCATAAAGATGTATTTCAAGTATAACTATCCAAATATTATAGTTAAAACTACTCAGCAATTTGATATTTGTCCATAGAAAAGTAAAATGAGCTAGTGATATTCTTTAAAAAACCTTAGAAATATTTAGAGAAAATTTAGTGTTGTGCGACTTTTAACAGTTGCAGAGATCCATGGTTAGAGTTCAGTGGATTTAAGAAAACAGATAGTTCCACAAAGTGCAGAAAATGAGAATTCCAAAAAAATGAAACAAAGGGGATTACTATGAAAATTAATTAAAACATCTCTCAAGCGAAGTATGAGAACCAAGTAGAAGGGAGACCGCGAAATAAAAAGACACAATCCACGAAAAGCCGCAAGGAAACATACAAGAAGTTAAACTATTTCCAAATGTGGAAGCCATGAAACAAAGAATTAGAGTTCTACGAAAGCTTAAGGTAAAAGCCGTAGAACAAGGGAACACAACAAAAATGTGAAACAAAGACTTTCAAAAATAGTGTTTTTCAAAAATTTAAGGAAAAGCCGCGAAACAAAAGAGTTCCACATAATAAATAAAGAACGCCGCAGAACAAGGCAAAATGTTGCAGAGTGAAGAAAATGTTGCGCAACAAGCAGAAGTTGCACAAGACTGGAAAACACTAAGGCCGCGGATGACCAAAACACACAATGCCAATCACTCAGAAGGTTGCAAAAAATTGGAATAAAACAAAAACACGATTATGATCTTCCTCAATTATTTAAAACTTACAGAACTTCCAAATTTAACTTATTTCAAAGAGAATTGAAGTTTTGCACTTGTAGACTTTGAAAAATCCGCGAAGGAAAGAACAGGGTTTCACGGATTTAACACAGGATTTAAGTGGGAAAACCTTACAGTAAAAAACCCACTAAAAATATCACTTATTTTTATTGAGAATTGAATTTCACCTAGCACTCCCACTATTTCCACAGATCCCCAGTAGTTACACCTTATCAAAGGTATTACAAACTGTAGACAACATTTTCTCAATGCAGAGATCAAGCTCGCATCATTCGCACTATGTTTCTTGTTTCTACTCGCATATAGCTCGCATCATTCATCATGTGTATGTTACTAGTGTAACCAATCTCAAATGAGATCACCCTGTCATATACAGAGCAGGTGATGTGTTTTACTGCTTCACTCTTATAATTCAAATTTAAACATCCGTCGGCGCGGTATGGGGATCCGCCATCTTATGTTTTAAACATAAGTTATAAGCCAAAGTTCTTAATCTTTGGCAGGTTTTTAATTAAGTGGTTTCCCGCTTAAAATTACAAACCCCAATAGAGGAGTCTCAAAAGGGTAAATGCCAAAATGTAAATAGAATTTTGGGGTTGAGTGCTTTGGGTATTTGTGTAAAGGTTCTCAACAAATACAGTCACTTGTTTATTCTCCTCACACTTGGAATATTTGGGTGTCGTATATACGCTTTTGTATTTTGTACTTTGCGTTTGTCAATGTGATCCAGAAACGTTTCAACTGTATCGCTTTTTCGATTAAGGATCTCCTCATGATTGTTGTTTTTTCACTATTGGAACTCCCCTTTATATTAAAATAATAAAAGAGAGTTGCATAGTAAGGGGTGACCGGATAACACACAGTCCCACAAAACGCCATGAAGGCACCAGATCAGCAAAAAACGCCAAAAAGGTTTATATTACATGCCCACAAGGGCTCACATTAACACGCTCACAAAGGCGATCAGAGAACAAAAGAAAGCAACACCATCAAGCACACGTCGTCGCACTAGGAGGAGGGGGAAGATCATCCCGAGGGGAGATGAAAGCTCCACTGTTAGGCTTTGCAGACGAAGGGTCCATCTGCCAACTGTCGCGATCAGGATACTACATTTGCAATGGAACCATTATTCCCCAACCGGGGGCGGAGATCCTGCAAGAGTTTGCATGGCTAGCGATGGAGAACCCCACTGTTAGATTAGCTTCCCCGAGAATCCAACACAATCGCATCCTTTCCATTTGATCATTATTTTGTTTAGTCTGAGCTATTTTTGGGGGATTTCGAAGGAAGTAGAATTTCTCTCCAATTTGCATGTTTTTTGGACATGAATGCAATTCTGGGAATGGATATAGAGGAACTTCTATTTCAAAAAGGAATTTTTTGATACATGTATTGTTGTTTTCAATTTCTAGAGAAGATTGCAGGAAAAAGGGAGCTAAGTTGAGAAAAAAAGTGGGCAACTACAGGCATGAGTCTTCTCCCTAGATACTCTAAATTATAATAATTATATCATTGTTAATAACTATTTAAGACATTTTTGTGTGTGTCTGGTTTTTATGGCATAATATTTTTACTGGTTTATACCTAACTACTGAAATGCATCTAGAAACTGTGAATAGATTTTTTTTTATTTTAAGTTTTTCATGCTTATTGGGTATGCATACTTTTATGCAGTGGAATGCATTTTTATGAGTTTTAATATTTATGAAATAAGGGGACTGCATTTTGTTATGGGTTTTCTTATTATTTTGAATGAAACAAATGAAATATTGGAACCACAGTTCTAGGTATGTATATTATTGTGAATGGAATGAGTATTTAAACTCCTAGGTTGAGACTACATTTTAATGTTGGGAATCATGTGTTTTCTCAGTAAAAGAATGGAATACCCATATGGGTATGTATGTTGTAGATTTTGTATGGAAGTTATATACACATTTATGAGTTCAATCAATAGTTATTTTGGATTGTCTTCTCATGAGAGTTTGTCTTTCCTTATTTGGGTATGCATAAAAAAGCATACACGTAGGTGTTTGTTATTTTTTATTTAGGGTCTAAATGTTTTCAAAATATTAATTTTAATATATGTTCATCTTTTTGGATATGAATACTTTACAGGATAAAATGATTTCTTCAGTAATACGCTCCTATTGTTAGATGAATGGTGTATTGGATGTTGTACATGAATATAATAGTTAATCCTTGTTAAATGATGGAACTATTGACAAATGTTGAATTATTGTCCGTAGTAGGAAGATATCACAGGTTTGTTAGATATTAAAGTAATTATGAAATGAATTTCTTAACTGATTAATTTGTAGAAAAGGTATGAATGGACTTCTTAAGTTTATCACTTGAATTATTTTTATGGTTTTGTTATGAATTACAAACTGAAGTTACTGTATTTGATAGTTTAGAAATGATTTGATAAGTTATAATTGTTTCTTTAAGTTTGTTTAGCTTGAATTAAAAAGTTCACATGGTATGGTACTGGGGTCAAGTCTTGACTATTATTATCATTATATAATGATTATGATATGAGAAAATTAATGAGTTGAATTATGTCAATTCTCTCAAACCGGGCACATGTATATATCTCTCTCCTAACAGATGTACAACGTAAATAGGAGAATAATTGAAGTGAACACTATGGACTGATTTATTATTTTTATATTCGGTTACGATCTTATGGTCATATGTAAAGAGGATAACCTCAATAAGTTTCTTATTTGTATTAAATGATTTCAAGAAGTAAACCCAATTGATAGGATGGGCATATGACCCTAATGTATAATCCTAAATATGGATTTAGTTGATTTTATAATGATAAAAGTTGGTTTTTCAACCATGAGTGATTTTTTTTGATTAATAAATTCTCTCGATTGATTAAAAAATAAATGGTCTATTTAATCATGGGCATGGTATATGTAAGTAGATATTATCTACGGTCCCCATTTTTTAATAGGTATGTATTTGTATAAACTATTGATGTTATAATAAAATAGGTACACCCAAGACCTGTAGATGTATTATTAAAACATTACTTAATTTAAATCCTTCACTTAAACTAGTCTTATGATAAAATCATAACAATGCGGAAATTATGTTGTTGGATACGATGTTTATCATGGAAATAAAAGGGTAATGATCATTAATAATTTATGGAGTATAGTGTATATGGCCATGAATAATAATATAACCCATACTTCACTAATATGAAGGTATGATGATAGTAAATGTGATTAACAAAATCCTAACTGAGAATAAAAAAGGGACATGATTAACTTAAATTGATTAGTCTTAATCGTTATTGCCTCATGAAATAATAAGTCAGCCATCATAAGTAAATGGTATTATCACCTTTATTAAATAGATAAAAGTTAATAAACAAAACTATCCTTTGACTTGGGAAACCTATAACTAAAACAAGATGACTTTATATAAGAGGGTAATTAATAGTTTAATCCATAACAGGAATAATTTATTAAGGCCCCTTAAAACATAATCGAATGACTTAAGAGATAGTCATACAAAAAAGACCCATTGACTATTAACTTAGGCAAATAATGGAATAACTTAAGTCTCATAGAGTTTTTTATTCAATTAAATTCAGATTTCAGATAGAAAACTTTAATTACGATGTAGACTAGATATAATATCACGTCATCACGAAAACATCTAGCAATAGTGCTAACTAGGGGTAGTTAACGGAAAAGGGAAAGATGATGTAATGGAGGTAACCCATTACATGTCATCCCTCCATATTCCATAAATACCCTAAGTAGGTTTTAGTTCTTTTCATTTATGGAAATAGTCTTGTAAAGAACACGCTTCCTCTTTCTTAACATGTTCACCTTCTTAAACAAAATGATCTAGATAACTATGTCAATATATTCGTTTGGTGATGGAAGATTATATCCCTAAGGCTTTTATGCAGTCTCTGGGATAAATTTTTTATACACGGAAGGAAACTTTGGCCAAAGTAATGCAAATATCTGACTTGAATTGTTTCTTCACCATATTGTTACTTTGCATATGTCTGATACCATAATACTAAGTTAAGTCATTGACTTTCGTGGTAGACATTTAAGGATGGAAGCATAGTTTTCCCAACCTAGAAAAAGGTAAACCTAAACATCCTAACGATTGTATGGTTGCTCGCTTAGAGTGGATTGAAAGGAGATGTAGATGCACCCTTATCGGCTGCACAAGGTTTATACACGGAAGAGTTATCGGATGGATTGAACTTAGCTAAATGACTAGCTGTTTAAAAATTGTTGACTGGTTGCTCTAAGTTAACTCTATTGTATACTCAGTGAATCGATTTTAGAAGTTAAAAAAAAAATTACTTCAGTTATGGAGAAATAAATGAGGTATTACAATTCTTCTATTTGTTATCTCTGAAAGTGTAATGGTTTACTGTGTTTTGGTTTCTATCACATGTTCATACTATAACTCAATAAATTACTAGCTAGTTTGTTAGGTTATCCCTTGTGCCATCATCCTGGGCTCCCCAGTACAGATCATTCCCTCAACCTCCTCTCGTCCCTGTGTTTTATGTCTTGTGTGATGCAGGAGCATCCAGGTCAACGAGCAATCCTGCATCCACCAAGAACAAGTAGGGTAGACAAAAGCAGTTTTGTGCGGCCCTTAAATGTACATAGTCTTGAATTGGTTGAAAGAGACCAGACTTGTGTTTATTCACACAACCTGCGAAGTCTGCACTTGCTTTGAAAATCTCTGCAACTTTTGCAAGGACGGTTTGTAATTTTTGTGCAACTGTGGAAGTGGTATAGTCTTAAGTTACCTGGAGTCATGTGCAAAGTTTGTTAACTCCACAAAAATCTGTGATGTCTTCCGCGAGCTTGTGAACTTGTGCACTACATTGCCAATTGGTGAAGTCTTGTGAGGTCTACATTTCTTCTCAGTCTGCAAATTCACACGCGATCCCTTGGATTGGCGAGATTCCTTGACAATACACGATGCCCTAGCATTTGCGATCTATTGTGAGAGTCTGCAAGCTAGCCTTTGACGACATTCTTTATTTTGTAGCCTCAGCTGTTATCTGCGAGATTCCTGCAAACTTCTGTGATGTTCATCCAAAACCATGCAATCTTGCGCACAGAACATTCTGCACAGCAAGGCCGTGATCAGTAACGCACCATGATCCACAAGGGAAACGTGCATCATCTCAGATCCACCACATAACAAAAGGTACACAAGATGAAATGGCAATGCCCCTGACATCATGAGTACCATAACTGATGGGACGTTGAAGGGTCACCTAGGAAGTTGAACTGTTTGTAACAGTTTCTTGTTGCATACATTTAATCAATAACACACCATGATCCACAAGGGAGACGTGCATTGTCTCAGATCCACCACATAACAAATGGTACTGGGGTCCACAAAAGATGGAATGGTAACACCCTTGACATAACTGACAGGACGTTGAAGGATCGCCTGAGGGATAACAGTTATTTGAGGGAAGCCAAACCGTTTGTAATGGTTTCTTGTTGCATACCTTTAAAATGAACGGGTGTCACTGTTAAGGGGTTACTGGCAAGGAGGAGTTAGCAAACACTGAGAGTTAGCTGAGGGAGATCAGTGAAGGAAGGAAGCCAAGCCCATGAACCAGGTTGGGTTTAAGCAGAGACATGTCATGAGTCTGCAAGTCTGAGTAGGCATGTAGGGTCCATGTCACACCCATTTTGGGATTGTTGTGATGCTGCAAATAGTTTAAGTCTGTAACCAGACTGTATAAGTGAAAAGAATGTGTAATATGTAATGTCATCTCCAGATAATAAAATTAAATCCTGTTGCTTCCGTGCTGCACAATGAATTGTGTGGTGTGTGACCATTGTTTGGATGTGGATTCTTAGGCTGTATGGTCTAAGGCAGTTGTTCATTTGACTCCCTAACCATGACTGCGTTAGTGTGTTGGTTGTGTGTAATAATCTCAAATAGCTATAAGTTAACAATGCAAACCAACCAGGTAGGTTTTCTAGGATATTTGAAAAAAGATTGTTGCCACGCAACTGAAACCTTGTCACACATAATAAAATTTATAATTAAGTGAGCGGAAATCATAGAGATACAGGAAACAAGAAATAAAATTTATAACGAAGCCAGAAGAAATTGTCACACATCCATACTTAAATTGTAAAAAAGAGGCAAGCTTGACATTAACAACCTTTATGGACTAAGTATAAACAATTAACCTTATACCACAAATGCTCAAAAACAAAAAATAAACATTCATGATTCCATTCCTTATTTTCTTCCTCTTCATCTTATTATTTGCACTAAGCCTTCTATTCCATCAAGTTTATTAATATTAAGAGTGTTTTTGTTACAGTTACCAACCTTCTCGCTGAATATGTAACTACCTTTCACGAGTATGTCTATGTGCCTTCCATTTCTCTTCATTCACTCTCTCACTAGTTACATATTCACGTGTGGAAGTTGATAATCGCAACATACTAACTATTATTTAATGTGACCTGATTGTGTAACTAACTTTTGATTAACAAAAGATGGACACATGAGAATGTCAGTGTGACTTCCATTTCTCTCTCATACTTACTAACAGTTTATGTACTACTATTTAAGCATGGAGTTTGTTGTAGTTTTTACTTGCATCATTGTGAATCTTTTTATTTTGCACTACAATAGTAAAAATTTCTACGGGCGGAACAGCTGAGTTTCTAGTACTGCGCCAACATTCTTGTCTCAAAGATTCTGGAAAAGCCAACAGGGATTCAGTTGCACCAAATAGCATTTGAGTGTAGATCTTTTAAGGAAATTGTGCCAAGCATGGTCAGACCTTGTTACATGATGTATGAAGAAAAGCCAGAGCTGTTTTTGAAAGAACAAAGGATATTAGTGAAAATTGATTTGATGTAGGCAATATATAGAAGAAGAAACTAAACTCGTTACCCAGGAAATCTATGGCCACCATTCATGTCTAAATTTCAACTCTGTTTTTACCTCTCGTACATAACCAAAGCATTGTGCCAGTTTCTGTTTGCACAAACTTTGTGAAATGGGGAGTTCATTTTAATTACAGAAAAGAATCATTGAGCTTCACAACTGCTTGTTGCATTGGCCATTGAAGTTTTTTGGGAGTAGTCTATGCACCAACATCTTTAAGGAAGCACAGGGTCACAAGTCCTTAGGTTTTCATGTTTGCAACTTCCTCTTTTCTAGTACTAACAATGCTCGATGCGCCCATGAGACATACCCCTTATAGATTTCATTCCAAATTAATCATAGTCACATGATTTTTCGTTGACTCACTGTCTACAAGTCAATGCCAAGGTGGCCCTCGGCCTAGTTGAGCATCGTTTTGTGGCTTGATTCTAATTTCACAGCTAGATTACAGACTTATGGCTGCGATTTGAAGAGTTCATCATTTGAGAAATCAGTTTCAGTTTGGGGACAGAGATTTTCATTTGTAATGATAAGTAAAAGACTGTAATGACCAATAACTTGATAATGATGTTGTTGATTGATTTTATTTTCCTTTTACAATTTCACTATATACATAAGCATTTCTTCCATTTCTTTTGTATAGATTTGTTATTTTTTTCAGTTTTTGAATTTATAACATATTTTTGGGTTTGATGCATTTTTCTAGAGTTTTTGCAGATATAGATTGCCTCCCTCACTCCCTCCCTGACATGGCCTGATGTGAAATTAGATTTCACAGCCACTTCCCTAGGCTATGCGTACAGAAGCTTCTCACATAACTCAGACATGATTTGGGGAAAATGGAAAGCTGTGAAACAATGTCAAGAGGATGAGGTTAACCTGGTGAATATACTTAGCTCAAAAAGAGCAGTTTGGAGTTCCATTATTTCCAACTGTATATGTGTGACACCTAAAAAGGGGCGAGGCTTGGTATAAGCCCTGAGTGAATTTTGCAAAATAATTATCCCTCGGACCATGGCAGGTTAGCCTAAGAAGGTTGAGAAGTACCTAAAAAGGGTATAACAGCCTTGCAAATTCAGTAGGAGGAGGCAGGTATGTATTAAGGCAGGAGGCTGAACCAAATCCCAGACCTTGGCAGCTTATTGCAGGAGGTTGATCATAACCTGAAGTTACAGGTTTCTTCAACACTCAACCCTTCAACCAAAAAAATCATAAAACAAAATTCCATTGTTTTCAGAGATACGAGAAATATGTTGGCGCTGCTGGCCGTGGCAGCATGACATTATTGGTCATTTCGTCAATAACTATGAATAACTGCATTTTTGTTTTTAACCCAAAGTTTCTAGCGACCTATCTCACTCATCATCCGGGAAACTGATTTTAGTAATGAATTTCAGGCAAATACAGGGAAAATAACATATTCATATCATTATGGTAACACAATAACATAAAATTAAAATAATGTAAAATGCCACGAATTGCTTCCTGTTCCTCGAGCAAAATCAACAGCGCATGTAGCACCAAATTTTATATCAAACCCCAGTAATATTCCTTACTACTAGATAAAACTAAAATATATATTATCAGAGTACCTCGAAACTACATAAAGCTTTAAAGTTTCATAATTAAAAAACAAAAGTACTCGCACCTGTAGTAGAGGTCTAGGACCAAACCTCTGAAATAAGATAAATCGGCATCAGGGTCTTCTTCCTCTTCTTCTTCTTCCTCTGGAGAAGTGTAAGCCGAAGACAGCTGTGTAGAAGTAGCGCATAATTTTGATAGAAGAGTTGCATTATTATTATTTGCTTTAAAACCCTTACTTCTGGATTTTTGCAATGTATACTCCATTGTGCACCTGACACTGGCAAACTTAGCGCCATATTCGCATAAAAAGGAGAGACTTAATAATTTGGTAGTGCTTCCTCCTCCTTGCAGAAATAAAGGCTCTATCAACATTTTTTGGTGGCCTCCTGCTGATCGCAACCGCGATGCTGGAGATTTCATTTTGTTGTGTTATGAATGTTTTATTTGCATGATCACTCTGAGTAAGCGAAGGATTTTTTTGAATGTTTTAAAATATTTGGTCATATAGAATTTTGGGGTTGAGCGCTTTGGGTATTTGCTTAAAGGTTCTCAACAAATACGGTCAGTTGTTTATTCTCCTCACGCTTGGAATATCTCGGTGTCGTATATACACTTTCGTATTTCGTATTCTGCGTTTATCAATGTGATCCGGAAGTTCCGAAACGTTTCAACTGTATCGCGTTTTGGATGAAGGATCTCCTCACGATTGTTTTTGTTTTTCGTTTTTTTTTATGAGTAGGATCATATATTATATTGATAAGTAAAATGATATAAGATTATTTGAAAAAACGGGCGGTATGGAAGTGACGCTCCAAAGCCAATAGTTTACATTAGGTAGAGCCTAGGAAAATCAACTATAACAAAACATCAAAAAAGTACAGAAGCAAAAGAAATTAAGCCGCCGCTGCAAATTGTTAAGAATGAATGCAGGTTTTCTTGTGGTTCTCCTTCCCTCTTATTTATTTTTAAAGTTATAAATTTTATTATTACTAGCAATTGCACCTAAATGGCACAATGGAGACATCAAAAGGGAAACATTTAGGTGTCAAAGAAGTTGAATTTGAAGTAATAAAGAGGAAACATTAAAAGGAGATGAAGGGAGATGAAGAAGGTGATAGAGGGAGGAGAAATGTAGACAAAAGGGTTCCCCCCTATTGTGTGATAGAGGGAGGAGAAATGTAGACAAAAGGTTTTCGTTTGCAACATTTGTTATTTCGCAACAGAACCCGGATGCCACAAGGGGGCATTATCGGTGGAAGGTGTACCCATATTCAATGGCCCAACAACTTATATAAATATTGTTTTATTCCATACTACTAACAAAAACAAAAAAACAAAGGATAACACTAATTACACCAAAGGTGTCTATACTAGGGCAAATAATGGTCGGAAAGCATCATTTTCCCAACTGTCGTTTTTTCGAAAAAAAGCACGTTGTAACTATTATTATTTTAAATTGATTTCTATTTTGTGGAATAATTCGAAGTTGTCTTAAGTAGTGTTTATATAGAGAGGGTAGCTCAAATTTCTCAATTGAGGGCTTATTTTTAATGACGAAGTTGGGATTTGGCAGGGTAATTGTGTACATTTCTTATTGTTTTCGATACACTTTTTATCGTTATATTATTTTTCCAAAAAAAGGAGTTACATAAATGAAATTTCAATTTTTTTTGACTATGTGATGGATTGATCTGTAAATTGCCTCTTTTCAACAATTAACATATCTTGTTTAGTGATAATTGAATGGCAATTGTCTAAGTTCCTTTTAACCAATATAATGTGCATGAAACAATCACAACTATAATGTAAACTGAGAAATAAAATGCAAAGGGGACACAACAATTTATCCTAGAGAAACCCAAGATGGGAAAAACTCCAATGGATAAGCAAATTGATTCCCTCTCAATAAGTAATTCTCCAAAAATACAAAGTATTGCCAACAATTGGCCTTCAAGAAGGATTCGTATCACTTATAATTGTATTTGTTTGCTCACAACTTCTCAACAATGAAAAACACACTCTCAATGAACAAACAAGAAAGAACTCCAACTCCTCCTTGCTCACACTTGAATTCACTCAAAATCACTTGCTAGAATGAAGAATTGAACGTGTATTTATAGTTGCTCTGCCCATGGATGGAGGGAAAGGAGAAACGAATCAATGTGGTCAGTCCAAGCATTTGCAACCGCTTGCATTCTAGTTTTGGCACCGTCTGGGACATGACCACAGGTAAAGATAGACCAGTGGTTGCGCAACCGTTGGTCCCTATTACCGGCAACTGCGTAACCTATGTGAAGGTTGCACAACCACCGCTCTCTGAAGAGTGGCAGTCATGTAACCACCGGGGTAGTTGCATAACCATCACACAGAAAACACCCCAAATAGAACAACGATGGCCTGTTGATGTCATTCGAAGATGTCTGGATCACCCTCAGCCATCTCCCAAATAAAAAATATGCTAAGAATCTACACTGCAAGTATCAAATATGGAGAATACATATAATTGGGTATTTTCATGTCCATTCTTGGATCATACCTCCCTAATTTGAGGCTTTTAAGTCCTTAAAAGCTTCAAGGACTAATGAGGTGAGGAAATTTCTTCCCCACATCTTCTTTGGAATACTACTTAACCCAATCAACCACCTGTCTTGCACTCCTCTCTTTGTTGTCCTCTCTTTCCGTTGCAACACCACATCTTCCTCCAATTCCAGCTGACTGTCTGGAGCAATATCCTCAATAGATGGTAGAAACAATCTCTCTTCTTGTTCATCCAACATGGAGGGCTCAAAGAGACGCAAAATTTCAAAATTCACTACCAAGTAGATCCTCATATAAGGAGGAAAATCTAGGTGAAATCAATTCTTACCCAGTTGTTCCAAAATCTCAAGTAGGCCATACCAAAGAGGCTTGAGTTTCTTAGCTTTTCCCTATAGCCTATCTCTACTCAAGTACAACCATACCTTGTCTCCAACAACGAAGGAATGCTCAATCCTGTGCTGAGCATGTCGCACTTTGTACTTGGCTTGTGACCCTGCCAAACTCTCATGCACCTGAAGGTGTATCTACTGAATTTTCTCAATGAACTTCTCATCTTTGTGGACCTCCAGTTCCACTTTTCTGTTGTCTCTAAATGGTAATCTCAAAACAACGTCAAAAACACTTTTATACAAATAATCAAAACATGTTTCAAAAGGAGTCTTACTAGCTATAGCATGAACTTCTTCGATTATAAGAATGTTGGATAATATTATATAAAAGTTAGAAACCAAAAACAAAGCAACCAATTCCTAAATCTAATCTATTCAACAATACCTTAGATTGAGCTAGATGGAAGGGAGAGAAAATATAATACCTACATTTACCTACAAATTGCAAATCCCCTCCTTTGATGTGTTGGATGTGCTCTTGGATTGTTGATGATTGCTTCATATTTTGGAGACACTTGGGTAGCACCTCCCCTTTGATTGCTTGATGAAGATGATGATAGATTAGATTGAAGGAATTGATTGATTGATAATTTAAGATAGAAATGGCAGAAGTTTGATATGATTTTCCAAGTTGGCTCTCATGGAGGAGGAGAGCTTGATTTATAGCTTGTGGGTGGAGGATTCAATGGCTAAGATAAATCCATGTTGGATTTGGAATCAAGGGTGGAGAATGCATGTGAGGATTAGAGGAATCTCGAGTGGAAGGCTCTGAGAGAAGTATCCATTGAATTCAAAATTTAGGGAGGGAGATATATCTTCCATTTTTAAATATGAAAGAGAGAAATTTAGAGAGGCTTCTAGATTTAGAAGCCTCTAGATTTATAGGTGTAAGGATGTGATTAGGATTAAAATTAAATTATGTTAATAAATGATTATTAGGGGTGAGGTTACATGGAAAGGATACATGTAGGGATGTGTAGGGTAGGTAGGTAGGTAGATGTAGGAATATTAATTTCCTATAAAATGTTAATAATGATTATGAGAGGATAATGTCATAATAATTAATCTTGTTATTAATTATTATATAGTTGATTAATTGGATAAAATAAAGGATTAAAGATGATAGATTATGAAATGGGATATTTAGATAAATGATAATGGGATGGATGATAGGATTGGATAAATGATGAAATTAAGATGAAGGATAAAGGGGGATTAATTACGATAAAATGGATTAAATAATAATTAATCTTGTGATTAATTATTATATGGATTATAGATGGGATACTTGTGGGATAAATTAATCATAATTAATCATTTTGACATTTTAGATGTCTACATTTTTCCCCTCTTTGAAGTGGTTAGTGCATGGAGCAATGACCATTTCAAAGAAAAAGAAGAGAATATGTTCGGATGGTGATATGATGCCGCCTCGAGGGATTAGGTAAGGAGGAACAAGGTCGGGTAACTACTCGAAAAGAGGAGAGACCTAAGTGAGTAGATGAGGGAGGGATGAGATGATTAGAAGATTTTAGGATGTCAGAGGATTAGGATTAGAAGATAGGAGGATTAGAAGATTTGGAGAGAGGATTAGAGGATTAGAAGAATAGAAGAGAGGATTAGAGGAATGGGAGATATTGGATGCCCCAATCGAGGGTGTAGGACAAGGTTGAAGATAGTTAGGATTATATGATGAGGAGGATGTAGGATGTGAGTGATGATAAGGATCAAAAGATGCCCCATGATATAAGGGGGTGTGCTACCATAAAGTTGCCCACTTAGATTTGATAGATCATTAGATTTCAGTGATGATTAATGTGATTCATAGGATTAGAAGATTCACCATGTTTGCATGTGAGAATGACCATTGATTTTTGGATCTGAAGATTCCCCAGGCAAGGGGTGAGCCTGTTGGATCCTTGTATCAGATGATACAAAGAGGTTAGATAGTTAGACGATGGTCAGGATTGGGTATGGGTGATGTTAAGACTAAGAAATGATGATAAGCCTAAGAGATCATCGACCGAAGGGGGTGTTAGTACAAAAGTACCCACTGTTATCGTCATTATCAATTTTATTACTGTGGCATAGGGAAAGAATAAAGGAAGGTATAAAGAGGCCATCATGACTCATTTAGTCAAATGCATGTGTCCTCATATCATGCAGACAAACAAGAAAACACACACATATTGTCATTTTTTCATATGGATTTTGCTGAATTTTTTGATTTTTAAGGGGCCTCATATCATCGGCCAGTTTTTGAATGTTTAGAAGTACATAAACACACACAAACAAAAAAACACCCATTGGATTTGTGTATAGTTTTGAAGGTTGTAGATTTTTGGATGTGTGGATTGTGGATATTTAGATTTTTTTGATGTTTGGATGTTTGGGGATCTTGGATTGTTGGATGTTAGATGTTGATATTGTTTTATGTTGAGATGTTCGAGATTTTGGAATTGGGATGGGGGCATGGTTGAGGATAGGTAAGATGAAAGGATTCATGATGGGATATCTCGTGAGGGGGGATGGGAAGGGATGTAAGGTGGGATGTGACTTTCTCCTATAAGTCCCAAAGTGTGTTTGGGTAGGATGAAAGGGAAGGATTGAGGGAAATTAGATAGGTTGGTTAGGATATGTATAGGTTGATGGGTTGATAGGTTAGGATTACATATGGGATGTGGTATAGGATAAGATGGGGGATATGGAAGATGATGAGATATGCCCCCAAGTATAGGGGGGATGGATGTGGTGTGCCCATAAGTGTAAAGTAGGGTGGCGTATGTGGATGGATGAATGGGTTTGACTTTTCCCCAGGTGTAGGGTAGGATGAGAAGTGAGGGGTATATAAAATGGATGATGCCCCTATTGCAGATGGTATTAAGGCTACCCCCAGTCATGATGATGACCAGTTGAAAAGGGACATGAGGAGGAGTTGGATGAAAAGGAAAGGATCATCATCTACCCATGCATGTTTGATCCAAGGGAAAAAGGATGTGGATGTGATGGATGGAAGGAAAATGACATTAGTGATGAATAAAAATAGGATCATGTAATGATACATGTTGTAAGGAAAGAGTTTGACTAAAACAAAAGTGTGATCAAGGTCTAAACAATACTTGGACAACATGCGAGCCCTATGTCTCTGTGAGATCAAAGTGTGTGTGATTGTGATGGTTAATTATTGTTTGAAGTGAAAACTTAATGGGTAGTATGTGAAGATAAACTAACCAATGTATAGGGAGTGATTAAGTCAATTAGGTTGATGGAAGGTGAACAAAAGTTAAGTTGTGCATTGCTCCGCTCCCAGCCAGGACATCCATAACCCCGACATGGAGATACATCTGATTCTTGTCACAACATTGACTCTACTGTCCAGCCAAGCATCCATAGCCCCGTTAGAGTTGCTAGAAACACCCCTAGAGAGAGTCTTGAGGTGGATTTTATTTGATATTTTTAATTTTGATATGATTTTTTTTATTTTTGATATTTGGATTTTTTTTTTGTTTTTTTGCATAAAGAGGTTCCACTCTCTTGAGAACTCTCGAGGGGTTAAGAATCACTAAAGGCTTGATGGGGGAATGGAAATGAGTGTGGAGATGACATTGTCTAGAGTGTCAAAAGAGGTACCCCAAGGGTCTTCACCACAAGTTGATTAAGTGTGTTACAGTGTGTGGATCTCTAGGAGGACAATTGTGCTTGAATGTTAGAGGTAATGTTATACCAAGGTCACACGGTTGTAATAAGTACTATTGGCTTACAACATGTGTGAGTAAGCTGATCTAGTATTCAAATGAATGGATTAGAAGAGGATATGAATGGATGTGATGATAAAAATGGATTATATGCAAAGGGATTTGGATGTTGGATGGAAGGAGGATGGGTGGGAAGGAAAGAACATTTGTGCATAGGCAACAAATTATGTGCTCAATCCATTTTTTAGGTGTTTGGTTTTTGTAGGAGGGTTAAATTATTTTTGAGTGGGTTGAGTGGTTGGGATGGTAGGATCAACAAGAGGAGTGGTAGAACTGGTTTGTGATGGAGTAGTGGGACAGTCGTTGTTAGTGTTAGGTTTATACCCTAAGCTTAAACAACCTAGATTTTGACGAAGGGTGTAGACACATGGATGCTTAAGTCACACTGCCTCTTGTTTCATATTAGAAAAATATTTTTACTATAGGATATGAAGTGGATAAGATGATGTCATTTGGTCATCATGAGACTAATATAGTAATTTAATCATCTTACTAAAATACTACACATTAACAAAGGATTACTTGAGATTTTTTTTAAGTTTGTGGTTCCACCTGAGGGATGTTTAGCCATGTACCCTAGACCTATTCTTGGCATGTTTCCATAACTAACTAAGACTTGGTCCCACTTATTAATGAGGTCAAACTTAGTTCAGATAAAAATGGTGCCTATTAGGGAGAATTCCTTGGATAACCACATTCCCACTCATAAAAAAGGCAATGGAGAGTGTTTGGATCCAAGAGAATAGATAGCTCTGGCGAAAAATTACCAAGATCTGTTATTTTTAGTAAACCTAGGGAATCCCACCTTAACCAATACTAGTCACCCCGAAACCGACGCTGGAATTGAACCCAAAACTGTCGTTACCATTACAATTTATTCACCTTAAACAACCTTTTATGGGTTGGCATTTTTTGAAGATCAAGGAGACGAGAAGAGAACTGCATGCTAAGCAGAACCAAGAGCCTTTTCACCCCTACAGACAAATCCATAATGCCACCACCAGGACAAATAAAAGCATTGCACTCACATGACATTCCAAGAAGCAGTCACTATTACACCAAGCTCCATCCCACCAACCGATCATCACCTACCACCCAACCATGAGGACCTACAACATTGGTAAGTGTGGGCTTATCAAAGATCCCTTTCCACACCTTATTATATCCATAGAGTTGTTATCATTTCAGTTAACATTCTTCCATTAATATTCCCATTCCTTGATAGTCTACTTTCTGACAAACTCAAAAACCTTAAAGCACCCTTTTATTTCAAGTCAGATCACCTATCCTAGCCCTTCCACCTCTCTAAGTGTTCTTAGCATTCCCATAGACCTCGTCATCCCCTTCTGGAGGGCTCTATCTAACCTCACCCAGAAGTCTATAACTAGGTTTTTATTAATTCTCTGATCAGTGACTGTAACGATGCCGGTTAAAAACCCACGACCGTCATCGGTCTCTCCTAAACCGTCATCAGCTATATTAGACTGACGTCGGTCTCTGTGTTTTACACCTTTGACAATAATAGAGCTAGGGGGTTCTATCAAGTGACCCAAACAACCCAGAACCTGACCTTAATACCAGTTCTAACACCCTGACAACTACCTAACCTTCAGATCTGACTATAGCCTAGCCTGTTATGTTAGATTTTCTTATTGTGGCATGAATGAGATACCTAAGTCATATCAAATACAATAGGAATTTGTTTATTTCTCGCATGGAAGTTGTTTTGAATAGTGGATTGACAACCATATAGGGAGTATCACACTTCAAGATCTAACACACGCTAGGCAGTCCATTGTCATATATTATTTAACTCTTCTTTTGTGGTCTTGTTTTCTATTTCAGGTAGTTCCTCCTAGCCAAAAGGAAGCTTCACATTCAGTATTAGATTGAGAAGTCAGAATGCGTGCAAACAACCATCAACCGCCCAACAATAAAGGTATTCTTCCTTGATCCCATAACCCTTATTTATTTCGTCTCAACAACATAAAGGAAAACTGTGAAACAAAGGGAGATGGGTTCACCAATGCCTTGTTCATGGATGTCTAAGCCTTTGCCTCAATGTTTCATATTAGCGAACATATTTTTGGCTATAGGATATGAAGTGGATGGGGAAGATGATGTCATGTGGTCATCATGAGACTAGGGGTTGTAGTTTTGTCATCCGCTAAGAGGTCAGACTTTAACAAAGGATGGGAGGTGAGATTTGTTTTGGTTTTTGGTCGGTGAGGGATGTTTGGATGTACGATGAGATTTGGATGGATGATGATGTTTGGACATCTAGTGGGATTTGGATGGTGGATGATGGTTAGAGATAGGATTGGGATGGAAAGGTGGTTGGATAAAGAGGTATAAGTACAATAATTCCCTTGGTTAATGAGGTTTTGGACATAAGACCGAAATTACATGCAATGATTAGTCAAATGCCATGAGTGCAATGGAAGTCACAATAATAATGTTCCCGATACCAAGATGGTTTGGGAAGGTTTTGATTGTGTGATTTGATTGGGGGATGGATGATCATGTTGAAGGTTTTTTAGATGATGGAAGATGGTGGTCAAGGATTCTCCTAAAGGAGTGAAGTGGTTTAGGTTAAATGGTTTTGGGGGAGTAGAAGTAAAGGTGCATGATTTGGTGGATAATGAGATGTGTTGGTTGATTTGGATTTATGAGTTGGATTAGATTTTTTTGGCTTAGAATATGAAGGGGATGGATTAGGCTTGGGGGCCGAAGTGGATGGTTTGGGTTTGGAGGCCAAGTAGATTTGGTTGATTTTGGATTGGCTGGAGTATGTGGTTTTGAGGTAGATGATTTTGGCTTAGGATTAGATTGTTTGGGATTAGTAGATGTAGATGAAAGGGATGGGTGTAGATTTAGATGAAGGGTGATGTTGGGGATGAAGGATATTGGGGAGATGGGTTTGGTGTAGGAACCACATTAGATTTGGTCGATTTAGGAGGATGAAGTAGATGGGTGGCATAAGAAGCCTCATTAGATTTGGTAGGATATGGGGTGGGGAGAGGATTGATATTGGATTTGTTAGGTTTGGGAGTTTGTGACTTAGGAGTCACATTAGATGTTTTATGATTGGGGGATGGTGGCAATGAAATAGGATTAGAGGATAGGATAATATTAGGTTTAGGTGATGAAGGGGTAAGATAGGATTATGCTGTGGATGAAGAGGATGAGGGTGGCATAGGAGCCACATTAGATGGTTTAGGATTGGGGTAGAAGGGGATGAGGGTGACTTAGGAGTCACAGTGGATGAGATATTTTTGATAGGATTGGGCTTAGGTGATTGAATTTGATGGTGGATTAGGGGATGTGGGACTATCTAGGAGAAATTCCATATAGGATCGGATTGGGATGATGAAGATGACGAGGATGGAGGACTAAGATGAGATGTGGGGGATGATAATTTTTTTTGGATTAAGTTGTTGGGATTGTTGTGGATATGTGAATGGGACTCGATGATAGGTTTTATGATGATTGGATTTAGGAGTTGATATTTTGGATGGTAGGTGGATTATCTGTATGAGTTTTGATGGGAGGAAGGTGTAGGTCATGATGATTGATAGGGGTTTTGGAGGTTGGGGTTTGGGATGGTTGTGTATGTTTTGGTATTGGTGGATAGGTTAGCAAGGACATAAAGGAGGTCCTCTTGGTCTAGGTCAAAGTTAGTGAGGTGGTCAAATTCAATGTAATTGGCTTGTGGGAATAGTGATTTTTGTTGATTAGGTAAGGTGTGGATTGAGATGATTTTGGTTCCTTCAAAGAGAAATCAATGGGGTGAGGGGTAGGGATCTTAAGAAGGATAATTTTGGATGGGTTTGGTTGGGAGATGATGGTTTAGGAGGTGATTGGTTGAATACATTATTTAAGATCGGATATTTGTTGATTGAGTTGTTGGATGGTTTTTAGGATGTTAGGATCAACATGGGATGGTTGATTTGGATGGTGAGGAGGGGATTGGTTGAGGTAGGATGTGAAGATTTGATATTTTTTTATTAAGGTGTTGGATAGTGTGTGGGACTTCATGGTCAAAGTGAGATGGTTGACTTTGATGGGTGGGGGATGATGGGATAACTTGGTTGATGGATTTAGAAAAGAGGTAGGGTTTGGATGTTAGTTTGGAGAGGATGGGGATTGAGGATAAAAGGCCATGGTTAGATAGGATATGTGTGGGGATTAGTTTTGGATTAGGATTGTGCATTAAGGATGGTGATGGGATTAGGATTGGGATTGTGTGATTAGGGATGGTTAATTATGATGATGTTTGATTAATTAAAATTTTAAGGTAATGGGATGGTTAAGGGTGTTCACAAATAAGCAAAAAACATGCAACACACACCCTAACTAGTCAAGTGGGATTGCAATCAAGCTATAGCCCACTTTCAATACCACACACCGATGATGGTGCCACAATTGGCTCTCCACCTATGTTTCAATGTGGGGTCGGCTAACAAGTGATCTTGGGGAGTGTGGCCTCCTTAGCACTATAGTTTCATATGTGGCCAAATGGTTACCTAGTCTAGGATGCATGAAGCTCACTAGGGGAGTCCCCAATATACCTTGTGGTACATGGGGACCAAGTCCATGTTGCAAGGATGTTGTCTAAGGCATGGGTATTGGGATGTGGAATCCCCTCACTTCATGTCACTCTTAAAACAAGCAAAAATCTTAGCCAATAACAACAAATGTCCAAGAATTTGTATACCCCACCGGAACACGGGGTGTGTCTACATGCGTGGAGATGAAGCCCATGGTCACAAGACCCCTAGGACTATGACAAGTGTGTGGATGTCACTTCCACATCACATTGTCCCTACAAAAGAAAAAAGGGAAGGCTAGCTACTTTTGATCTCAAGATCATCCTAGGATGCGAGAGGAGAGCATACACATTTTCCCCTTTGGGATGAACAAGCAACAAAGGATAACACACAAAAAGGATGATAAATGCTAAGATAATAAAATGAAATGATAAAGATTAGTAGTTTGATGATTGGGTCTTCAAGAGGAGGCCCTACAAAACAAAGATTAGTAGTTTGATTTATAAACCCAAATGTCTTGGACCAATCATGCTACAAAACAAAGGATTAGTAGTTTTAGATTGATTTTTATATTTGGTAAGTGTAGAAAGCTGCACATAAAGTGTTAGTAGTTTGGAACAAGAAAATATAACTCAATGTGTAGTTAAAATGACAATATTTAGGAAAATGAAAACCATGAATAAATTATCTTATAAAATAATAAATTAACACTTTCATTGTATAGATCTTTTCGATACCTTTTCGGGAAAAAAAAATGGTGTCATTTCGAGTTTGGGATAAAATTTATGGCTCTCGCAGGTAGGCAAAAAAAAGTACAAACAAAGCATAGGTGTTGAACTATGTACATAGGTGCCAATTCATACAAAAATATAGGTGCCAAAATAAAACAAAAGCATCAAAAGGACATATGGTAGCCAAAACACAGGTCAAAGGCACCAAACTATGTGAAAAAGGTTCCAAAACACATGAGCATATATGCTAATTTAAAATTCGAAAAATTCAAAATTTGAAGGTGTAAACAAAATTGAAAATTCTTAAAACTTTGACAACTTGTTCTAGGGATAAAATAGATTGAAAATGATAAAGAAGTGGGGGGTAAGCCCCACAGTGGGCGCCAAAAATGTATATGTTAGAAAATATTAGATAAAGTTAGAAACCAAAAACAAAGCAATTGATTCCTAAATCTAATCTATTCAACAATACCTCATATTAAGCTAGATGGAAAGGAGAGAGAATATAATACCTGCACTTACAACCAAGAATTGCAAATTTCCTCCTTTGATGTGTTGGATTTTCTCTTGGATTGTTGATGATTGCTTCAGATTTTGGAGACACTTGGGCAACACCTCCCCTTGATTGCTTGATTGATAGATTAATGATGAAGGATTTAAGGAATTGATTGATGGATGATTGATTGAAGAGATGAAAATGAAGAAGTTTGATATGATTTTCCAAGTTGGATCTCATGGAGGAGAGAGCTTAATTTATAGTTTGTGGGTGGAGGATTCAATGGCTAAGATGAAGCCATGTCGGATTTGAATCAATGGTAGAGAGTGCATGAGAGGAATGGAGAATTCTATAATGGAGATTTCTAGAATTTGAGAGAAGTATCCATTAAATTAAAAATGGAGGGAGGGAGATGTATTTGAATTTCTAAATATGAAAGAGGGAAATTTAGAGAGGCTTCTAGAAATAGAAGCCTCTAGATTTAGAGGTGTGAGGATGTGATTAGGATTAGAATTAGATCAGGTTAATAAATGATGATTAGGAGTGAGGTTACATGGAAATGCGAGGTGTAGGGATGTGTAGGGTAGGTGGGTAGGTAGATGTAGGAATATTAAATCTTGTTGTCTCCCGAAAACCACTTTTCATTTTCTAAGTTAAATTTGAAATTTCGAGCTCTCACCCTCCTAAAGTATTTAAACCAAGTTGAAGGTTTGAAGAAATAGCAAAATTTGTGCCCTAGTGTTCTTTAAACCTTTGTTTTGTTCATTTTGAGAAATTTTCCATCTCCCGGTCTTTACACGTAATATCCTCTTTACAATCTCTTTTTTTGATAGAAATTGTTCGATTGTTCTATGGCCAGGGTCATCAAATCATTGTTTTGCCTCCATGCCTCTGGCTCGCAAAGGAAATTCAAAAATTGAACTCAAAATGATGAAGTTCTCTTCCTCTATGTATTTTTCCCACAGTCGGGAACGATGGGCATTTTTTTCCCCGTCAAATTTTAGCCCCATCATCCACAGGTACGTGGACATACCTAATTGGAAGCAGGTCAGCGAAGAAATTTGTGTTTTTGAGCCACTTTGTAAAAAAGGCGAAAAGTTAAAAAGTGACCCGCGGCCCCAATCAAGCTATAAAGGTAAAAGTCAAATTTTGAAGCCCGCAGGGAAAAAGTCAAAGGTGAAGCCCACTATTGAAAAGTCAAAGAGGATGAGTAGGCCATCGGGGCACTTTTGGAAATTTAACCAAATTCCCAAAAGTGAAGTAAAAGTTCTAGAATGCTCCACGGCTCCGCCAAGGTCTCAGGTCCGCCGTAAAAAAGTCAAAGCAAAGGAGTGGAATGGCGGAGAACTTTGAGTTTTTGAGCCTTTTTCCAAAAATGTTAAAATGTTGACAAAAGGGCTGCGACCCCATTTCCAATCAGAGGAATGCCACGTGTCAAGAGTTCAATCGGAGCAGCAGGTCGGCAGAGGAATTTGAGTTTTTGAGCCTTTTTCCAAAAAAGGGTAAAATGTTGAGAAAAGGGCCACGACCCCATTTCCAATGAAAATGTGCCACATGCCTAAGTTAAAAAGTTAAAGCGAGGGTGCGGGCCAATTTGTTTCAAATTGCCAAATCTTTAAAAAATTACAAAATGCAAAGGGCTTTCCCCCGTACCCGCTCCAATCTCTTCCTACCATGTGGACGATCCGATTTCAAAGTTATAAGAGAAAATCAAACAGTCTGTATTCAATCTAGCAAATCAAATGTAACGTTCACGTTGCAAGATCTAGTTTTTAACCCGCCATGAGCATTTCTTTGCAATGAAAGAATTCAAAGAGGCGTAAATGATTTGTAAAGTTGTAACCATTTTGGCATGAGATATAATTGCTCCTCGGAGTCATTACAGGGGCTGACGATTGATTTCAAAAAGACCAGAGTGCTCTGTACCCGGAAAGACAAAAAATGCCATACTTCTTCTATTTTCCCTTCTCCTTAGAATTTCCTCTATTCTCAAAGCTCTGTATAAACTATGCTTTAGCTTCAATAATAAAAGAAGGAATTTTCACCTTTTTTGATTGAGGGATTGATTGGTACCTTGTGACCAATGAATTCTATTTGGTCTTGTAGCTTCTCCTGCGGATTTGTTTTTCTTCTAACTATAAATGCATGTAAATGAAATTTATAATTAATGTGTGTGGGCATATGATATTCTACTCACAACATTAGTTTTCTCCTACCTCCATTTCCACTCCCCTTCCGCTTTCCAAGACAAAGTTGCTTCTCTAGCGAGACATTGCTAGCTTTGCCATAGGGTCAGTGGAGTGCCCCTGTTAGATCTTTGGTCAAAAGGCAACCATTGAAACCCATATTTTATGCATGTACCTACGGAAGCCTGCACCATTCAAGTAGAGGGACTTAGATTCCCATCAGTGTTGGCTTAAAACCCACCAATTTGTCCATAAGACAAATTTTCTCGCCAACATTTTTTTGCACCCACCGTGGGGCAGATTTTGCAGCATCTGCACCTAAAAACGACCTCAGGGTCATAAAATACAAAAAATGATTCTATAAGAAAAGTTCTGAAGATTGAAATAATCACACAAACTATATGGATGTAAATCATGGGTATTCTGGGAAATCCTCCTATTGAGAGACCTGATTTACTCTTTCACATCCAAGAAGACATTGCTTTCTAATCTAAGAGAAGCTATTTGGCATAATAGACAAAGTGTCAATCATTACTTCATTGCCATAAGGATTCTGGACCTAGAAGAGGAACGTGCTGTCGAATTGGAAAGGTAGAGCCAAATTCTAGCACCCCAAAGAAGAGCATAGATTTTTCAAGTTGGCGGATAGAAGATTCACTGGCAACAGAGACAAGGAGGACAAACTGATCCCATTTTTGAGGAACTTCAGAGGAGACAAGAGCTACTCGGAATCCTAAGGCTTCCTTTTCAAGAAACCGATCACGTTGGGAACCTGAGTGTTTCCAATCCTTTGGATGGTGAATTTTCATACATAAACTAGAACCTTATAGACTTCACTGATGTGAAGACTGAAGAAGAAGCTAGAGAAAGAGAAGCAAGACCCGACGAAGAAATAAGAGCTCAACTCAAAGAAATCGAGAGACTTCAATCTGAGGCAGACGAAAGAGCAACAACAGAAGCCGCAACCTTAGTAAGGCTGGAAGATAGAAACAAAAACATAATGGGGGATTATGAGCATGAATGGGATCGTGAAGCCCGTAGGCCTAATGTACCATGGGAGGAAACACTGGTCCACTGACTCTTTCTCAACCACTCCATGAGCTACCGAGAGGCTCGAGAAAAAACTTCCCAAAATTTAGAGGGGATGGTTCTCAGCTTCCCGAAGAATATGTAGCAACATTCATCACTACTTGTGGAGTGTTGGGAGTTGGAAATGAAGATGTTTCAGTTAGGCTCTTTGTGGAGTCACTCCAAGAAAAAGTTGTTGAATGGTTCTACATGCTGCCCCCAAGATCTGTCACATGCTGGGAAGATATAAGAAGTGCATTTGAAAATAGGTTCAAGAGCACAGAAGATTGTCAGGATCTACTAGTCCAATTGGTTCAGATGAAGAAGGAGACCTCCGAATCAATGAAATATTTTGTAGCAATGTATGATAGGTTGATAAGAAGGATTCCAGAAGATGTGGTACCCCCTAAAAACAACTTGAAAAGGTTCTTCATCAGTGCTTTGCCATCAGAAGTTGGTTTCTTCCTCATAAGAGCCCAACCGAGAACATTGAGGGAAATTCAAGACTTTGCAATTGAGACTGATGGTGATTTAATTCTTTTTGGCAAAGTGAAAGGATCAAATGGGAAGCAAAAAGGTCAAAGTTCAAATTCAGTCACCACTGATCCAATGTTCCAAAAAATGGCAAATGACCTAGTTGCTTTGAAGAAGCAGCTGTCACAAATCACAATGAGGAATGCTCCAAGGACACCAAATCCTCCTAATAGACCAAGATTTTCTCCACCTCCTCGTAGGCTTTCTCTTGAAGCACCACTAGTCAATGCCATCTATGACACTAGGGAATCATAAGAAGAAGTAAACATTGAGGAAACTAGAGAAGAAAGCACGGATGAATATGAAAACTATCTTGAAATTGAAGAGGTTGGCATGCACAATGGCTTGATTGAATACATTGATGATGAGGAGGAAGGTGATGAAGAAGCTCCAAGTTTTTCATGTGCTGTTTTCACTTACGCATAATCCAAGAATGGTGTTTCAACCTTAGTAGTTACAATTGAGAGTAGGAAGAATAAAGAAGATAGCTCTTCAAAGCCTCCTCTAAACAAGATCATCAGTAGGGGATCACCATTACTACCTTCCATGGAATCAACTAGAGAGAAATAAGATTCGCTAGTTGTCAAGGATCACACTGTTGTGCCAAGTAAGTTATCTGATTCTTCTCCCAACTCAAAAGCTGTTAAGATCAATTCTCTTCTAAATGTTGGTTCTACAAGAACATCTAAATTTCAATCAAAGGCTACACCCCCATCTCCTTCCAAGCCAATTGCTACATTTGAAAAGGAGAACCCAACACCAAAAGTAACGACGCATCTACCATTTAAGTCATCATCTACCATAACTTCATTTGACTTTGTAGAGCATGCTAGCAAAACCAAAGTCAAGCTCTCTATTGAATACCTAAAAACACATCCTGCCCAATTTGATAGATTCATCAAGACAGTTTGGGGTGGTAACTCTACATTCCTAATCTCTAATTCTAAAGGCTTACTTCCCACACCATCTTCTCAAAACGTGCTAGCCCTCAGTGCCTCCACCACTAATAGAGTTGAGCCTTTTTACATATCACTTCTCATCAAAGGTTTCCAGCTAAACAATTGCATTATAGATTCTGGAGCCTCAGAGAATTTGATGCCAACAAAATTTGAAAATGCTCTTGGCCTCACTTTGACCCAAGTAAATGGCACATGCTACTCAATGGAATCCAAACAAGTTCCATTAGTAGGAAGGATTAAGGATGCTCATTTTGCACTAGCTGATTACCCTGACAAGAAGATACTCTTGACCATTTTGGTGGTAGACATCGTAACATCTTTTGGTATGTTGTTGAGTAGAAGTTTTTGTAGAGATCAAGGTGGAGAAATAAAAATGGATTGGTCATCTGTAACTATCCCAGTGAAAGGAGAAATGAAGAAGCTGCTGCCAGTCAGAAAAATGAAGTTCATAATAAGGAAGTATGATGATCCAAGAGCTGATATCCCTTTTCAAGATTGTGGGCTTGGAAATTACCTCCTTACATAACAGAAGGAAGAGGACTTGCCACTTCTCATGGAGGAAGAAGAAGACTGAATTTGGACAATGGAGTTTGATGGAAGTCATTCCAGAGCAGGTGCAGGAGCTGGTGTAGTATTATACTCTCCCTCCAATGAGGTATATCTTTTTTCCTATAAGCTGCAATTTGACGATACAAATATCACAAAAAAGTATGAAGCACTACTCTTAGGCATGAATACAGCAGAGGACATGGGAATCAAGAAGTTGAGATGCAAAGGTGATGTAGAGGTTGTGGTAAAGTAGGTCCGCCAACAATATCAGGTAAAAAACCCTAGACTCAGGCACTATAGAAACAAAGTGTGGGATTACATTGAATCCTTTGATGCATTCTCCATTAAAGCTATCCCTAGGGACTAGAATGAAAAGGATAATTCTCTAGCAGTGTCAACTTCCATAGAGACACCTCATACTTCTTTTGGTAAGGATAAAGTGACCATTGATATGGTGTTCAGACCCAATGTACCAAACAATGAAAATCACTAGCAGGTCTTTAATCATGACAATCAGATCCTAGCCGTCTTAAAATAAAGGGATAACTTCAATAATCTTTTCTTTAATGGAAGTGAAAACCCACACCGTGAATCAGTCCCTAAAGAAGAGAAGGAAGGAATTGAGGGAATTGATGAAGAGGGAGTAATCAAGCTGAAAGGAAACAAAATCCCCAAAGGCTTAGTTTCTTTAGAAGACCTCTTTGAAAAGCATGACAAGTTCATCCAAGAGAAAGAAAAATAGTCTTCTCGATGTCTATATGATTCTGATCAAGAAATCATTGACACTTTAGAGAATCCAAGGATGGTTAACATTGGTAAATGCTGCTCACCAGAAGAGAAGATAAAGTTTGTTGCTCTGCTAAAAAATTACTCAGATGTCCTGACCTATTCCTATGATGAACTCAAATCTTTTCAGCCAAAGGAAATGCATCACTCCATTCCTTTGAAGCAAGGAGCTAAGCCCTTTAGGAAAAAACAAAGGCCCTACAATCCAAAGATTTTCGATGTTATCAAATAAGAGGTGATAAAGATGCTCAATGCTAGAATCATCTTCCCCATCCACCATTTAACATGGGTGGCTAACATTATGCCAGTAAGGAAGAAGAATGGGGAAATAAGGATTTGTGTAGACTTCCAAAATCTGAATTAGGCATCTCTCAAGGACAACTACCCTCTTCCAATCATGGATCATATTTTGCAAGCAGTCACTGGATTTGAAATGCTCTCTTTGCTTGATGGATTCTTAGGGTACAACCAAATCAAGGTGGCAGAAGAGGATTGCAACAAAACATCCTTCACAACACCTTGGGGCACTTTTGCCTACAACAGAATGCCTTTTGGCTTGATCAATGTTGGAGCCACTTTCCAGAGAGCAATGGACTTGGCTTTCAAAGATTTGAAACATTGTATTGTCATTTACCTTGATGATCTCACAGTTTTTTCAAAGAGGAGGGGAGATCATATTTGTCATTTGGAGTAAGTCCTTGCAAGGTGTAGGAAACATGACATTTCTATAAATGCAAAGAAGTGCATTTTTGGAGTCACATAAGGTAAGTTACTGGGACACATTGTGAACAAACATGGAGCACACATTGATCTTGAGAGGATCAGAGCTATCCAAGCACTAGCCTTACCAACCAGCAAGAAGGGAGTTCATTCATTCTTTGGAAAGGTAAACTTCCTTCGTCGTTTTGTGCTTGAGTTTTCTGAATTGACTAAGCATATAACTTCCATGATGAAACCTTAAGCAAGTTTTAAGTGGAATAAGCAAGGAAAAACAACATTTGAGGAGATCAAGAAATCCGTTGCCAAAGCTCCAACTCTTGTATCTTCAAATTTCGATAAGGAGTTCATCATGTATTGCTATGCATTAGAACATACCCTCTTTGCTGTCCTTGTTCAAAAAAATGATGAAGGTTTGGAAGCACCCATTGCTTTCATGAGATATCCTTTGAAAAATCATGAGCTAAAGTACAACCAATTAGAGAAACATGCCTACGTAGTGGTCAGAGCTATTAAAAGTTTCAGATTCTACATTCTCAATTTCCATATAGTGGTGATGGTCCCTAGAAGTTGGATCCTGGGGCTAAGAGAGGAAGTTGGATTGCAAAGACCCAAGAGTATGACTTGGAGATTAGACCCTCTGATCTGGTAAGAGGAAATGGTTTGTGCCAGCTGATTGTTGAAGATGAAGCTCTTAGGGATCAACAGGGAGAAAAAGATGGTGTTTGCTCAACCTGTTCGGGAGACAGTCCACAAGCGCTCTTTGTCACCACTACTAATGAGTGGTATGTTAACATTTCTTACTACCTCACTTATGGAGAATTCCCTCCTCATCTTGATTACAAACAAAGAAGGACACTCAAGCTAAAGGCAACCAAGTTTGTGATCTCAAATCATGCACTTTACAAGAGAGGCCTAGATGGTTGTTTCCTCGGGTGTGTAGATAAGGAGTAACAAGAAAAGTTGCTCAGGGAATATCATGATCAAGCTTGTGGTGGACATTTCTTAGCAATGGTTACCACACATAAGATCCTCAGAGGGAGATATTATTGACCCTCCATCTTTGCAGACACTTAGGATTGGGTTTCCAAATGAAAAGAATGCCAACAATTTGTTGGAAAGCCACAACTAGCTGCATTATCACTCAGGCCTATGGTGATTGAAGAACCATTTCAGCAACGGGGGCTAGATTTTATTGGTGTTTTGAATCCTCGTTCTAGTGTAGGGCATAATTATGTACTCACTGTAACTGTTTACTTCACTAAATGGGTGGAAGCCATCCCAAACAAGCAAGACAACTCTAAAACAGTCTACAACTTCATCAAGGAGAATATCATTGTTTGTTTTGGAATACCACAAAAAATTATTGTAGATAATGCCACCTATTTCTCTTCCAAGGAGCTCACAGAGTTTTGTTATGGCTTTGGAATCTCCCTATCTCACTCTTCTAACTACTACCCATAGGGAAATGGGCAAGCTGAGTTAAGCAACAAGAACATCGTGACCATTGTTCGCAAGTTGGTAGATGAGAATCAAAGGAAATGGCACAAGAAGTTATATGATGCATTGTGGGCCGGTAGGATAACTCCTAAGAAGGTAATAGGTATGTCACGTTTCCAAATGTTGTATGGAGTTGAGGTAGAGATTCCCCTCACAATTGAGATACCAGCTCTCAAGTTGTTGCAAGAAATAGAAGATGGTCAATACAAAGACTCCATTGACAAGAGGATCCTCTTCCTGGAGAAACTGGAAGAAATCAGATGCCAAGTGGTGGATAGAATTAAGGAGCATCAGTTGAAAGTGAAGAATTTTTTTGACAAGAAGACCAAAGCAAGAAATTTCAAAGTTGGAGATTTTGTCCTGCTATGGGACAAGAGAAGAGAACCAAAGGGTAGCCATGGAAAGTTTGATTCATTATGGCTGGGCCCATTCCAAATTCATGGAGCTTGTGGTGAGAATGTTTTTCTCCTCTCATACTTGGATGGAATGCGATTGGAATTGCCTTGAAGCTGGAAATACTTGAAACTGTATCATCAGTGAAAGTGGGTTGTCCCCTACCTTGTACCATAGGTGATTTCGAAGGTGTGTTTTTCCCTTTTCTGTTGTGTGGTTTTGGTTTAGTTTTGTTTGGTTTTTGTTGTGTGTGGTTAGGCTTGTGTGTTTCCTCCTTATTCCATTCTTTCTCAGAATTGTACATGACTCTGCAAGGCCCAATGGATAAGGCACTAGTCAACGTTATACAGTTTAAAAATTTTGAGATTCTGGATCCTCATATCATGTCTTCGTCATGCTCAGTCCATGCCATGTCCCCAAGCTAGAGCCAGTTGTTGTCTCCCAAAAACCACTTTTCATTTTCTAAGTTAAATTCAAAATTCAAGCTCTCACCCTCCTAAAGTATTTAAGCCAAGTTGAAGGTTCAAAGAAATAGCAAAATATGTGCCCTAGTGTTGTTTAAACCTTTGTTTTGCTCGTTTTGAGAAATTCTCCATCTCCCAGTCTGTGCACGTAATATCCTCTTTACAATCTCTTTTTTGATTGAAATTGTTCGATTGTTCTATGGCCTGGGTCGTCAAATCATTGTTTTACCTCCATGCCTCTGGCTCGTGAAGGAAATTCAAAAATGGGACTCAAAATGATGAAGTTCTCTTCCTTTGTGTATTTTTCCCATAGTCAAGAATGATGGGCGTTTTCTTCCCCATCAAATTTTAGCCCCATCATCCATGGGTACGTGGACATACCTAATTGGAAGTTGGTCGGTGGAGAAATTTGTGTTTTTGAGCCTCTTTGTAAAAAAGGTGAAAAGTTAAAAAGTGACCCGCGGCCTCTGATCAGGCTATAAAGGTAAAAGTCAAATTTTGAAGCCTGCAGGGAAAATGTCAAAGGTGAGGCCTACAGGGAAAAAGTCGTTGTTGAAAAGTCAAAGCAGACGAGCGGGCCATCGGGGCACTTTTGAAAATTTAACCAAATTCTCAAAAGTGAAGTAAAAGTTCTAGAATGCTCCGCGACTCCGCCAAGGTCTCGGGCCCGTTGTTGAAAAGTCAAAGTGGAGGAGCAGAACGACGGAGAACTTTGAGTTTTTGAGCCTTTTTCCAAAAAGGTTAAAATGTTGAGAAAAGGGCCATGACCCCATTTCCAATCAGAGGATGCCATGTGTCAAGAGTTCAATCGGAGCAGTGGGTCGGCGGAGGAATTTGAGTTTTTGAGCCTTTTTCCAAAAAAGGGTAAAATGTTGAGAAAAGAGTTGCGACCCCCATTTCCAATGAAAATGTGCCACGTGCCTAAGTTAAAAAGTTGAAGCGGGGGTGGGGGCCAATTTGTTCCAAATTTCCAAATCTCTAAAAAATCACAAAATGAAAAGGGATTTCCCCTGTACCCACTCCAATCTCTTCCTACCACGTGGACGATCGATTTCAAAGTTATAAGAGAAAATCAAATGGTCTGTATTCAAACTGGAAAATCAAATGTAATGTTCGCTTTGCAAGATCTGGTTTTTAACCCGCCATGAGCGTTTTCTTTGCAATGAAGGAATTTGAAGAGGTGTAAATGATTTGTAAAGTTGTAACCATTTTGGCATGAGATATAATGGCTCCTCGGAGTCATTCCAGGGGCTGGCGATTGATTTCAAAAAGACCAGAGTGCTCTTTACCTGGAAAGACAGAAAACACCATACTTCTTCTATTTTCCCTTCTCCTTAGAATTTCCTCTATTCTCAAAGCTCTGTACAAACTCTGCTTTAGCTTCAATAATAAAAGAAGGAATTTTCACCTTTTTGATTGAGGGATTGATTGGTACCTTGTGACCAATGAATTCTATTTGGTCTTGTAGCTTCTCCTGCAGATTTTTTTTTCTTCTAACTATAAATGCATGTAAATGAAATTTCTAATTAATGTGTGTGGGCATCTGATATTCTACTCACAACATTAGTTTTCTCCTACCTCCATTTCCACTCCCCTTCCCCTTTCCAAGACAAAGTTTCTTCTCTAGCGAGACATTGCTAGCTTTGCCACAGGGTCAGTGGAGTGGCCCTGTTGGATCTCTTGTCGAAAGGCCACCATTGAAACCATCTTTTATGCATGCACCTACGGAAGTTGCACCTTTCAAGTAGAGGGACTTAGATTCCCATAGCGTTGGCTTGAAACCCACCAATTTGTCCACAAGACAAATTTTCTCACCAACAAATCCCTAGAAAATGTTAATATGGATTATAATAGGATAATAATAATTAATCTTTTAATTAATTATTATATAGTTGAAAATGCATAAAATAAAGGATTAAAGTGAAAGGAACGATAACCAGATCGTACCAAGCCAAGAACACAAATGCTAATCAAACACCACGATCAATAAGATGAAAGCAATTCGCCAGAATAACTTTACATAAAACCTTTGCAAATAAATGAGCAACAATACCATATATTATTATGGAACTCAATGCAAGACATTGAGAATGAGCCTTGCTTAAATAGGCAAGGAATAACAATCTAAGAACCAGTCAAGGTCGTAGATCAAGCCATAAATCAAGGAAATAACTAGTCATCAAAGAACTAGTCAAGACTATAGATTTAGGAGAGAACTAGACATCAAGGATCTAGTCAATACCATAGATCAAGGAAAGAACTAGTCAATACCATAGATCAAGGAAAGAACTATACCTAACAACTAGATAATATCTCCTAATATCTAAATAAGATAAAAGAAATATCCACACACATAAGTGGGTGAGGATAAATACAACAAAGGTAAATAAAGTACCTAGGTGAACATGAGCTAAGGTAAATACCTACTCTAACATAAAGGGATAAATGATGAAATGGGATATTTAGATAAATGATAAAGGGATTAATGATAGGATTAGATAAACGATAAAATTAAGATGAAGGATAAATGGATCAATGACAATATTATGATTAAATAATAATTAATCTTGCGATTAATTATTATATGGATGATGTTGGGATACTTGTGGGACAAATTAATTGTAATTAACCATGTCGATATTTTAGATGTCTACAATACCAAGTTCTCATCCCAAGTTCTCAGATGTTTCTTGTTGTAGTTTCTCAAGATTTGTGCCAAGGTACAGTTTACCACTTTTATTTTCCCATATATCTATAGATGAAAAGTGGTAGATCTCTTCAACTTCACATCCATCTTCTCCTGTAAAGTGGACCAAAAATTTCCTATGAATCGTGAGTCCCTATCTGACATAATAGAATCAGGTAAACCAAAGTGAACCCATAAGTTTGCAAAAAATAACTCAGTTGCATCACTGACCTTAATGGTCTTCTTGCAAGGAATTAGAATACACGTTTTGCTAAATTGGTCTACTACCACAAAAATGTAATCGTGACCTTTCTTGGAAGTAGGAAAAATGCCCACAAAACCCATGGAGATTTTTTCCCATGTTGGGAAGGTAATCGAAATGGCATATATAACCCCAAATTCCCATTATTAGGCTTGTTCATACTACTCAAAACACAACCCCTAATGAATTTAGCAACTTTTGCTTGCATGTTTGGCCAATAAACACACCTCTATAATTGTGGTACAATATTTGTCACACCAAAGTGACCAACTACAGTGGAATTTTGTGCTTCCCTCATCAATTGAACTCTTTACCCCTTAGGCACACAAATTTTCTAAGTGTTCTTGTCGAACAAACCGTCCTAGAAGTAGTATTCTCTTCTAGGTGCAAATCCCTCACTTGGAGGTTTCTGCTGAAAAATATTTACAAAATCCGGATCCTGCTCATAACCTTCTTGAAATGCTTCACACAAAAAAGGCTCAAGAAGATTTAACATGCCCATAGCTAAAATAAAAGGAGATCTAGATAACATATTAGCTAATTTGTTAGTCACATCTTTCTAATAATTGATAATCAAATGAATTTGTTCTAGAAAACTCATCCATTTTATAGTGTATATCTTGGTGAAGTTTGTTATGAGCTTATAGATGTTAGAGAGGTTGGTGATCCATGTGAATGATAGTTTCTTTACCCATCAGTTAACGTTTCCATTTCTTGATCGATTACACAAGAGCATAAAATTCCTTATCATATGTACAATAATTCATAACTGCACCATGAAACAATTTAGAGTGATAACATACGTGCCTACCTCCTTGAAGTAGGAAAACTCCCATAGCATAGTCATTAACACAATTGGTTTCCACTTCGAAAGGAAACTATAAGTTAAGTAATTCCAGAACTAGAGTATGACTAATCTTATATTTAAATGACTCAAAAGTAATATGTTATTTCTTACCCCAATTAAAATCCTTACACCCTATTGTCACTAAATGTAGCTGCGAGACAACTATGGATGAGAATTTCTTAACGAACTTCCTCAAATACTAAACTGCACCAACAAAGCTCTTGGTCTCGGTCAAACTAGATGGTCTAGGTCAATTTAGTGAATGACATTTATCTTAATCGGATCAATCATCGCCACCCTTTGTATCCAACCACATGTCCCAAAAAGACAAGTCTTGCAACTATTGAGTAAACCTACACTTCTTCTCATTCATCACTAGTCGGTTCTCCTTAAGAAGTTGAAAACTTGATGCAAATGGTCAATATGCTCTTCAAAAGTTATGATAAAAACCAGAATGTCATCCAAGTACACAATAACAAAGGAATCAATAAATGGCCTCATTACCTCATTCATCAACCTCATGAAGGTAGTTGTTGTATTCAAGTATGGCTCAAACTTTAATACTAACCATTCATATAACCCATGCTTGGTCTTGAACATTATTTTATAGATGTCCTCTTCCTTAATCCACACTTGGTGATACCCAGATTTCAAATCAAGCTTATTAAAATATTTAGCATGATTTAACTGATCCAATAAATTATTAATGCGAGGAAGAGGGTACCTATTCTTAATGGTTATTTTATTCAAAGCTCTATAATCAACACACATTCTCCATGAACCATCTTTCTTAGGTACTAAAATCAATAGGATAATAACATGGAGAAGTGCTAGGAAAAATTATACCTTGTTTAATCAAAGACTACAACTGTTGTTTTACCTCATTGGAATCTTTCAATGATTGCCTGTATAATCCCATGTTTGGAAGCAAACTATCGAGTAACAAGTGTATCTCATGCTCAATTGGTATGACAAGAGGCAGCCCAGTAGGATATTGGGAAACTTCTTTGAAATTTTGAACCAACTCTTTTATCCATGTCTACTCTTTGTTAGAAAACATTCTACAAGTGGTTTTAGATGCAACAATCTCATCTTCTAGCATATCCCTAAAAAAAATCAATACAAATTAACCGCTAACATTAATAAGCTTTCGAGATTCTGTGACACTTACCAAAGAGATCTTCAAGTCTCATGTAAAGGCTGAAATGATGTATCTCTTACCATCCTTCACTAAACGGTACAGGTTGTCTACCCTCATGAAGATAACATCCCTTATATATAAATATGAACTATCAAACTCTACACCACACACATCAACAAGAAAAAAACCTATAATAACTTTACGCTAATAAATGTCTTATCAATGCCAAAAGTGATTTCACATTGTTTGGTAACTTTGATGTCTACACCTTTCTTTACCCAACCCAATGAATATGGACTTGGGTGATTGCAAGTTTCCAACTTTATCTTGTTCACTAACTTTTTACTAATCAAATTAGCTTGAGAACATGTGTTGAAAAGAGCATCCACCTTAGTTTTCTTCACTTGAATTTTTATATGAAAAAGCTTAGTTAGTTCCTTTTCATGAACAATACTATTACTACCCAAACATACCTCTCTACGGACAGAGGTACAACACATAGTCTCATCCACCCCTTCGATGCAAAATACTTCCTCTCTCTGGAGGGAAGCCATGACCTTCTTCTTATTCTTCATATTTTTGAAGGGATGTATTCCGGGTAGAGCTTCCAACATTTTTCCTCGAAATGAGTGTCAACATCACAATTCCCAAAATGAACTTTAGTATCCTTCTTAGAAACATAAGTATCATTTTTCTTACCTTTCCCTTTTCCTTTATCCTTCTACTTGGTTTCACCTTGTTTGCTTAAAGCATGCTGAGAGGTAGATGAACTCTTCTTCTTGTCCCTCTTTAAATAGTGGGCCCGATTAGAACAAGCCTTGTCTACATCCGTCGACTTGGCCAAGAGGATTGGTCTCCTCAAATGGCTAGGAAGTCCACCAATATACTTCATTAGAAGGTCCGAGTCCACTACATCGTTTCCCATCTAGACAACTTTCTTTTGGAACTCACTAGTGTACTCCTATACATTCTAGACTTGATTATGCTTGAGATACTACCAATACATTGCCCTGTCTTCCTTTTAAAAAATAGGATAAAAGTAATTTTTTATTATCTTTTTAAAATCATCCCACTTAGTAATAGGAGGCGGCTTCTTGATAACCAATGAATGAACATAAATTTCAAACCAAGTTAAAACATGGTTGGTAAATTTAAACCTTATAAAGGAAATTTGTTGACTCTCATTGATTTGATGCAAATTGAAATATACCTCAAGTTGAGCTAGCCAATGGTTTAGTTTCTCAACATTCATGTCTCCATCATAAAGAAAAATCTCCATTTTCATCGTTGTTTTGAATGGAGGAGGTGTAGGGATGGCACGTGGCTACTCTTCTTCATACTCATGAGTATCTGAAGTCATTATGGGATCCTGACGCCTTGTTTAGAACACCAAGTTTCTCCATGAGAAATCCCACGATGGAATCCAATTTCCCTATGGACAAGGAAATATTGCCCACATCCTTAGATAGACTTGTCACATTTACCTCCAACTTGTAGAAACACTCTTCTCCAGTCTCATCTACATCTTCTTTACGAGCCATGTCTCAAATTCATTACTTCCACTTCCTGGTGGAAATATTTTCTTCAAAAGGAATAAGGATACCTTCACCACTTTCTTTTCCCTTTCAGATAAGGGGCATCTAACTACAACTGTCAACACAAGTTATACCACACAAAAACTTAAACCTTAACTGATATGATACTAATCTGATTCGTAAATTACCTTTTTTAAAAAATTAATAAATTATGTTTAGTGATAATTGAATGACAATTGAATAAGTTCCTTTTAACCAATATAATGTACATGAAACAATCACAACTATATTGTAAATTTAGAAACAAAATGCAAAGGAGACACAATAATTTATCTTGGAGAAACCCATGGTGGGAAAAACTCCAGCGGGTAAGCAAATTGCTTTCCTCTCACTATGTAATTCTCCAAAAACACAAAGTAATACCAACAATTGGCCTTCAAGAAGGATTCACACCCCTTCTAATTGTATTTTATTTCTCACAACTTCTCAACAATGAAAAACTAACTCTCAATGAATAAAACAAGAAATAACTCCAACTCATATTTTCTCACACTTGAATTCACTCAAAATCACTTGCTAGAATGAATAGTTGAACTTATATTCATAGTTTCTCTACCTGGAAAACATACAAGTTGCATTCCATTCAGCATTCGACACAACAAGTTAGGGGAATGGTGAATAGACAATGTAATTAGATAGTTACAGTACTTTGGCCAAAGATTTAAGTGTTGAAAGGAAAGCTTAGTTTTGTGACCGCACACAAGTCAACGAAACTTATCTTCATCATTGCACAACCATATCTACATAGTTATTTGGATCTCATTTCATCATTTAATAAATTAAGTTTCAATTTTGAGGAAGTGGAAACATGACTCACCCTTCTAATCGAAAGGATCATATATCAATCCCATCTTAGGATCCCTATGGGAAAGATAGTGACTGCATAATGATTTTCATCATTACATTCTCACAATAAATTGTGTAGCCATCCTAAGCTGACATAGGTAGGATTATATTGAAAGGAACGATAGGACATAGTGCCCAAAATTCACTTTCACTTTAGTTATCCATGAAAGATAAGTAAGTAAGTTCATCTTTACAATAGGCTATAATGAATCCTTACACGGTATCCATTTCTCATTAGATGGTTCCAATAACTCAACAAGTTGCTATCTTTCATGAGTACCTATTATCGTACTATTGCAATATAGTGTTTGTCATGAAATATAGATTTACTTAACCATGTCTCGTAAAGAGTTGATCTATTCATTACTTAATAAGTTTAGATATCAATCTCATAAGCATACATGATTAGTCCAATTTATTTAATAAGGTACAATAATAACTTTACGTTGTTTTCATTATGTAGTTGTACTTATCATTCTATGTTCATCATTCACATATTTGTTCATTTAAAATGAATCAATAAAATTAGTTATAATTGCATATCATGATATCAATTAATTTTATTTATACTCTACTATAAAACAACATATAAATACTTTCATATCCAACAAAATATGATACAAAAAAACACGGTATTTTATTGAAACTTAATAAGGACAATCCTCTTATTTTCAAAAATAATGATATATAATTCATTATGATAGTACATTAGACAAAATCCCCATTAATCAACTTGTGAAGTGATTTCATTCACGACAACAAATAAATACAACCATTCATATCATATTTTAAACAAATATTACATGACGTAATCATGCACAAACAATCCAATCATTCACTTCATGAATGTCTCTCCTTCCTGCAAACTATAGGAGAGAGAAAATGTATATATGGGTCAGTTCAAATAACTAACATGAGTTTACTAACTCATATTCTTATTGTGTTTAAGTGAAATAATAAAATATGTTAAGGTTAACTTAACTGATAACTAATAAACTTCCTAGTTCATTAATTAATTTTATATATCATTGATCAAATGAAATGATACTTCCTGATATAAGGTATGTTTACAAACAGATCATTGATGCAAGTGATAAACATAACTTTTTAAAGTTTAAGTAACATACTATGAAAATTAATTATGACAATGATCTCTAATAAAATTAGTAATAATATCCTTCAATTCCTTAAGAATATTCCGCAAAGAATAACATCCCCATGAAACCTTTATCAATGCATATTAGTTATGTTTACATAATTGAACATGATGAAATTTGTTCCCATTTCCCGTATTTGTAACTGACTGAAAAATGGATCATTTACCATCATCGTCAATATTCAAACAATGAATGCGTCTCAAATTATTACTTACTAAACCATATTCCTGTAATGAATGCAGAGTAAATAAAACAACGACCTAACTTTATAAGGAATCATACATTCCCTAATAGTTGTTCAATTTTTATCTTTTTTTAACAAGAAGTCAAAAAGTATTGGTTACAAGTCAATAATTATTGCTACTTAAAAGTTCAATGGCAAGTATAATTTCCAACATTTTAATAAATGAAAAGCATCAACTACACCATGATTCTACCTAACATTCATTTCATTCAAGCTTATGAATGAACTAAATATCCACATATATCTATGTCCAATCCCAACTATTTAGAAATTATGACTGCAACATCAAAAGGGGGTGAAATCAAAATAACACACATCCAAACTAATGAAATTTATATATCAAAAGAAGATAACAATAGGCTCTAGATGAATCAAAACATTCTAACTCAACCAGCTCTACATGGGCTGTGAAATCCTTTTATTTAACTAGGTGAATAAGAAAAGATCCTATGTAGAAATGACTTCAAATTCTCAATAAAATCCCTGATCGATTTAACTCAAGAAGGGAGAAAACCTTCCAATAGGTATTAACAACAACCCATAAGAAGTTAGATGGTATTCTCATAATCAAAGGAGATTTTAAAATCATCCAATACAAAACTGTCAGCTTCAGGAGATCTTTCAAGATTAAAACAAGTTTTTAACCATCAATGGCAAGTTTAAATGAGCTAGTAAACAATCCAAACAAAGTATGTTCCAAATTTCCTTATAAAAACAAACCCATCACAAAAAATTGACTTCAAATACAAACTCACATTATCAAGCAAACCCATTTCATTTTCCAACTTAGCTTTGAATTCCTTTCCAATTTATCATATTAATAATAAAGAAAATTGTTCCAGATTTAGAACACAAAATCATTCAAAAGAGAAGGTTTTAATAACCAATACTCAAACATCATTTCAAAAACAAAATGACTATCATCAAGATCTAACGAGTTGGTTAAAATATACAACCTGCATGCATATTTTCCAAACAAAAATAACGGACCCAGAAAACCCGTTTTCTTCCCATCTTTTCCTTCTTATTTTCTTTTCCAAATTTTCATAATAAAAATAAATAACAGTTCCAAATCTAAGAGCAACAATGAAAACCACGAAGAATGAGTGAAAAAAACCCATGCCTGGTTTGTTCTTGTTCTCCTTTCTAACTTCCTTGAAATCTGTAACTTCGAATGCCCAACAAAATCTCCCCATAATTTCCAAATAGAGATAATAAATACGAGTTTTCCATTTGAAATACCTTCATTTTTTAAGCAACCGATCAAAAAAATTATAGAATAATCTCCCCAAAACCTCATGCAGAGCTTAAACAAAAACCAAACAAAATGCCAAAAATGTGAATGGAGGGAGAGAGAGTTGCATGTTTTGGCTTCCAAATGAAGCTACTGGTTCCCAAGGAACCGTATACATTTACTATTATTTAATAATGTCAGTTCCACATCGTGGCCATCACATAAACCCAAAACCCCTTTACATGCACTTTGGTCTATGACCAACTAAACACTATGTTAGGAAATTATTACAGTGCTCACGTAATTGTTATATAGTTATAACAATATAGTTTCTTATTATGTTACCCATGAGTATTCTGGGGTAGATGTTCCTATTTACCGGGAGGTTGTTTTGCTGTATCCTTGGCTATATAATAGCCTATCGATTGTACGTTGAACATATGGAGAATATTGAACATCATTCTTGATTATTTTTTTAGCATCTATCTGATCTCGCTGCAAATTCTGGTGTGTTATTTTCATTTGGTATCAAAAGCACGAGGTAGTCTAAGATGAGAGTCTATGAATAACTTTGTTAATGATATGGAAAATCTATCAAACTTAGTATTTTCCTTCAGAGTTCATGGATTTGCTCCTACCAGGTCAAATTTGCACTTGTCTATATTTGTGCACTTGATATCTCTACCCAGCGTTTAATTACATTGCATTTTGAGAGTCCATTTTGCACACTCCTCATATGTTATGCAGACCTGTCCTGTGTTCTATATTGTATTTATATTCATTTTTTTAATTTACCTACATGTGCATGATTCGAGGAGGAATTGTATCAACTACAATCACATAGTGCAGGCGTCTATGACCTCAAACGCAGTCTCCATTGCCAAATATTCATCCAAACACCACGCAAATCCTGATTTCTCAGTCTCCATTGCTCAAAATTTCTCCATTTGAGAAGTGGACACATATTGCATGAGAATATCAACTTATTGAGTTACCAAAGCATCTTGGAGTTCCTTTGTGAAGTGGCACATGAAGGAAGGAAGAAAAAAAACTCAGTATGTAAATATAAGCTCATGATTTGTATTTTGCAAGATAGCTTCATTGGTTGACGTTGTATAGAGCCTCATTGCTATCCAAGCATCCTCCACTTCAGCATATCCAGTCAGCCCATGGTTACACAATGCTTTGCATTGTTGTGTAACATCGTACCTCAACCGTGCTCCCAAGTTCCAACTGCCTGTCAAAGACTTTGTTTTGTTTTATCTCTGCACGTATTTTTTTGTTCAGTCTACACAGCCATTTTCCACATATCAGGTCCATTTCTTCAATAACACTTGCCTGCATCCCATTCAAAAAGGTTTGTTCATCTATATAAATTCATTAGGTTCTTTTAATGTTTAGTTGTATATTTTGATCAAATTATTGATCAATATGAGTTGTCTTTTGTTATTTTTCTCAAATTAGATCGGGTGTCTATTTTAAGTTTAATAGTGTTCAAGTCGAGCCATTTTATATCAAAAAAAGAACAAAGTTAAGAGTTAAAAGTATTTGTGTCACTAATTAGTGTTGTCATTAAATGGTGTTATTATCATGAGAAGTTAAGAACAAAGGTATATAGTAAAAAGTAATCATTCTGTCATTATACTTGTGTCATCATAGTAAAAATTGTCAAAGTGTATGTTGCATTAAGAGTTGAAAATTGAGTCATAAAGTCGAAGTTGTCAACTTGTCAAGATTTGTAAGTGTCAAAAAGTCCAAAAATAAATTTTTTTTTTTTTCCTTACGGATGCATTTTTCGGTAATATCTGACGTCCGACAGAGGTAAGTAAATTTGAGCTCCATGATCACATCCAACTTTGTTAGCAACATGACACCAAAGGACGGAGGCATCGGAGGTTGGAGATCAATCAAAGACCTCTCGTCAATCGCCAACGATGGGGCCTTATATCATCTTTGGTGACACATGTGTGTAGTTTGCTTTCAGTTCTTGTAGTTGTGTGTGGCGTGTTCCAGTTTTGTAGTGTTCCTATTTAAATAAATGGAAATTTCACATTGAGGGGGGACATGATCCAATGTTCCATTTACATTATGTCAGCATTTTCTTTGTATGTACGAACAATTGATTTCAGTAGAATTTCCTTTGTTTTTCCTTGCAATGAGATGTGACGAGGGCTAAAAATAGTACTTGGCATATCATGGTTGTGGTTATAGTTTGCTATTATGTTACATGTGACTATTCTGGGGTAGACATTCCTATTTACTGGGAGGTTGTTTTGCTATATCCTTGGCTATATAATAGCCTATCTATTGTACGTTGAACATATGGAGAATATTAAATATCATTCTTAGTTATTTTTTTAGCATCTCTTTGATCTCACTGCAAATTCTGGTGTGTTATTTTCACACTAAACAATAAACCATTTACCTTTCTTATTTGCCCTCATGGTATGTGACCAATTTTCATGCAAAAATACATTAATCAATTAAGCCTACAAAGTGGTCTATGAATTGTATTGAAACATTCACTATTAACAATGCTAAGGAAGGGGGTCGGTGACCAAAGTCTAACATCAACATAATTTTCCAAATGGTGCAATACCAATTCACATAAAACATTAAACTTTAACTAATTATAGACACCCAAAATTGGGTCACAACCCTCTAAGCCCCTTCCAATTAATTATTACCTCACATCATTATTAATTTAATGATGTAACCTAGAATTCACTGCAAATAGCCCAAGGTGCGCTAACACATCACTCAACAAGAACTGAGCGCTCATCCAAAGCATGCAAGGGTACCCGGTCCCTCTTAGTGAAGCTTGTTCAAGATGTTAGCATGATTACAAGTATATTTCAGATCCATAATAGAGAATCAAGTAAACCATAATGCAGTAAACCAAATCTATATCTAAACCATATGAAGGAATAACTAAACAATTACTATAATCAGTTTTACCATACAAGATCCATGTTCAGTTACATCTAACACTAATATCTAGTCAATGAGATCCATTATATTAAATATTGTAAAACACAGAATCTTCATACATCATAATAATGTCACCATGAGTCATGCGCGCATACAAACCAACAACATAACTCTACAAAACATTGGATATATAAACCATGCAAATCAATACATATTTATAGGGGTGGGGACTTTCCCTTCACCGCCCATGCACCTTCCAAAAATGGGCTACATGCTAATAATATCCATGTGCCCTTACATAAGAATACAAAAGCATGTAAGTGCTAATAATAGATCTCCTAAAGTTAACTCCTAGTACAAATCCTATTAATAGCTCAAAACTCTGCATGGCGCTCAATCCTATGCTTATCCAAAATAGCCTTGGTGTGATCCTTAAGTATTCTAGAATTTGTGCTCAGCACTCCACATCTATCTTTATCCTTGACTGCAAAAATGGCTAAGTCTTGTTTCCAAACTGTTATGGGCGTGCCCCTATTTTTCTATACTTCTGCACTCTTCTGCATACCATGTGCCTGCGTGCCCAAAACTTATGCACTTCCATACCTGAGTTGTATTTCATCCACTCAACATTACCCCACACTAATGTCATTTCCGCCCCCAGACAATGGGTAATCACAACTTATATCTCCAAGAATAAAGAATAATGAACAAAAGAATAGGTAATTACTTGAACAAAATAATGAAGAACTACTCGGCTCCCTGTTCTTCTACAAGAAGGATTAACTCTGGATATTCATTTTTAATCTCTGCCTCTAATGCTTTCCAATCACTAAGCACTTCACCTATTTTATCCAAGATGTCTGTAACCACAACTTCCAACTCATCATGAGTCATGTTTTCTTTTTCATTCTACAAAATTCTAACGATGTTAGCCATGTTGGAAACCATGCCCTGCATGTAATCCATTTTCTGCGCAATAAGTTTCTCCAATCTCTTGCATTCTTTCCTTGTGTGGACCCCTGGGATTCTGCAAGCACCTTGCACTTTTCTTCCACTAGAGAAATTATATCCATGCACCCAAGCATATCATTCTTCATTTCCTTTAGGACCTCAATATCTTCTTCAATTTTCCTTGTCCTAATAATTACATCTGGCACCACACACATATTCAGAGTTTGGTATTCCTTCTTCAATTCATCCTTTAATGCCTGCAATAATGACTCAAAACTTGTAAATTTCCTTGAAATCTGTGGCCTTGGCTCTTTCCGCCTCCTCTATAGGATCCCTTGGTGATGGCATATGCATAGGTCCTTCCTCTAATATCAAACCTAACTGTTGCGCATAAATAATGCAAAGCAGACTTAGACTCTGGTTCTAACTTCTCATGAAAATGTGGCCTCTTCTATATTATTTCATCCTTGATCTGTTCAACCATCTTGAGGACATCCTGTTAGTTTCTTCCTCAGCCTTCTCCTTTTCCTCTGTGAGGCTTTAGATATCTACATCTTTTTCCTTCTTGTCCTCTAACATCTCTCTAATAGTTGTTGTTTTATCGATGTTCCTGCGCACAACCTCTGTAGATACCTTCACCAAAGCATTGCTCACCTGTTCATTTGAAATGACAGTTTGCTTAACGTTTACATGTTTGACGTGGGGTGACTCTCTTCATTCTTCAAAAAACACATGACTCTTAACACACGTCGAAACCAAGATCTGTCCATATGAGTCTTCATACACCAAGATAACTGCTTACGTGTACCCGTGTTCACCATTTCTTCTTCCATGAACTCCCACACATACAAATCCTTAGGCTCCAAAGTTATTTGGAACCGTGTACATATGATCTTTCTCTTGTCATCCACATACCCAACTGTATGGATCTCATAGGCTCCGTCCTCCTTCCTTGTGCACTTACTCCTTGGGATCCGAGCTGCCTAAGTCTAGTACCAGTCCTTCACCCTCTTTTGCAGTATGGGGCACGCCCGAAGGTTTTCCCTTCTCTTTTTGTAGACCTATCTCCTTCACTTCCTCCTCATCCCGAGGCTCTACAGTATCCTCCACTTTGACTGAGAATGTGAGGCACATTGTCCTCAAATCCTTCTTTTTTATCATCCTCCTGAAGTATATACTTACATATTCTCTTCTTCTCAGGGTCGATTTTCTTAGGAGAAGTCCTTGGTGACCTTCTCAGGGGTTGGGAAGATCTCGCACCATGATTCCTTATTTTCACTAGAGTACCCTATTGTACTGAGGTTCCTCAGGAGTCCTATACATGTCTACCTCCATAGCGCCTATCTCTAAAAAATCTTCTTCTTGCTTTAGGGGAGGGGTTACCTCACGCAAATTTTCCTTCTCATCAGTGGGCTATCTTTTGCCCCTATGCTCCAGGCCACAAATATCTTCATGAACTTCTTCTTCTTCTCCCTCCTCTTCTTCAATGTGCAGAACATCCTCTTCCTCTAAAGTTCCCATAGTATGTTTTCCCTTGGGCGGTCCAGGGAGCTTGAACTCATTCTCCAAATACTTCCCTTTTTGTAATTTAGGTTTCAAGTATATATATACTAGAGTCATGCCTAATTTTCCAATGGCCAAACTTACAACCTTCATTTTAATATCATATGAGATCAATATTTCAATATAAGTAGTCTTACTTGGATAAATGTAAGACTTCTTAGTGTGTGGTAGTCACAATCTACCTTGTCAATGTTGAACAACAACCAGCACCCATTTGAGAGCCTATGTACAGATTCTTGAAAGTAGCGTGCAGTGAAGGCATATGACAACTTACACCAAGGGCCCCATTTTCCATCCTTCATCTCAAAGTTCCCAATACATAAGTGTTAATACTACTGCAAACTATACTAACTAGTTTATCCAATATCGAAAGGTAACTCCTTAGATATTCTCCATTCTTCTTCAAATGTAGTGCACAAGTTCTCGTACCACATTTCTTCCCTTTTCTTAAAGGGTCCACTCATTGATCCATCACAAGTATAGTAGGAAAATCATTTCTACCAAGGACTTCTTCTCTGTACAGGAAACTGCCACATATTGTCTTTTGGCCCATCAGGCACTCCAATTTCAATCAAAGAAATAATGACAGAAGTATAGTGCACTAGAGCTGATCTTCTCACCTTCTTTTTCTTCCTCAATGATTTTCTCAGCAATAAAATTTTATTGGTTATATACAATACCTTCCATCATCTTCTTCGCAATATGAAGCCAAGATTTGTTTACCTAAGACCAATGTTCTTGATTGTTTATCTTTTTCAGGAGATGGGCTTTTATCTGCCCAAATGACTAGATACTTCTACAATTTAGGGATGTCCATCTTGCGCCCTCCTTTAGGTGTATCCTAGCTCTTTCTTTGTCTTTTATATGGTCTCCTTTTTAGTGAGGTCGCTACTCATCTTAATTACACGTACTCCTTAGCTTTGTCAAACTTCTAATCAAATGTGCACAATGATCTTCATTCGACGCCCAAAAAAATATTAAGAAGTCCTCATAGAATCTGCTCATGAGCCACTGGTATAACTTATCAGGTTTACCAAAATACGAGAGCTCATACAACTGTAAAACTCCTACCTTGGTCAAAAATTTCTTCCACCCACATCGTCGAAGACCATGCCATGTCATCTGTTTTTTCTCTTCAAGGTCTTTACCACAAGCAAATTTCTCCCAATTCTTCTTTGGTATCTTTGTTCATGTGGTTATAAGCGCTGACCTTGCATAGTGATGAATGTCTCAATCCTAATCACAACCGATGAGAAACCCCTTCTGGGTACCTAAATTTTAGAGAATATTTCTCTCGAGAGTGCCTTCAAACCTCAACTTCTACTTCCTTTTTCTTCATTCCCCTTATACCAGCTCCAGGTGCCCTTTTTTGGTGCCATATCAACTAAAAAGGTGCGTTCTTTTACCTTCCTCAAGCTCTGTTACTCCAAATTTACGTTCCCTAGCTTGAAATCATGTGCCCTAGATTGAAACCAAACCCTATCTATCAATCCTCTTCCCTTCATGCCTCTGCTTTGCTCAAACACGTCACTAATGGAGCGCAAGACTATCTTGTGCACAAATTTGACAAGATATAACTTGTTCGCAGCTCTCCGCACTTCACAACCATCTTGTTAGTTGGCTCACCTTCAACTCGCTCAAAATATCTTGCACGAAAAGGTAAAAATGATTTCGTAGCATGTCCTTACATAGATTTTCAAAAAATTATCTCATGTATTATTCTCCACCTACCACCATCCTCAACATTAATTCATCGTTTCAAATACTTTTCTGTGTTGTTCATTTCCACGCCACAGTCATAACCTTCTGGCGCACCTTCTAATTTTTGGCCACATACCTCATTCTACATGCCTTCATGCGTCGACGTACCTTGCCACTGTGCCTTATTCTAAGTAGTTTCCACTGCTACAAACCTACCTCGGGTTACACTATGTGTCCATCCATAAGTGGTTTTAATCATGAGCAATCTTTTTCTATCTGCACCTTTCCCTAAAAAACTTGTACAAAAGTTTATTTATGCATAACCATTTTGAAATGACAATCAAACTTGGAATTTAACCTTGTATATAAACCACCCCCACACTAAGGGTATGTGTGGTCCTCTACGCATAAAAACACTGAACTAAATTGACAAAGCATAACAACGATGAAAGGAAACACATATGAAGGGAATGCATTAATGAAATCTAATCTAAGTGGTAATATTGCCTTATTATAAACACCAAGAAGACTTATTTATAGTAGGGATTCAACCTACTCCCATTGAAGTAACCAAGAAACCGTGTACCATGCAGTGCCTCTAGCAGGCAAGTGCCTGAATAAAGTATATAAGTGATAATATACGGTCCCAATAAATGCACCTTAATCTTTCTTGGGTGGCACAAAAACTTTGAATCATACAGAAGTACCATTTTCCCAACCTCAAGATTCTTATTCTTGATGTTCCTATTATGTCATGCCTTCTGCTTGGCTTTTTCTTGCTTCTGACTCCATCTTATTATGGTGTGCCTTTCATCCAACTACATGAGTTTGTCAATACATTCTTCAAGTGCTTTCTCATCAGCTAAAACTCCTACGCGCACAATGTGTAAAGAAGGTAACATGAATTCCATAGGGATAACTTCCTCTGTGCCAAACACTAACTGAAAGGGTGTTTCTTTATTCAACTTCTTGTAGGTTTTCTTATACGCCCAAAGTACAACAGAGACTTTATCATCCCAATCTCTCTTTCCAACATCACAAATTTTTGTCAAGGTATGGCTCAATATCTTTTTGAAGGCCTAAGTAGTTCCATTTAACTGAGGATGATAGGGTGTTGTTCTATGGTGTGTAACCATAAATTCATCTAGTAATATCCTGATTGTCTCGTTAAGGAAATGAGTACCCCTATCACTTGTTAAACTTAAAGGGAATCCATACCTACTGATAATATTTTCCCATAGAAACCTTGTTTCCGTAGCTACTATGCAATCCTTTATAGGTGCATCGCTTCTACCCATCATGTAAGATAATTTTTACAAGTTATAATATAGTGCGATCCTATCCTGTGTGTGGCTAGAGAGATAGGGCACAAAAAGTTAATTTCCCACTTCTCAAAAGGTTTTGCACCAACAATAGGCCTCAAAGGCATCTCATCTCTATGCCTAAGATTTCCAAGGCTGCTGAAAATGGTCACATGCCTTGACAATAATCTTTGCAATAGCTCTTGTATAATGTTTCTCACCATAGACCAACTAGTAGAATCTTACACGTGGTGGCATCCCCTGCATAGTGTCCACCTGTAATACCACCATAAGCCTCTTCTATAATTACTTGCACTCATGATCAAGTACACACCAATGCAAAAACTTCATCATGACCTAACTTGTATAAGTCTCCATTGATCAACATGTAAGGCGTGACGCATGAATGGAAAGTTGTTTCTTCTCCAAAGACCTTCATTCCTTCAGGTGCACACACCTGTGCATAAAAAGACAAACAATATCCTCTAAGTTTGAGGGTACGTGGTTTAACCTGAATAGCTTATGCATCTGGAATTTGTCCTCAATGCTCTATGTGCATCCTCACCTAATTGAATCCTTTATAAATGGTCTGGACCAGAATTAATCTTACCTAGCTTAACCACCACTGTAAAGTTAAACTCCTGAAATAACAGAACCCAACGACATATGTGCCCCTACTAAAATGGGCTTATTTACCAAATACTTCAATGCCATGAATCTATATAGAAGATGAAAGGTGTTGCTAGCAAGTACTGTCAAAACTTATGGAGCATGTAGATCATAGACAATGCCTCATGCTCTGTAGTCGTGTAATTTTGTTCTGTTGGAGTTAACTTCCTGCTAGCAAAGTAAAATAGGATGATCGATAATCCCTTCTCCAGGATGAGCTAGTACCATGCCCCAATTGTTATGCTAGAGGTGTTTCGACATAAATGTGAAAGGGTTTAGACCTTGAAGTAAAGCATAAAATAAGTGTTGTAGTAAGCCTCTCCTTTCAGTGTTTCAAATGCATGCATTGTTGTGCCTCACCTCTATAGAACTTGTCCTTTTCCCTTGAGATAATTCCTTCTAAGGGTGCTCATTGAATATTGGCATATCCCTTAATAAAATTCCATGTAATAACTTGTGTGCCCTAAGAATCTGTGCACCTCGCTCTGGCTAGTACGTTCCTCTAAGCCCAAAATCACAGCTACCTTAGTAGGATCCACTAGCTAAACCTTCTTTACAGATGATGTGTTCCTAACAAGATTCTAAAGGGGGTTGGAAAATATACACTTCTTAACATGTTCAAAGATATGTTCAACTAGCTAACATATCTCAAACATCAACCTTAAGTTATCACAATGATCTTTCACGAGTACCATATAATGTACAATCATCCGGATATACACTTGCAAAAACTTATGAATAAAATCTTGGAATGCTTGCACCACTATGCGCGAAAAAGACTATATGTGCACATTCTTTAATCTAAAGGGAATAACCTTGTATGCAAAAATTCCCCACTCGATGGTGAAAGTTGTCTTCTCTTAGATCCTCTCAAGCTTATCCTTACTTGATGATATCCAGAGAATCTTTCAGTAAAGGAGTATATTTCGCACCCTCCAATGCCCTCCAATATTTCTTCAATAAATGGTGTGGGAAAGGGGTCTATGACACATACAACATTCAATTCCTCTATAATCCACACAAATTCTGATTCTACCATCTTCCTTGATGTTGATCACCATAGCAATCACCCAATCTGACTCCTCGAGTGGGCACAATGATCCCAGAAAGTAATATTTTGTCAATATCTTCTTTCACTTTGATGTAAAAATTTAGATTCATCTTGTAAGGCCTCTTCCTAACTAGATGCACATACCTTCCTTTAGCTTGATTTTCATTTCACCCAAAGATTCACTGTACTCCCTTTCAATTCATGGTAGCCCTCTAAGAAACACATCCTAGAAGTCACACAATAGCTTAATGATCTTAACAACTTCAAAATTAGACCAATAATCTCCTATAATAGCTTCCTTAGGTTCAAGTTCCATTCCAATGTTCACTTTCTTGGTATTCATGGGCATCTTGGTAGGTGTGTGCCTTCTCATCTGTACTATGCAAGACTTCACCCATGTACCCATCTGTGTGCTCAATGTCTAGGTTCTCTACCTCTTCATCATCAACCATGTAAATCATCTTACCCTTTTCTATTTCTAGGAAGGCACGACCCAAGTCTATCCAACATCTTGTTTCTTTCTTCTTCAAAATGCATGCCACCAGGTCTGATTTTCCTAACAACTTCTTGAAGTAACTCCTTCAAACTTTGCACTATCTACCATAGTTAAGTGCTTCATAACACTGAAATGCCTCATTCACCAGAGGTTTAGAAGTAAAAGTAGTCAAGGGTCTGATTCATACCTATCAGTAAGTTCCTGACTAATTTCTGGTCTACTCTATTCAATTCTTCATAGATATACCATGCACATGCGCGCAACCTTGACAAGGTGAAGTAAAACTTGTGCACCCATAACGAAGGTAGTAAATTTTCCTACCTCACTATCCAGAAGTCTCTCACACTGCTGAACGTGGTGCTGAACATGATCATTACCATGAAATGCAAAAATCTTGAGTAGGTGCATTGCTTCTTAGAAATCTGAATAGATAAAGCAATCCTTCACTTCTCTCCACTTTAAAAGATTATCCCTGTGAACCATCCACAATCGCGTTGCTATCCCATGCAGAGTATAAACTAGCATGTGTCCTTCTTTCCACTTGACATTCCCACTGAACTTCCATAACAAGTAGGAAAAATTATGGATTCTCATCACTGGTGTACCTCATTATCTGGCTACTGCCTAAACACATGATACTGCATGGTCTACTTATGCACGTAACTACATGTATTCTCTTGCGCTTAATTATTTCATAAGTGCCATGTGGCCAGTTGTCACATGCAACACTTGTAGTATCACTCATGGACTGTGCATCATCCCATTGGAAAACCCCTTCCTTTGATGGCTCAAGAACTTTCAGATCTCGAATGGTGCACACATAAATTCTGCTTAAGGGCTCGACATAAGGTGTATATTTCCCATCTATCAAGGGAATAATGACGCGCTCTTCTTTTTTCTCAAAACTTATATACCCTTTGTTGAAATGCAAATCAACTTTGTTTGCATAGCACCAAGGGCACCCAAGCAATACTAGAAAACTATCTTCCTCTGCAAGCGCTAAAACCTCAAAGTCCCCAGTAAACTTGACCCCCCTATATAGTAATTGATGCATCTTTCAAAACCCCAATTGGTGTGGCCTTCTTTTGGTTTTCCATATATAAAACATTATAAGATGGTTGAAATGGTGGTCTACCCATCTAAACCCGGCACATCCAAAGTGAGCATATACACTTTCACGCTTGTGCCATTTAGAATATTACTCAAAAGCCAACCATCCTATTGGTTGCTCAAATGTGCACCCGCATCTCAGATCTTGAAAGGGCCGAGGTGTTTGAGGCCACAATGGAACCATCCCTCAAGTTGTGGGACCTTGTGAGCTTGGGATGGATCTCCGGAGAAGGCCGGTTCCTCTATCTATTTCCTGCTAATGCTACTCCTAGTGTTGAAAGGGGAAACTAAGCTAAGAATGCCAAGGGACCAAGGAAAGAAGGATAAAATGAAGTAAACTACACTAAAATATGATAGCACTAGAAAATAGGGGTGAACACTATCTGTTCTGAGCAAGAATGATAGGGAATGCGTGAAAGGAGGCTAGGCACGAGTAGCACAGTGAAATACGCATTCACCAGATCATTCTCGTGGAACACAACCAAGTATGGAACTGTAGGGGACTTGAAATAGCACAACAATACACAATGCAAGAGAAGAGGTAAGAAGAAGGAATGCAAACACATTAGGACAGAGAATAGTCACAAAACGATGCTTCTATTACTTCCAAAAATGCACAAAATTGTTACAATGATAAGGAGGCCGATATCCACATGCAAGAGCCAAACATGGAGGTCTACACCTCAAAATACATAAAATATGGAGTCCTTAGCAACATGCGTAAGGATACAAAGTTTCCAACCCTTTACAATGAGTCCTGACCCTTCCTTTATAGATTCAGCACAGAGGGAAGAAGGAGAGAGAGAAGCAGGAAAACTAATTCAAAGCTCAACCACCATCGTTAATGCCTCCTGAAAATCCACCCCAAATCTGTCGTGTCTACATCAATTACTTGTTTGGCACCTCGAAGGAGAGGAACAACAGATCAGATCACATCCGATCTGGTTATTGGGGGCAAATAGATCCTGTATTAATGGCATGAATATGTTTCTTCATTTTTTCCCACCTAACCTCTTTAAACTTAAAGTTTCAGATCTCTATAGCATAAACGAGGCCGAGATCTTCCCAACGGTTCTAGATTTGTTGGATTTTGAGCACCAAGTCAAAAGATATGCCCATTTAAAAATTGAATCGAGTCCATAAAAAATAGAGGGAACCAACTACCAAAACGGGCCCCCTTTTGAAATCAGACACGTGGAGGGCTGGCGCATGTATGAGGCAGACTTTGTATTTTTCTTTTGGAGTTGCGTCTGGATGACACGTGGCTTCTTCTGCGGCTTGCTCACTTTCTTCATGTTTTTAGCTAAGTCTCTTGCTCAACGGGGTCATATATTTGACCAGAGACACTCAGCGGCTTGGCGCTTGTTTGGAAACCCTTCCCCAGTTTTTCTCTTGAATTAGCACTATGCTGACACTTGGCACCCTCCGCTGGCCTATCTCAATGCTTTGACTGTTTAACCCCGATCTTGTACTTTTATGAAATCAGATGCATGGAGGCTCCATGCTCATTAAGAAGCCCACTTAGGATTTTACCTTTAAAGGAGCGTCGAGTTGACACGTGGAATCCTCCATAGGTTCTTGGAATTTTCAATGGCCACTCTTACCTTTCGAGATGCACCGAGATGACTAGAAAGAAGGTGAACGCGTGGAATGTGGGCATAAGGAAGAAGTGGAAGAAAGAGGTGAAGAGGGGCGTATGCTGTGCACGTGGGGAGATGAGGCAAACTGGTGAGTAGAGAACGTATGGTTAAGGCGTAACTATTACAAGGTAATAGGCACGGCACACGAAGGGCCAAGGACTTAGCTGATATCTAAGCAAGTGCGAGGCACGCGGGAAGGGAAAATGGAGGAACATAGAAGAATGCAAAGGGGACTAGGAAGGCGCGCAAGGGTGTGCCGAGGAACTGCAACTGTGCCAAGGTGTTAAAATAATATTCTTGAGTGTGTATGACCTGAAATGTGAAATATCATAGTCAAGATGAAAATATAATTTATCCAGATAACTAGGAGATTTATTTGGATAACACATCCATAACAACATTTAGAGTGATCTCCTTGTCATAATCTAGGATATGAGGAGGAAGGTTAGCATGTAAAATCTATATTTCATGCTCAATCCAAGTGCACAGATTTTTTCCCTTTAACTAATTCCCCAATAATAAAATAATGTCTTCTTAGCGCAACATCTTCTAAACCTCCTTTAAAATCATAAACATCTGTCTGATGGATTTATGATGTTTTCTTTTGTTCAAATTTCTACGATTGCTCTTTCAAACACTATATCTCACCCTGTAACTTCTGAATTACCTCCATGGTTTATTGATAAACCTCCTTTTGATGCATAGGGTTTGGTTAATTTACATGTAGAACTTCATATTTGGTAATAATAGGCTTTGATTTCAAAACTTCTCTGGTGCGCGAAACCTCGATGCGTGTAGTAATATTAATAGGTACTAACTCTGGATTTGGTGCTAACTTCAGCATCCATTGATCTTCCATGACGCGTTGAACTCTAACCATTCCCATGCCCTTATTCTCATGTTTATGCTTCTTTCTCAAATGTTCATACAAGTCTGGGCACTCTTTATAGCTGTGATTCTTTCCACAAAAAGAAAAAATAGTGTTCCGAGGACACTTGCACCTGTAATGATCAAGAGATCCACATGTATAACAAGTTCCATGAGGGAAATCACTTCTTCCACCATTGGGACCTCAACCTATGAATCCTCCCCAGTAACCTCAACCTCTACCACAACCTCCATCAGAACACCCTTCGTTATGATCATGGTCATGATGTTTGCCTTTTTCCTTAGAATTTTTTTCAACACCAGTTTGTCGTACGCCAATATCAATAGCATCATGAATATGATCAATCAACCTTCAATATTCAGTGTCATGAGTGGAAGACCTACGAATCTTGTAGTAACAAGGCAAGTTCTTTCGTATCGCGTACTGCAACAATAGGCACCAACTTGAACTTTGGTCCTAGTGATAGGTCTCACAATCCAACAACAAGGAGCGCACCGATTTATGAGGGAAATTATCCTTAGTATGCCCCTCTACCTCACATTGTGTACACCAAATTCCACTGTGTGTCTCATGTGCCAAATGAGCAGATAATTTCTCTAACTGTTTAGCCATTGCGATAATCTAAGCTTCCAAAAATGGACTCAATCCTATGTCTACACTTCCTACCACCTCAACGCGCAGAGTTGTTGCAAGCACCTAGTGTGGATCTATATAAGTCTTATGAGAATGTGCCCTCCTAAAAGGTGTGATAAGACCTTCAAAGAACCACTGTGCATGTTGGCTTGCATGGATATCATAAGATAATTTAGATAAAAGAGTTTTTAACCAAACATCATACTGTTGAACACTCTCAGTAGTGCCATGATTAATATCTTTCAACGTGCTGATGCTCTTCTGCACAAACTCAAGGAAATAAAATTCTTTCAAGAAATCATCCTGTAGTGTGGTATAATCTACACAATTCTTGTCAGGGTCAAACTTTTTGTACTAACTATGCACACACCCCTGTAATTTAGTTGCAAAATGACTCACCTTGCACTCTGGAGCAGTGATCCCATTCACACACCATAGTATCTCACACATCCACGTTCCTGGATGTATCTTCAATGCCTCTATATTATGGAAGATGAAGAGACATCTCCATATAAATCTACTAGGGTTTGTGTAAACCTTGCCCACCATATCTAGTATTTATGGTTCCTGTGCCTCCAGAGCCACCAGATCCTCTAGCACCCGAGCCACATGACCCTCATGATCCTCCTTCTGAAGTAGGAAACATACTAGAGGATGCACTACCTTGTGTTCCAATAGTTGTACTAAACTAGACTCCCATATTCTGCAAAGTTGCGATACTTCTAGACATTATACCAATGTTCTGTGCACCCGTATTTTGTGCCGATGATGCACCAGAAAATATACCTCTAGTTGGTCCTCCAAATAAAAAAAATGATGATTATGCCATAGATGAACAAGCTCCCTGATTAACTCCTGAAATTGACTCTATCTACTACAACTCTACTGCTCACATTAGCTTACTTGCTGTGAAATGTTGTAGAATTTGCAAAACCAAGCGCAAAGGCTAGGTCACTAGGTAGGTTCAGGTGCGTGCCCGTAGTCCACAATCTCTCTCCCAAAGTGCCTTCATCCAAAGCCAAAGAGGGTTCTCTGCCATCTTTTCCCAAATGGGGGAGTTCCAGATGCTTTGGCTCCATGTCCTCTGCTTGAGCTCCAAATCCTTCATGAGCCATCTCCCTCCGCAACGCCATTCTCTCTACGATCTCTCATTGCTTCATTAGATCCCTCTCATGTGCTTCATTAAACTTAAGCTACCTTTCTTCTCTTTATCTCTTTGCTGCTATGTCTGCCATCCTTACCAAACTTGCTCCTATCCCCGCACATGGTGGGGTTTAGCTAGCCATAGGTTTTTCTTCTAAATCCAGGGTTATGATCAAGATCTTGATTGCCAAAAGAATACTAAGCACGTAAGAGCCTCTAAGCTCGCGCAAAAACTTGAACTTAGAAACTTCTACACAAGAGTAAGTGGAAACTGCATAATCAAGAATATAGCTGTTCAAAACACCATGAAACCAAACATCCACATAGTGCATCCAAATCAGATTTGTATCATACAAGGCCTAGAATTATTCTTGCATCCAAAAAAGTGTACGAAACCTCCAATTCCTCTTTGATGCATATGCAACTAATCACTCATACAAGTCTATAGGAAAGATGGCAAAGAAAGTCTCGTAAAGCTTGTCATATGTATTTTTTTCAACCCACGTGCATGCATTAAATTTAGGTCTATTGGCGAATCTATAAGCATACGCCTCTTCTAAGTTGTATCACCACTCCTCAATACTGACCAAGGTCAATCGGTATGTCTTCATCATGTAACATACTGAAAAAAAAAATAAGAAAGAGGTCCCAGAGATAGAACCAATGATGTAGCCTAGAATTAACTTCAACACATCACTTAGAAAGAATTGAGCACTCACCGGAAGCGCGCAAGGGCACCAGGTCCCTCTTAGTGAAGCTTGTTCAAGATGTTATCATGATTACAAGTATATTTCAGATCCAGAAGAGATAATCAAGTAAACCACAATGCGTAAACCAGATCTATATCTAAACCATATGAAGGAATAACTAAACAATTACTATAATCAGTTTTACCATACAAGATCCATGTTCAGTTACATCTAAGACCAATATGCAGCCAATGAGATCCATTATATTAAATACCGTAAAACACAGAAGCTTCATACATCATAATAATGTCACCAAGAGTCATGCGCGCGTACAAACCAATGACATGACTCTACTAAACATAGGGTCTCTAAACCGTGTAAATCAATACATATTTATAGGGGTGGAGACTTTCCCTTCACCACCCATGCACCTTCCAAAAATAGGCTACATGCTAATAATAGCCATGCACCCTTACATAAGAATATAAAAGCATGTAAGTGATAATAATAGATCTCCTAAAGCTAACTCCTAGTACAAATCCTATTAATAGCTCAAAACTCTGCATGGCATTTGATCCTATGCTTATCCAAAATAGCCTTGATGTGGTCCTCAAGTCTTCTAGAATTCATGCTCAACACTCCATGCCTATCTTTATCCTTGACTGCAAAAACATCTAAGTCCTTTTTTCAAATTGTTATGGGCATGCCCCTATTTTGCTATGCTTCTGTACTCTTCTGCACGCCCTCTGCCCATATGCCTAAACCTTATGTGCTTCCATACTTGAGCTGTATTTCATCTGTTCAACATTTAATTACCTAAATTAAATTAATTTCTACCTCACCTAGACACCTCACCTCTCCACTTCACCTTGGACCTATTCCCAAAACCCTAACCACCTAACCCTAACTTAACAACTTGTCTTAACTAGGCATAAATCATTCTAAACCTAACTAAGAATTATTCTAGACCTTTCATTAATGACTAACCAATTGCTCCTATCAAAATACCACCACTATAAGAAAGAATCAGTCTTCTTGACCCGGACCATTCTCAATTATGTTAGAAAAGGTAAAGAATCAATTGTTTTTAGAAAAAAAGTAACCATCTTTCCTTAACCGATGCCAGTGTTCCCTCGGTCAGCGCTAGTCACAAAACAATCATCGGTTCCATTAAGAAGACAGTTCCAACTCATTTACTCGGTTCTGAATATGATCTCAAGATTTTGAGGCATTCTGGCATTGGTATTCTCAAGCATCCAAGGGACCTCACGACGAACCACAAATCATTCCAAGCATTCACAACCTCCACCAAGCATCAAAAATGTGTTCCAAAGCATTAGATCACTCACAGGGAAGTCTAGAGCCTTATGTTGCTGTTGCACGGGATCGTGACTTGTCTCTCCTTCAACCACAACTATTCTTTCTATATCCATCTTTCAATATGCAAGTAAGTGATTTCTACCTTGTCATTTCTTTTAGTATTTCGATTATTACTCATTTATCTATTTTCTTTCACCTTCTACCATTCTCGGATCTCTTCCATCTCACCTCCACCCAAATACTTGCCCATTTAACCTTTTTACCCATCCCAAATGCCTATTTCTTCATCTTTGAGTCTTTAATAAAATCCTACCACCTTACCTAAGCCTCCTCAACTCTCTGTGTAATCACAAAGAGCTCAAAACCACCTCATTTTAATATTTGCACCCAATTTCCCCTACCAACATCGATCACCCAATCGTCGTCAGCTATTACTAGGTATCGAGATCGGTCACCCAACCGATACTGGTCTATGTGATTGTTGATTTATCTCAGAGAAGCAAGCTTCTAACTTAACTAAAACCTTCCCAAACCTCAACCCAATCTCACCCAGACCTTCCTAAACACCTCTTCCACACCTGCCAACCTTGAAAACACCCTAGCTTCTCTAGATTTAGTTGTATATTCAATATTTATCTTAAATCTAGTCTATTGTTAGCATATGAGATACCTAAATTGTATCGTTATAATAAGACCTTTCTTTTACTGTCATTTATTTACATTTTTTTTTAAATAGTGGATTGACGAATTTCTCTGAAGTATCACACTTCTCGGATCTAGCATACACTAGGCAGTCCATTGTCATATGCTATTTAACTCTATTTGGTGGTATTTTTGTGCTTCTATAGGTAGTCCTTCCTAGCCAAAAAGGAGCTCTCTGCAATCAACCTGGTCTTCTCAATGGTGCACAACCTTCTTTGAATTCACAGGTATTTCTGCTCACCTCACCTTAACCTTATTTTTTTATATGCAACATTGTTGAGAAGGATATGTAGAAGGTTGTAAGGCCCTAAAAAAAATTCCTTTAACTCTGTACTTTAGATGGTCTCTTCGACGAATATGACCTATTGGTGGATAATTCCATTCATGCTTTTCTCGCCACCACACGGTCTAGCCCTATATCTATTCAACTACCTTTTCCTGCATCTCCAAAACCCTCTTTTCCTCCTCCAATATTTGAAATAAATATGGTCTAAGAAGCCACTTGATCGAAAAAAGATAAAGGAAAAGTTAAAATTGGTAGCCCATCCAATGCACTTTCACCCACCATTCCACCTACACCTGCCCCCAAGGTAACTATCCATGGGCCAGCTTATCCTCTTTCTGATGGAGTCACACATCACTCTATGATTAAATAACTTCAATAATATCCTTTGAAGATGTCCTTGTATGACCTAATTCAAACCTCCGAGTCTCATCGTCAGGCCCTCATTCTATCAAGGTTCCACCAAATGATCCTACACCTGTGGGTGCCATATTTACCCCTCATCATGTGGCCACCCTCACCACTCCAATTCAAAATTCTTCCCCCATTACCTCTCCTCAAGTTTCCACCCTCAGTTTCTCTAACTCAGTTTCTCTGATGGAGATGCTAGCATTAATATCATTTCTTCCCATGTGTACAAATAATTGTGGATACCTACCAAGTGCATGCATAATAACCTTGTTATGATGCGTTCTTTCAATGATGTCATGACTTATACCCTTGGCACCGTCATCCTCCACATCCATGTGGGTCCCTGTACTAGTCTCAAATTATTCTATGTTCTTGAGGGGGAATTTCAATATAACATGTTGCTTGGTTGGCCATGGATTCACACCATGGGGTGTGTACCTTTTACCCTTCACCACTGCCTAAAATTTGAATATGAAGGGCACCCCCACATCATTCACACAGATCCTTCACCTTTTAAAACCCGCAACATGCTTTACTGACCAAATGATGTCCTTGTTCCAATGAAGGTATTGTTATCCCAAATTCACCCCCTCAGCAATTTTAGTCAAGACAACTCCTGCACATAAGGAAATTATGAAGGAAACGACTCATACCCGTGAGCTCACATTCCAAGACGACAAATAAGGTTGCATGGAGACTTTACAATGGAATGACAGGGGCTATGAAAGTTAAATGACCCTGTGCGAGAAAAAAGAGAAGCTCACACAAGCGCCGCATCTTCATGTGTCTCAGGATGAAACAGAGGCATGGGCAAATGGTCAAGCAGAGTCAAAAGGCGGAGCTTCGGGGCCGTGGGGGTTTTCTGAGTTTTGCATTTCGCAAAAAGGGGAAAAGATAAATTATGGACCCATGAGCCCAATTTTTGCTCTAATCTGACTGCCACATGTCCCATATTAAAGGGGACCCATTTGTCAAGCTATTTTCCCACCCTCCTATATGGACCCGATACAAACTTTGAAGGGGCATATCTTTCGACTCAAGGCTCAAAATATTGCGAATTTGACATTGTTGGAAACGTCTCGATGTCCTCTATGCCATGAAAGGATTAAAAATCATTTTTAGGCCCTAGTAGGTAAAAAATGAAGAAGAGTCTTCTAGGCCATTAATGTAGAATCCAATCTCTTCAACTACCAGATCTGATTCGATTCAATCCGTTGGGAAACCAGAAGCGACATATTGTGGGTGAATTTGTAGAAGGCATTGATAATTCAGTGGTTGAGCTTTCAAAGTGGGATTCGATGCATATCTCAGAGTGGTTGAAGCAGGATTCAATTTTTCCCCTCTTCTCTCTCTCTTATTCTTTCTATATATTGTAACACTTCTCATTTTGAAAAGGAGAGACATTCTCGGCATAGAGAAATTCTGTCAAATTTGTTTCTCGACACCATTTTTGAGCAACAAACCTTCTTTAATGCCTGGAAAATGTATTTGTGCCTCTATTCCAGAAATGTAATGGTCTGTGCACCTTCTAGAGCAATAAAAACATGTTTTTGTGGTGTTCTTCAACCCTTTGCATTGTTTTGTTGTTTCTCTGTGCCTCTCCCTTCCAGATTTGTTTTTCTGTGCATGTATTTCACATTTGCAAGGTGCAAGATATTGTGTTTCATGGAGTTTAATGGATGAATTTGAAGATCTGGGGCGTGTCACTTCTGTCTGACCTCCCTCATCTTCCATTTTCTCTATTTCTTTCTCCCTCAACAGAATATCTCATTCCCTTTTCTCGGTGCTATCACCTCTGTAGTGTAGGATTTCTTTATTTTCATGCTCTCTCTCTCTCCTTGGTCCCTTGGAATTGTTAGATTAGGAGTATATAGTCACATTTCCTTCCTTAGAAGTAGTTTTAGTGCTAGGATTAGGAAGAGGAACCGGCCTTCTCTGGAGGATCATTCCCATTTGCAAGTCCCATAGCTTGGGGAATGATCCAATGTTATGCAAATCACACCAAATGACCCTGCCTTAGAAAAGCAGATCCATAACTCATTTGGGGGTGCTGTGATTTCGCACTAACAGTTTTAGGCACACCTAGTGGGACAGGTCTGAAGCACCTTACCACTTCACTTCATCAGGTTCGATGTGCTCTTGGTGAAGATTTCAGCCTTTGGAGGTGCTTTCAGGCACATCTGGCGACTCCATCTGGTCAAAAACCCATTCTCTGAGTTGTAGACCTTTTCCATCCATTTCTACTCATTTCATCCATTTTCTTCTTCCATCTCTTTCATTTTCTCCCATTCCATGAGGTTGTGCAATCATGACTTCATTCCCTTCATGGAACTCACACTTACAGCAATACAGTCCACCTCCAATGTATTTCCCAACTCCTCCAGATCAGTATTATAATCAGATCCAGGACCATTATGCTTACCCATATGAGTAGTGTCAAAACCAGTTTGACTATGAAGCTTATCAAGGACAAGGGGATGCATATGATGGTGATAGTTATGCAGAGGATGTTGGTCTACTGGAGAAGATTCAAAAAATGGAGGCTAGCATGGTTCAGTCAAGGGGCATAACATGAATGAAGGCATTCGAGATTGGTTGCAAGGCACCTTGTCCATGGGAAGGCCCTTTTCCAAGACATTACAGCCCTCAGGAGAAGCTAGACTTCATGGTTGAAATGCTGCCCCAACTTGCACAATGGACTGAGGAGATCGAGGCCTATGAATTTGGTGCCAGGAAGCCTTGTCAATGGGTAAATCCTACACCATTATCTGGTAATTTTCTCTCCACTCCTCAAGCAACACCATCTCAAGTTTGAGATTCAATTTCCAAGCTTCCCATTGTATGCTTCCCCAAGTGTGAAATCCATTTCTCCATCCCCTAGTCTACCATCCCATTTCAGTTCTTCTGCCCTTTTCCCTTCCAAACAATCATCCCCTCCAAACAAACAAGAAGTTCCACCTTCCTCCCCACCACAAACAATTGCAAATCTGGTTGAACCCCAACCTACCACTCCTCTTACTTTCCCAAGTCCATGTTGGGAAGATACTCAAGAATCCAATCAAGAAAAACAAGAAGAGGAGCCCAACAGAAAAGAAATAACAGACAATCTGATGAGTTGGGCTGCTAAATTTGGGTTTACAAAGATCCCCTTGATGGTCAAGCCAATAGAGGAGGTCAGGGTTGAAGAGCTAGAGGTGGATGAGTTTGAATTTACAGCAGAGGAGGAGGACCATATAGTTTCAGAGGCCCTGAGTGTGGAGCAAGCTATAGAAGAACCTTCAGTTCTTCCTCCCACTTCATCCCCTTCAAGCTTTGATGTTGAAGAAGAGTTTGATCTTTCAAACTTCATGTTTGAAAGTGAAGGGAGCCATGGTGATCAAGTTGTAGATCATGAATAAGGCACCATGGAGGAGGTAGAGCACATGCAACAGGACAATAAAGAGGTAGACTACTCTGTCAGACTTGGAAGATTGCTTTAATGAAGAGGAGATTGAGGAGATAACATCATTTTTTCCTCCATCTTCAACCTTCCAAGCACATGAACCTATTGCCATGAAGGATAACATCCAAGGACAACAACCTGCATCTCACAATGGCCCTCTGGAACCAAGGTTGGAAGATCTTGATCTTCCATGTTCTTCAAAGGAGGAGGAAGAGAAAAGGTAGGAGGATGTCATCATCTCTCTCACACCATCCACTCAAGAAGGTCCACAAGAAGACTCCATTTTTGGAGTTGAATTTTAGAGAAATGGGCACATCCAAAGGATCAGACCGTGCCCAATTAGGTACTTGGCTTCATTGGAGCCAAAGGAGAAACCAAAACCAGTCATGCCTACTTCAGGGCATGAGGATGAGCTACAAAGCATCAAAGATCAGCTGCCATACCTCTTCAATCTAAATGTAGAGAAACTAAAAGAGGTATTGGTTTTGTCTTCAGTTGATACTTTGATGATTTGGGTGGAAGAACAACTTGTAGTTATTTTTTCACTCATCCAACCAGCCATGTTTAGTGCCAAATCAGTTGCATGGTTGCCATTTTTGAGGAAGGGAAGCTATTTCTCCCTACCAGTTGCAGGTTTTGTTTGAGTTCCCTTTCTCTTGGTTAGAGTAGAGTAGGTAGGTTTGTTTTTAGCAGAAGAAGTGCTTTTGCACACTCTGTCATGTTCCATTTGGAGCATGTATGATTTTCAGTTTGTACATAGTTTTTTGTGTTTGTTGTATTGCTCTTGCACAGTGCATTCAGTTGCTTTTGGTGAAGTTCAACTTCAAGTTTCAGTGGGTTTCTAAGTGATTCAGAGGTCAACAAAGTGCAGGGAGTCGATGGAGTCCATTTTATAAGAAGGATCAGTGTCAAGGCCATCATTCTTGAACTCCATGCCCAATGGATGCTCCAAGGCCACTGGTCTCTTCATCTAGCAGACAGATGTCCCCGTGAGTCACCCAAATTGTTATCCCAAATTCACCCCTTGAGAACAATTTGGGTCAAGACAACTCCTACACATAAGGAAATTATGAAGGAAATGACCCCTCAGACCTGTGAGCTCACATTCTAGGATGACAAACAAGGTTGAGAGGGAGACTCTACAATGGAATGGAAGGGGCCTGTGAAAGTTTTAAATGACCTTAGTGTCCTAAGAAAAAAGAGAAGCTCAAACAAGCGTCACATCTCCACGTGTCTTAGGATGAAACGGAGGCAAAGGGAAAATGGTCAAGCAGAGTCAAAAGGTGGAGCTTCGGGGCCGCGGGGGTTTTCTGAGTTTTGTGTTTCACGAAAAGGGGAAAAGATAAATTACAGACCCGTGAGCCCGATTTTTGCTCTAATCTGACTGCCACATGTCCCATATCAAAGGGGACCCATTTTTTAAGATGTTTTCCTGCCCTCCTGTACGGACCTGATACAAAATTTTGAAGGGGCATATCTTTCGACTCAGCGGCTTGAAATATTGCGAATATGACACCATTGGAAGCGTCTCGACGTCCTCTACACCATGAAAGGATTAAAAATTTAATTTTTCAGGCCCTGGTAGGTAAAAAATGAAGAAGATTCTTCTATGCCATTAACACAGAATCCAATCTCTTCCAACTACCAGATCTGATTTGATTCAATCCGCTGGGAAACCAGAAGTGACATATTATGGGTGAATTTGTAGAAGACATTGATATTCAATGGTTGCAGATTTTCAAAGTGGAGAATCGATGCATATCTCAGAGGTGGTTGAAGCAAGATTCAATTACTTTTCCCTCTTCTCTCTCTCTCTTTATTCTTTCTATATATTGTAACACTTCTCATTTTGAAAAGGGGAGATTCAATTCTTCGGCATAGAGAAACTCTGTCAAATTTGTTTCTCGACGGTCATTTCTGAGTAGTGAAACCTTCTCCCATGCCTGGAAAATGTAATTTTGTGCCTTCTATTCCCAATTTAATGGTCTGTGCACCTCTAGAGCAATAAAAACATGTTTTTGTGGTGTTCTTCAACCCTTTGCATTTTTTGTTGTTTCTTCTGTGCCTCTCCCATTCCATATTGTTTTTCTGTGCATATATTTCATATTTGTAGGTGTAGGATATTGTGTTTCATGGAGTTTTAATGGTGAATTTGAAGATCTAGGTCTGTGTCACTATCTGTCTAACCTCCGTCATCTCCATTTTTCCTTTATTTATTTCTCCGTCAATAGAATATATCGTTCCCTTTTCTCAGTGCTATCACCTCTGTAAGTGTAGGATTTCTTTATTTTCATGCTCTCTCTCTCTCCTTGGTCCCTTGGAATTGTTAGATTAGGAGTAGATAGTCACATTTCCTTCCTTAGAAGTAGTTTAGTGCTAGGATTAGGAAGAGGAACCAACCTTCTCTGGAGGATCATTCCCATTTGCAAGTCCCACAACTTGGGGAATGATCCAATGTTATGACAAATCACACCAAATGACCCTGCCTTAGAAAAGCAGATCCATAACTCATTTAGGGGTGGTACTGTGATTTCACACTAACAGGTATCTACCAGCCTTATCACATTCATCTTGTTCCACTAAAGAATCTAAGAATTCATGCAACTACACCATCAATCGACCAACATTTAGTAGGTATTTTCTCCTTGGCTACTTTACCTTCCATATCTATTTCGTCATTTTAAAAAGGTAAAGAAAATGTTGACCAACATTTTGGCATGCCCCACCTGGTACCCAGGTTTCGGGTAGTTCTTTTATCACTGTTATTCAAGTATCCTAGGTGAAACCCCTTGGTAGGTGTTTTTTAATACCTTCCCTAAGGGAGTACTTCCTATCCAACATAGACACTTTCTTTACTCCTTAGGAGTATGAAATCCTTCACCAACATCCACGTTATGAATAATCATGTTTAGGAGAGGTTTTAAAGAACATATGGTCCTCCCCACCTTAGCACACTAGCCTGAAATATGGGGGACTCAATCTTCTTCTTATTCTCCTGAACCACCTACCCAAACCTGGACCTTTCTCATTTGACTTCCAATACCTCACCAACCACCACTTCTCCCACACTTTTCTTCATCAATGCTCCTGAAGGGCTTTGGATTTGGTCTTTATGAGCAAGGTCATCACACAGGAGTCATACCTTAACCACCCAAAATCACAAACACCATTGTTGGTATCATATTTTTCCATGCCACCTATTCTAAGAAGGATAGAATCAACCTCATAGAGGAAGATAAGCCTTCCCCACCTAACTCACATACCACACCTGCCTTCACCCACAGAGTCCATGGATCCAAAATCCATCCCTCCTAACTTCTTTTTTTGTGAACACCATTTCTTTGGGACCTTTGACCTATCATCATGATGGTGAGGTTAGGCCCTCTTCCCTTCCTCTTATTTATCCTGACATGTTGGATGAAGGACACACCTTCTATCAATGTCGTTTAATGTCAAGATGATGATTCTATTCTCACCTATTTAGGTGCAAATGATTCTTACATTCACCAGTCATTACCTTCTAAGACACAAACCATGTTGAATGAATCAACCATAGAGATCAACATTCACACTTAGGACAACCCTCAAATTCTAAAGATAGGAATAATATTTAGATTCTAGTGATTTTCAAACATGAAGCCTTCACCTCTTTCCTTCGAAGATCATATCAACACTTTTGGCTTGGTCTTATGCCTAGATATGCCCGGTATTGACCCTATTATCATGGTCCACAATATCATGACTATTCCTGAATGCCAAACCTGTGAAAACAAGAAGCTGTGAAAAATGCATCCATGCATTTCCCTTCTTGTGAAAGAAGAACTCCAACGCCTTATTTCTATTTCCTTCATTCTACCCATTGACTATCCATAATGGATTTCTAACATTGTTCCTGTCACCAAAGCAACAGGGGGACTCCACATCTACATAATTTATATGACCTTAACCTTGCCTGTCCCTAAGGATGACTTTCCTCTACCTAGGCATCGACCAACTCATTGATCTTATAGCTAGCCATGAGATGTTATCTCTTATGGATGGATTCTCAGGTTATAATAAAATATTACTTGCTCCGAAGATCAACACAAAACCACCTTCATCACCCCTTGGGGGACCTTTTGTTATCGTGTCATGCCCTTTGGCTTGAAAAATGTTGGTGTCCACCTATCAACGCGTTATGACCTATATCTTCCATGATATCATGCATGACATATTGGAAGATTATGTTGATGATCTTCTTGGTAAGTCCAAAAGTTGTGTCAAACACCTCGCAGTTCTTAAAGTCATCTTTGATCATCTCATCCAATATTGCATTCGTTCCTTCAACCAAATAAGTGCATCTTTTCCATTCTCTCAAAAAACTCCTTGGTTTCATCATCTCTTTGTGGGGCATTGAAGTCAATCCCACAAAAATCAAGGCTATTCTCGAGATGCCTCCACCTACTAACCTTTGACAACTTCATAGTTTGTAAGGAAAATTGTAATCCATTCGATGCTTTATTTCCCAACTTTTTGACTGATGTCACCCTTTTCATCATCTCCTTAAAAAGGATGTCTCCTTCAATTGGAATGATGAGTGCCAAACAAAGCCTTTGAAGCATTGAAGAAATACCTTCTTCAACCACCTGTGCTCATTCCCACCTAAAGATGACAAACCTTTTTACCTCTACATTTCTGCCACTGACCATTCCTTGGGTGCCATGCTTTCTCATGACAATGAGAACACAGGAGAAAGTGGTTTATTACATAAGTCATACTCTTTTAGACTATGAGACTAGGTATACTCACAGCTAAAAATATTTTCCTAGCCTTGGTCTTCGTGGCCACCAAACTTTGCCACTACCTACTTAACCACAAAACCTTCATCATCACCAACACCGACCCTTTGCATTACATGTATGCTAAACCTTACCAACACCAATGCACTACATTGGCTCATGCTCCTTGCAGACCTAGACCTGGAATTCATTCATCAAAAGTATGTCAAGGGAAAAACCATTGTAGATCAACTTGCATACACTCCTCTTCCTAGAAATCAATCGTCTAACTTTGATTTTCTTGAATGAATCTATTACTACACTCTTTCCTTGATGATATTGTCTACCAAATGACCTTATTCTTTGATGGTTCCAAATGTCAACATGTGGGGAGGTTTGGGGGTCTTCCTCATTACCTCTTGATGGTGAGCCTATGCCATTATCCTTTAAACTTAGACTTCAACTGCACTAATAACATGGAGCTGAGTATGAAGCACTTATGTTAGGTCTTTAAACTTCCATTTCCCTAGATGTTAAATCCATTAATATCTTTAGTGAATCTCAAATGGTTGTGAACCAAGTCAATGGTTTGTACCAATGTCATAACGAGGAGCTTCAAAATTATAAACATCATGTCGACATACTTTTGGCCATGTTTGATCACTTCCTCATTCAAACCACTCCGTGATCCACTAACAAATTCTCAGATACCATGGCTTGTCCTTGCTTCTCAAATACCTTGCCTCACCTTTAGCATCAAAAATATTTTTCACAGTAAAAGAGTTGCAGTCACCCTCTTATATTATCTGTGGTGTAAATTTTGTGGGAAGAATAAAAATCAAAACCGACCCATGTGACATTTGGTATAAGAAGTTCATTGACTACCTCTCCCTTTCAATTCTACCTCTATGATCTCACTTGCAATGGACAATGAGCCTTCCTAAAAAGTGTCTCTCATTACATCATCATGGGGGTCTTCTCTACAAATTTGGCTTTGACGGTATCCTCCTGTAGGTGCCTCACTAGTTTTTTGAAATCCCATACACCATCAAATAAATTCATGATGGGATTTGTGGGGGACATTTTAGTGGCCTTGCAGTTGCAAAACGTATCCTTCACCTTGGCTATTACTGGCCAACCCTTAACCAAGACTACTGTGACTATGTCAAACATTGTGTGAAGTGTCAGCAACATGGTAACCTTCACTACACCCCTAGTCACGCCTTACAAGTCACCAGATACTTTTGGCCCTTCTCTCAATGGGGTTTGGATCTCATTAGAGAGATTAACCCTCATTCCTCGCAACATCATCGCTGGATCATCACAACAACTAAATATTACACTAAATGGGTGGAAGCCATCCCTCTCATTTCTACCAAAGCTCCAAAAAATAACTGAATTTATCAACCACCATATCATTTTCTACTTTGGTGTTCCTCATCACCTCATCACTAATGGAAAACAATTCAAAAAAAAACCCTACGCAAAACTGTGTGACAACTTTGGCATTCAACTCAGTTTCTCTTCACCATATTACCCATACAGAAAATGGTCAAGCCAAATCTTCTAACAAAACCCTCAACAAAATTCTTATGAAAGTGGTTGACAACACTGGTAAGGATTGGCACACACACATTCCTTTCACCTTATGGGCTTATCGTACCAGCATTCACACCTCTACCGATGCCACACCTTTCTCTTTGGTCTACGGTACAGAGTCATCCTGCCTCTCAAAGTCCAAATTCCATCTCTTTGTATATCACTTAAAGATATGCTCTCTGATGATGATTTTCACCAAGAACATTTTGTACAACTTGAGCTATTGGATGAATGTCATTTAAATGCTCTAGACCATCTCCAAATCTACCAAAAATGCATCAAGTGTGCCTATGAAAAATGTGTTCTGAGAACGAACATTTCATATCGATGACCTTGTCCTGAAGGAAAATCAACATGTGACCAAAATGGAGAAAAGTAAATGAGGAAAGTTTGCTCCTAATTGGCTTGGACCATATATTGTCACCCATACCTATGGATCAGGAGCTTATCGTTTATCTTCTCTTGAGGGTAAACCTGAACCTGATCCCCTTAATGCCTTACATCTTTGACCATTCTATTGTTGAATAAATTACTACATCACTTTATGTCACTTATATGCTCATCCCTTGAGTGAACCTCTCCTTCCACCTACCTCTTTTGAAGGACCAACGACTAAACTAGAATTGTGTGATTATCTGTCACCATTCAGCCTTATCTTCAATATGAGTACCATGGCTCTACTCATGGCATGATTCTCATGGATACTTTTCATCCTTTTCAAGATGGAATCCCATGGTCGTTCATCACTTGAAACCCCTCTTTCATAGCTAACCTTTTCTTGCTATGGTTTTTCCTTCATAAAAGAGGCCTATACTCCTTTATAGTCTTGTCCATGACTTCAAGTTAAAAAAATAATACAAAAAATATATGGGATAACCAAAAAATTTACTCCTTGAGTCAAAATTCTTGCAAATAGATGATTCCCTCAAAAGGAAATCTATGTCTCTCTCTTGCTGCTATAAGTAGACTACTCCCTCAAAGGATAGCTATAAAATATCTAGCCACTTATTGTACTTAGTCTATCCCCAAAAGAAGACTAATCTGTATTTGTCAAAAAAAAAATTATCTTGGAGCTTCCCGCATCGATCAACTTCATGAAGACCTCAAGGAGACACTACTATTTATCCCAATATAGAATTCCCACATCGATCATTCTATACATACAAATAAGAAAAAAGAAAAAAAAAAAAAGAAAAATACAAACTTTTGGTCATGGACTTGCCTATTCTGGTTTTGGGTATCTTGCAGAAGGGGCATGTTGTCCCACAATAAGGTTATGCTTAAAAACCACTCCACCCTACCTTCATTTATTTACTCTAAATCAACTCAAGGGATGTGGCATGTATTCTACACATTTGTGATCATGCAACTCTTTCAACTCTAGACCCATCACTCATGCAGTGTATCTAGTGACTTATGTTCAATAAGTCTAGGGGTATGACAATTATGGTCCTTGCCAAATATGGGCATGCCACTTCTTTTGTTTCTTATCCTATTTACTTGTTGTTTCTTCAACAGGACAAGACCATCAAAATTGAATCAACCATAACACCTTCATTTATGCATACACCTAATTCACCTTACCTATTACCTATTCAACATTCGAACCTTTCATATTTTCAAACATGCCTTACCCAACCAACTTACCTATCCAACCTACCTACTCAACTTACCTAACCCAATCTCATTCTTCCCTGGTTTATGGGAGAACTACATCAGCCTGAGGCCCCTTTTGTAAGGGCTATGTAGGTAGCACTCTGAGGGCATGGGGCCCTTAGAGGTTAGCTTGGCCACTCTTTTCCCCACCATTTCCCCCCCATAAACAAACCTAGTTAGTTAGTTTCCATAAAAATAATAACTTGGAAATTAACACAAAACAAACCATACATCACCCATACACATCATCATTTACTTTCCATAATACCAATAACGTGGAAATTAAATTGAAACAAACACAACCAAACCATGCCTACATCTAATTTCCATAACATCAATACATTGCCTAAATCTAGTTTCCATAACATCAATACCTTGGAAATCAAAACAATCATTCAAAACTCAACCAAACCATGCCTAATCATCTAGTTTCCATAACATCAATACATTGGAAATTAAACCATTCATATCAAATCATACATTAAACCCATGCCTAAATAATCTAGTTTCCATAACATCAATATAATTGGAAATTAAACCAAATCATACAACCATACATTACACCCATGCTTACATCTAGTTTCCATGACATCAATATAATGGAAATGAAATCAATCATTCACAACATAATACATCACCCAAACCATGCCTACAATCTAGTTTCCATGATAAAATGTACAATGGAAATAAAACAAAACACAACATATATAAATGTCATCATCTATATACTAGAAAGTCCTTGTATGTCAATACAATGTATATACAGATATAAATAAGTATCTCAAAAACTCTCATGTACATCTCACCTCTTCGGCATGTAGGCCAATATATATAAGTCAAAAATAAAAAATAAACAACATCTCCATATATATATCATCCTTGGGAGGGCTTGACACCTCCTCCACTCTCTCATGTCCCCTCACCTGGCCTCTGTCTCCATGAACTAGTCACCTCCCGCTGACCCTACCCATGAGACTCAGTGGCTCCCTAAACTATTGGTACTACGGGTCCATGAATTGGACCTCTCACTAGCTTCCTGATGGGATTTGTAGGTGGCATAGCTAACAAAATGGGATACCACTCTTTGTAATCTGAATCCTCATAATATCTAGCCTCCACCACAACCTCTCAATGTCTGTCCATAGATATCACTTGTGGAGGTTCCATCACTCTAACACCTATCTGTGGACCCTATCCCAGTAATAGTGGTCCCTGTCTTGTACCTGAGGCCATGGACCCTGTCCTGGTTATTGCCCCACTACCTATCCTATGGATGTACCTTGTCCCTATGCCCTAGGAGGTGTAGTGGTCTATACTATATGCCTGTACATATTCCTGTGCCTAAGCTCACTGCTAGCTACCCCTGTAAGGTGGCCACCTGTGTCCTAACCACCATTTTACTAGCTACCCCTATAATGTTGTCCCTAGGCTTGTAATGTAGTCACCACTCCTATAATCTATCCCTCTCAATAGTAATAGTAGCCAAATTAGGTCTGTCTAGCTGGCCTCAGATGTGCTACCTATAGCTGTGTATCCATCACTTCCTATATCCATCTATATATCTATGCATTGTCTATCCTCCTATCTAGCTACCTGCTCCTCTAGATCCTTGGATCTTCCAGATGTGGTGGAGATAATGGTCTCTCCATCTGTCCCTACAGTACTATGGGAAGGGTGGAGGCACATCTTGTTATAACCAAAATTGACGTATACCCGGTCAACTGGTATCATCTCATGCTCTTTATTCTACATCCATTATATCCATTGCATAGCTGTAAACCTACTAACTATCCTCCACATACCTCCAAAATGAAGGATAACTAAGATATGGCCTCCATAAAATATCGATTGACTGATAGGCCATCCAGTAAATGCCTATAATATATCACATCCCATGTGACACCATGTCCACCCTCGCATGTGCCCCTATTTGAATCCACCTCCTATACCCTAATCTATAAATACCCCTATACCAATATTATCATGGTAGGCATGGTGGACACATAGGCATACTATATGCTCATAAGCCCAATAGTGCAAAAATAGGTGCAACACAAACCAAACCAGTTGAATCCTCCTATATGCCCACAGCTCCCTATATAATTGCACTAGGAAAACTGGTGCCATGCAAAACAGACCCTATCCTCAATCATATCCTCTAACACTCCCATCAGTTCCCATGGAAACCTCCCACCCTCTGAGTCTAAGAGCGCATAACAACCAATCCCCACCATCATCAGCACAGTGCTAATCTATTCTCTTGTGGATGTGCAACATACATCTCCCCATAGCTAAAGCTCACACTATGATAAGACAAATCAACCATGGCCTCTCCAAAAAAAATATAACCATAGGCTCATATGAATCATCCAAAGAGATATGATACAATGGATCCCCAACAATAGGTAGCCTCAGGATCCTATAGACATCCTCCATAGGTAATAGTCATCTCTCATGTAGGTAGATGGAATGTGTTGGTTGTCAGGTCCCATCTATCGATGAGGGTGACCATCATGTTATGATCTCACACAATCCACATGTACCACCTAATAGAGCCCAACCCAACATCCCTCATGTGATCCCACTCATCCTCTGTAACGCTAGGTCTCATCTGGACTAATAGGGGTAGCAGTCCGGTCTCTCATAGTCAATTGTTGTCTTTACCTACATCATCAACATTCACACATGTTAATCAATTGGCCCTTTCAACCATTTATTTGACCCTACCTAGCCCAATACCTACCTACACCTTTCCTAGCCTACCCACCTTTACCCAACCTGTCTTCCTTGAAGTACATTCTACCTAGCCTAAACATCTACACTTTATTATGTTTCATCTATTTCCCCCCTGTTGACCTATTAATCTAACTCACCCCTACCCACCCTTCCCCTACCTTTGATCTCATCCCTAAACTACCCCTTTTCCTACCTTGGACACCCCTACCCACCCTTCCCCTACCTTTCAGCCTCCCTAACTTACATTTTTTCTCAAAAACTTAGTCACTTTTCACAGTGACTAGACATCGGTCAACCATGACCGATACCAGTCCCCTTTTCACCCGTCAACATGGTCATCCTACCAATGACGTGGCTGATAACCGACTGGTGTCGGTTACTAGTTCGGCCCTAGGGCCAAACCCCCACATCCCCAATTTCAAAAAAATCATAAAAACCTAAACTACCCACCCCAATGCCCCCAAATTTCCTCTAGATGAATTTTTCGACCCTAATTAAACTAGTTTCACCCTCCCCATACCCAATTTCACCCAATTTTAACCAAAATTCCAATCAAATTTCAAAAACCAAAATTTTAATTTTTTTACCTTATTCTTCACCAAAAACAACAATGGAGCTTGAATCCTACCTCTACTCGATGTTGCCTCCATGGTGGGATCTCTGGAATAGGAACATGACCTCCCCCTGAGCCCTCTCTTACCTCTGTCATGTCTAAATCCCCTTCCAACCTCTCACCCAATCCAATCTCTCAGGTAGATCTTGTGGGCCCTCACACTCTACTCCTCCCACCACTAAACTCTCACCAACACACTCAATAGGGGAGATCTGTCATTTTCTTCACGGGTTTTTCTCTCCACCAGTCATTTTCACCAAGTCAAAATGCTCAAATGATATATTTTCCATGTAGGTTTTTAATTTTAACCCATCGATTCAGGTGACCGATGTCAGTCTGGTCATGCCCTAGGTGACTGAAATCGTCACCCTTACTGGCATTAGTTACCTCTCAACCGGTATCGGTCACCCTGCCTAAACCCAATATGTCCTATTTTCCCAAAATGTTTGCTCAAGATGCCATTTTTCTTCCTGACCACAGCCTTACCACAACCCTATTAGCTCACCTTATAGCCCTAGCCTAGTCACCTCCCTAATTATACTTAGGGGCACATTTTTTCCTACACCTTGGCCTTACCCATGGCCTTACCTATACACCCACACCAACCTCACCCATTTGACACTCGAATTCACTTACTCGTTATACCTTGCATGATGATGTTACTCATGTTATTTAGCCTACTGACCTTACCTTGCCTTATGTCGTGATGTTTATCTTGACCAGACCAAACCTTTTGGTGCTTCGGAACACACCTATGCCCATTCCTATCACCTAGCCTCATTATGTTTCCAGGAGCACTTCCTATACCTTGGATACCTGGACCATATCAACCTTGTTTAGATAAACTATCAACCTTTGATGATGTAGAGTTTGTGAGCTCTTCAGCCTAGTACCTTATCACATTCTAGACATGTGCGTGTTTTGAATGCCCCCACCTATTACCCACACCGATATCACCATTTCCTATACCCACACCTTACCTCATTTTTCATCACCTACCACTTTATCAAACCCATCACTGATTTTTCCTGCTCCTCAATCAGTTCATGGTTTGAGGGGGATCACCTCTACCCATACCTGGGGCAACCACCTCCTATTTTTTCATCTTCACTTATCAATACAAGCTACATGATAAAAAGGGGAAAATGTAGACACCCAAAATTGGGTTGCAACCCTCTAAGCCCTTTAATTAATTAATTCAACACATCCCCTGATCATGACCCCTTCCACAATTATTATTAATTTAATTACCCATATTAAGTTAATAATTCCCTCAACCCTCCACCTCACCTCTCCACCTTTCCATGGACCCATTCCAAGCCTATTTATTAACCTAACTAAGTCATAACTCCCCTAACTAACTAAGACTCATTCTAACCTAACATTCATTACCTATTATCCCTCCTACCAATTTATCTTGCCTTTCATTTAGCACTAACCCAGACTTTCTAGTCCATAGACCAAAATCTTGACCAATGCATAAAAATGGAGAGAAAAGGATATTTTTAAAAATATGACCTTTTTCCCTAACCGATGCTAGTTATTCCTCAATCCAACACTGGTCACCTAACCATCATCAGTTTCTTTAAGAAGGAAATTCCAACTCATTCACCTTTTCTCAGGTTCCTCCATCTTGGCTTTTGTGTAGTTCTGGCATTGGTATCTCTCACATCCAGCATCCAAGTGACCTCACGACAAACCAAAGATCATTCCAAGCATTCAAAACCTCCACCAAGCATCAACAGTGTGTTCCAGAGCATTGGATCACTCACAGAAGAAGTCCAAGAGCCTTCTACTACTGCATGGGATCGGGACTTGTCTCTCCTTCAACCACAACTATTCTTTCTACAACTAGCTTCCAATCTACAAGTAAGTGATTTCTACCTTGTCATTTCTTTCAGTATTTTAGTTGTTAATCATTTATCTTATTTCTTTCACCTTCTACCCTTCTCAGATCTCTTCTCGTCTCACCTCCACCCAACCACTTTCCCATTTAACCTTTGTACCTATCCCAAATGCCTATTTCTTCATCTCCGAGTCTTTAATAAAATCCTACCACCTTACCTAAGCCTCCCCAACTCTCTTGTGAAATCACAGAGAGCTCAAAACCACCTCATTTTAATCTTTACACCCAATTTCCCCTACCAGCATCGGTCACCCAACTGGCATCGGCTATTACTAGGTACCGAGCATCGGTCACCCAACCATACCGGTCTCTGTGACTAGTGATTTATCTCAGACCAAAGAGCTCCTAACTTACCCAAAACCTTCCCAAACCTCACCCAATCTCACCCATACCTTCCTAAACACCTCTTCCACACCTTTCAGCCTTGAAAACACCCTTCCTTCTCTAGATTTAGTTGTATATTCAATATTTATCTTAAATCTAGTCTATTGTTAGCATATGAGATACCTAAATCATATTGTTACAATAGGGACATTTATTTTACTATCATTTCTTTACATTAAGTTTTTTTTAAACAGTGGATTGATGGACCTTTCTAGGAATTATCACACTTCTCAGATCTAGCATATGCTAGGCAGTCCACTGTCATATGTTATTTAACTCTATTTGGTGGTATTGTTGTGCTTCTACAAGTAGTCCTTCCTAGCCAAAAAGGAGCTCTTCACGATCAACCTGGTCTTCTCAATGGTGCACAACCTTCTTTGACTTCACAGGTATTCCTCCTCACCTCACCTTTTACCTTATTTATTTTATATGCAACATTGTGGTGAAACACGGAAATTATCAACCTTCAAATGCAATAACCAAAAACATCTCAAATTATTTTACTCAATGTTAAACAACGGCGAAGTCCAAATAAATCAACATAATGCAGCGATGTAAGCCAGAAGGTGGTCGTCAACAACAATACCTTCAAACATAATAGTTTATATATATGTGTGTGTGTGTAGGCTTATGCATACATCTATATACATATATGTATATGTTTTCGCATATATATATATATATATATATATATATACTATATATATATATATATATATATATATATATATACATATATACATATTTGTATATATAATTATATATGTATTTTGATTAAATTTATTATAATTAATTAAGTCATCATCCATTAAACACTGTGAAAGTACATTAAATTTGGGGGAGTGATAGTTAGAAAGTAAAACATTTTCATCTATTCTAGTGGATCTTCTATGAGGTTGTTGTAATGTAACATGTGGTGATTGGTGGAGGGTGACACTAAAGGTGACTGTGGAAGTGACTCCGGAGGTGATACTGAAGGCTATGTAGGGGATGGAGAAGGATCCTTATCTAATTATAAAGGTGGTGTTTCCGACAACATAATGGTTTTTTAAATATTAATAAAATTCATCCTATTCATCAACTTTATATACAAATCATTAGACAAAATTTCATCAAATTCTTCGATTTTTATAAAATCATATACTAAGAAATAAACAACATTTCACATAACATAAAAAATTAACATTAGATGTTTTTCAAAACAATAGATAAAATTTAGTTGTGACAAAAAATAGGTTTTAAATAACCAATACACGTACATCAATAATCATTGGCAACATTTTTTCCCCTCAATCTCACTAGTGTTAATTTTCCTTCAAACTATAGTTAATCAAAAGTTCTTCACTAACTTTGATATTTTTTATCGCCTCCACCATGACATACAGTGGTAATATTGGCCCTTTAATTTTACCTTCTTTGTCATTGATACACTCTATAAATTGAAAATTAGGAGATAAAAGGTGTAGACATAAAATCACGCACTTGGGTACATTTCTAGGTCTTAGTCACATACTACTATTCATATGAATCCTAAGTGAGAAAACTAGCAATTGACAACTATCTTTGGCCTTTTATCTGTGTTTCTCATTTTCTATTTGGCCTTCTACACGCAATAGCCCAGTTGATACTTTACTGCTTTATCTTTTATGACTCTAGACACTAACACCCAAATAACACGCTAGCACCCAGGTGCCCCCGACCTCTTTCTACTTTACTCTCTCCTTTTGGGCATATTTTATCTTTTGAGGATATTTTTTTCGTATGGGTCGGCCTTCCAGTTGTTAATTGTGAAATTCAACCAAGGGAATTATATAAATATAAATCTATGTGACCATAATAAAGGAGCAAGCACTAAGTGTATATTATCACCACTTAAGGTTGCATCTAAAGGAATTCTAAGAGCATCAAGGAATCCATCTAGCATTCACTTAAGGGACAAGGGATTACATTTTCTGCATACATGCATATGAGGGAAAGTTTATTTTTCCATCCACACATCTATCTACATTGGTACATCTATCTATTGCTCGCTATCAAGTGCATCTTGCACAAGAGCTTCCTAAGGCACGATTCTATCACACATGCACAAGAACTACATGGAGTTTGAGATGTAGTGCATCGCTTAGTTTTACTTCACTCTGTCAAGTTACCACCATGGTTAGTCGAACTCCCCAGTTGTATCTTTATTTTTTTGGGCTTTGATGTGTTTTGGGATTTTGTGGGATATCATCTATTTTGTAAGTTACAGGCGAACTATGTGACCATTTAGTGACATACAGGTGACCAAAAATGAATGTTGTCAACCACCTTGCAACACAATAAGAATTAGTTTTTGAGCTCCTACACAGTCACAAACGGCCAATAGAGGTCTCTAGAGCCTAGGCGCTCTCGCCACAGTCCATGCGCCTTAGTCTCGGTTCATCCAGAAACTATAAGATTTTATGAGTGCGGTTATAATAGTCTCCCCCTCCTGTTCATCAGTTTTCTAGTCCATCATACTTTGGGATTAATTATGAAATTAGCTAAGTCTTCTATTCCCCCTCTTACACTTAGGGTTTTAATTTTCATTAGCTTATTGCTTGTGTCAATTCTATGTTATAGTGTTTATTTATCATATGTAACTCTACAATATTAGGGTTTTACAAATTATATATTTGTTAAATCATTTGGTGAACCCATCATTCAAACCCACCTTTTCCTCTAGGAATCTTGTCATGTTTTCATCATGGCTACACCCTTTACTGACAAGGATATTTGTGAACTCAATGCTCATCTTTTTGAACATCTCTAACATCTAGAATTTCTCTAATTCACTACTCATGATGAGGCCACCAATCTTGCTGCACTTAATATACCTAAATCCACTTCTGATTCTATTCCTATTACTACTCAACCCCTTAATTCCACCCTTCCACCTACTTATATTGTTACAATATCTGTTCCTAATCCTACTAACCACTCACTTTTCCTCTCATTTCTCATGTGCAGCAAGTCTCTTCCACTGGCACTCAATACCTAGCTTCTCTTTATCACGATCTATAATTTTAAATCCGTCAACTTTAGTAGGCCACTTCTCATGCATCTCCATATATTGATTCCACCTTACTCCTACATACTCATTTCGCACCCACTATTTCCACTTATGCACTTCCTCTTAACTTCTTTCACCCCTAAGAATCCCACCTTCAATGGCCATGGTGATCCTCAAGAGCATCTCTAATATTTTCATGTTGCATGTCTAGATTACGTGGATGATCATACTTTATTGGTAAATATTTTTCCCAGAATCATCCAAGATTATACTATGCATTGGTTCTAAAATCTACTTGTCCATTTGGTAACATCATTTATGCATTTAGCTAATGCTTTTCTCACTCATTTCTCAATCAATATCAGTTTTAAGATATCCTATGATCAGTTCACACAAATAAAACAAGGATATAATGAGCATCTAGTAGGACTATGTATTGTGATATAAGAACAATCCAACTAAGATGTCTAATGTGCTAGCAGACTATGAATTGCAAAATATTTTTGTACAAAGTATTTTGTCTCCATTGCAAGGAAGTTTTCATCTTTGAGACATATCCTTTATTTTGATCATCTATGTCATACTCTTATATTACGTGAAGGAAAAATTATCTCCATGGGAAAACTCAAGTATCCTGATCAATCTTCATGTTCTAATTGGTCTCAAGGAAAATCTAATTTCAAGCCATCTTCTAAGCCCATCGATGTAAAAAACTACTTTTAACGTTGTCTCTACTCTTGAAAAAGATTCAATGGCAACATCCTAAGTGTACATTCACCAAATTAACTTGTTCTTTGCATATTCTAATGCAACAACTTGTTGAGAGAAATTTTATTAGGATTCCCCCTCCACTTAATTTGGATCCATCTCACCCTAAAGGCCATAATTATAACAAATTTTTTAGATGTGACTATCATCAATGCATTGGGCATTCTACCAATCGATGTTTAAATATAAGAAATATTATTCAAGGTATCATCAACAATAATGTAATTGAGATCCATGATCCTTCAACATCTACGCCATTCAATTAAAATAAAAAGCTAAAAATCTTTAATGATCCTCTCCCTAAGCATGGCAAACAAGCTGGTTATTCTTCAACTGATCATACATATCGTGTTGTGCCTCCTCCTTCATCGAGGGCCCTTGATTTTATAGTCACACATAATGGGACATATCCACCATTCATCACATTATATGATCATGATTTTCATGCTACGTTTTCTTCTAATACATTACATATCAATGCTTCTATCGAATCTTCTACTATTAAAAATACTATGATCAGTTCATCATCCCCTCTTTGTGTTAGAATATGGTCCTATAGGTGTTGTAATTGATGTAAAACCACATTAACGACAAATTTTATGATGGAGTAGGGTCAGATGATGCTATGGATGATGTTGACATGATGGTTCAGATGTGTACTTGATGACACAAGGAGATTCAGTGAGGATTGCTCACTCTTGCAAGCCCATTCAGGTGCCTAGGTGATGTTGCATGGTGGCATGAGCTTCTTGGTTGCATGAGAAGCATGTTGGTATGATGGATAACTATTTTTGAGAGTTCTAGGCCACTCACATCAGTTAAAGGGTGCATATACTAGTGATTGACTATGTTTCAAGTTATCATTTGGAGCATGTATGGATGCTAGAAGGTACGAAGATGAGATTTGGAGCTACATGAGGTAATTGATGCATATATTCAATTGTATCATGATGTATCAGGTATGTTAGGTCCTTTTAGAGTGTTTTCATGTCAATTTATGATGTTATTTTAGTTGACCCTAGCCTTTACAGTGTAAAACCCTAAGGGCTAGCTATGCAAGTCTCAATGGATGGAAAGTTTGAGAGGTAATTATGAAATTATGATAATTGGAGATGTTAGTAGGGTGTGACCTTGTGCTTTGGGAAAAATTTCATGTTTCCATGATGAAAATTTTGCAATATACATTAGTTTTGGTGAAACAAGGTACTTGGTAGTGTGTTTTTCTAGCTCAATTTGGACCTTCTGATGCTCACCCTGAATTATGTGCTTTGCATGGGACGTTATGGATTTCAAGGATGTTTCTATGGTGTGTTTAGAAGGTTTTTAAAAACATAATGAGGTATTTTAATCATCTTTTTTTTTATGAACAATCGTTAAGAAGGTAAATTGGTTTTTAAACCTTATGTTGTTGCCCTCAAAATCCCCCCTCATTTTCTAAGTCAAATTCGAAGATTTTGAGCTTCGGCTCTCTAGAAGTGTTCAAGTAAAGTTGGAAGTCTGAAAAGATAGAGAAATTCATGCTTTGAAGTTGTTTAAAACTCTCCAGTCTGCACGTTTTGATAAATTTTCCATTTTCTTGTCTCGACGCGTGAAAATTTTATTATTGTCCTCATTTGAACGAAATTGTCGATATTTCTATGGCCATGGATCATTGAACCTTGTATTGTTTTAAATTCCTTGGTTCGTGAAAGAAATTTGAAAATCAGGTTCAAAATGGTGGAGTTTTCTTCTTCTCTGCATTTTCTCCACAGTCGTGAACGATGGGCGTTCTCTTCCCCGTCAAATTTTGGCTCCATTATCCACGGGTATGTGGACATATCTAAGTGGAAGCATGTTAGTGGAGAACTTTGAGGTTCTGAGCCTCTTTGTAAAAAAGGCTAAAATTCATAAAGTGACCCGCAACCCGATCATGCCAAGAGGGAAAAATTAAAAATGTTGAGCCTACATCAAAAGAGTCAAAGCGGGGAAACGGGTCGGTGGAGCAATTTGTGTTTTTGAGCCTTTTTGTAAAAAGGGATAAAAGTCATAAAGTGACCCGCAGCCCCGATCATGCCAAGAGGGAAAAATTCAAATGTTGAGCCCGCATCAAAAGAGTTAAAGTGGGGAAGTAGGTTGGTGGAGCAATTTGTGTTTTTGAGCCTTTTTGTAAAAAGGGCTAAAAGTCATAAAGTGACCCACAACCCTAATCATGCCAAGAGGGAAAAATTCAAATGTTGAGCCTGCATAAAAAGAGTGAAAGTGGTGAATCGGGTCGGTGGAGCAATTTGTGTTTTTGAGCCTGCCTTGGAAAAAAGGTAAAAATTATAAAAGCGACATGTGACTCTGTCTCCACTCAAGTGAAGCCACGAGTTAGGCTTATATCAAAAGCGGAAGGGTGGACCAAAAATGTAAAAAATGTCAAATCTCTATAAAGTCACAAAATGCAAAAGACATCCTCCATGCCCACTCCAGTAAATTTCTCCCAAGTGGACGACTCTAGTTTAAAGTTTCAAAGGCAAGATGAACGGTTTTAAATTCAAAGTTACAAAACAAGTGTAACAACTGCATTATAACAAGTTTGGTTTTTTCTGCCATTGGTGTTTCTTCACGAATCAAGAATCTGAACAGACATGAATGACTGGAAATATTGTAAACCGTTTTCTTCCCAACAAAGAAGAAGTTGTAACCATTTCTTGTAAGATATTTAATGGCTTCTTCACGCCATTGTATAGGGTTGGAAATTGATCTTGTAAACTCACGAGTGCATTGTACTTAGAGAAAGCAAAGGAGATAGCCATTTTCTTCTAATTTCCTCCATTCTCAAATTTCTTCCATTCCCTCATTATGTACAACTTCTGTTTAAGCATCAATACAAGAAGAAGGATTTTGTAGCCTCTTTGATGAGGAGATTTTAGAAAACTTTGAGCTCGCAATCTTATCTCATCTTGTTGCCATTCATAGGGTTGTTTCTTCTCATAAATGCATGTGTTAAATTTTCTAACTAATGTGTGCTGGAATATGATTTTCTACTTGTAACATTAGTTCTCCTACCTCTTTTCTCACTCCCTTTCCCACATTCATAGTAAATTTTTCCCCTTGTAGATAACTGTAAGCATTTGCCACATGGTTAGTGGAGTACCCCTGTTGGATCCACAGCTGAAAGGCCACCACAAAAATCCATGTTTTATCATGCATGCATATATGGCAGCTGCACCGATTAAGTAGAGGGACTTAGATTCCCAGAGCATTGGCAAGGAATTCAAAAAAATTTCCACCCGAAAAAATTCCCTCGCCAATAGTTTTTGGCACCCACCGTGGGGAAGATTTAGTAGCATCTGCACTTAAATGCGACCGTAAGGTCAGAAAATTCTTTTTTTTTTTCTTCTGGAATTCTAATGGCTATATGAGCCACATGGATTCAAATTATGGCTATTCTGGGAAACCCTCCTGTTGAAAGACCCGAATTGCTTTTCCACATCCAAGAAGATGTTGCTTCATATTTAAGGGAAGCTATTTGGCATAATAGAAAAAAGTGCCAATAGCTACTTCATTGCCACAAGAATTCTGGACCTTGAAGAAGAATGCACTACTAAATTGGAGAGGCAAAGAAAAATTCCAGCACCAAAAATAAGAGTATAGATTTTCAAGCTGGCGGATAGAAGATTCACCCAAGTAACAGAGTCAAGGAGGACAAACTGATCCCATTTTTTAGGAACTTCAAAGGAGATAAGAGCTGCTCAGAATCCAGAGGCTTCCTTTTCAAGCAACCGGTCATGTTGAGAACTTGAGTGTTGCCAATAATTTGGATGGTGAATTTTCATACATCAATGAGAACTGTGTAGACTTCACTAACATGAAGACTGAAGAAGAAGCTAGAGAAAGAGAGGTGAGAGCCGATGAAGAAATAAGAGCTCAACTCAAAGAAATCAAGAGACTTCAAGTCGAGGCAGATAAAAGAGCAACAAAAAAAGCTGCAACCTTAGCAAGGTTGGAAGCTAGAAATAGAAATAGAATGGGGGATCATGATTGTGAGGCCCGCAGGCCTAACGTACTATGAGGAGGAAACACCAGTCCAATGGCTCTTGCTCAACCACTCCATGAGCTACCAAGAGGCTCGAGAAAAAACTTCCCAAAATTCAGAGGGGATGGTTCTCAACTCCTTTAAGAGCATGTAGTAGCATTTATCACTACTTGCGGTGTGGTTGGGTGTTGAGGATAAAGATGTGTCAGTATGACTCTTTGTGTAGTCCACTTTAAGAGAAAGTTTCCGAATGGTTCTACATGCTAACACCGAGGTCCGTCACCTGTTGGCAGGATATAAGAAGTGCATTTGAACACAGGTTCAAGAGCACATAATATTGTTAGGATCTTCTGGTCCCAATTGGTACAACTGAAGAAAGAAACCTCTGAGTTAATGAGGGAATTCGTAGCAAGATATAACAGAGTGATAAGAAGAATCCCTGAAGATGTGGTGCCTCTTGAAAATAATTTGAAGAGATTCTTCATCAGCGCCTTGCCATCAGAAGTAGGTTTCTTCCTTGGAAGAACCTAACCAAGAACATTAAGGGACGGTCAAGACCATGCAATAGAAACCGATGATGATCTAATCCTTTCTGGAAAGGTGAAAGACCGCAATGGAAAGAAAAAGGGTTAGAATTCAAATTCTATCACCACAGATCCGATGTTCCAAAAAATGGAAAATGACTTGGTTGCCTTGAAGAAGTAGTTATCTCAGATCACAATGCGAAATGCTTCAAGGAGACCAAACCCTCTAGATAGGCCAAGGATTTATCCACCTCCTCTTCAGCTTGCTCTTGAAGCACCACCATCCAATGCTATTTGTGACACCAAAGAGCCGGGGGGAGGAAGCAGAATTGATGAAATTGAAGAAGAAAATATGGAAGAATATGAAAACTATCTCGAGGTCGAGGAAGTTGATATGCATAATTGCCTAATTGAGTACGTTGATGATGAAGAAGCTCCAAGTTTCTCATGTGCTATTTTCACTCATGTAAAATCCAAGAAAGGAGCTTGATCCTCAAAGGTTGCGGTAAAGGATAAGAAGAATAAAGAAGATTCTCGTCTAGAGGTCACACAAAATAAAATCATCAGTAGAGGATCACCATTACCACATTCTATGGAGTCGGCCAAAGAAAAACCAAACTCACTGGTTGTCAGGGATCATGCTACTATGCCAAGTAAGTCATCTAATTCTTCTCCCATCTCGAAAGTTGCTAAGAACAACTCTCCTTTAAATGTTGTTCCTACGAAAAACATCTAAGGTTCAATCAAAAGCTACACCCTCACCCCCTTCCAAGCCAATTGCTACACCTGAAAAGGAGAATTCAACACCCAAAGTAGCAAAGCCTCTACCATGTAAATCTTCCTCCATTTATGGAGCCTCTTCCTCACTCATCATAAACCCATTTGACTTTGTGGAACATGCAAACAAAACCAAATTCTAGCTCTCAGAAATAGAATACCTACAAACACACCCTACCGAGTTTTACAAGTTCATTAATACAGTTCGTGGTGGTAACTGTACGATGAAAAAGTGACATGCGAGCATGGTAATCTACAAGTGACTCTTCCTCGCACCCGACCTCCCGAGGTCGTGCCGAGACAGCCGGTGGGTATGGAATATGTGTGAGATGCAGACAAACTAGTTAAGCAATCTAATGTCTTCAATATGCACTTAGCGGAATTTGTGAATCTAAGGCAAAGAAAGCCCTCCTAACTTGAACTGGTGTGATAGATCGGTCAGCAAGGATGACTGCTCGAAGGCTCCAATCAATATCGAGCTCTGGCATGATTCGATCTATAGGTTGTGGAATACGTGGAAAATGACCCAGGATAGTTTCGTGTATTTCTCTGGACAAGGTCATATGGTGGATGGTAAATATAGCCAATTCTATGGACGATTCTCTGGCCTAGTCCAGAATTCCCTAGCTCTGTTAGCTGCTGTGTCTAGCAAGGATAATTGTTCGATGATGATAGGTGGAAGTGGAGTAGACCGGAATACTAGTGTGCGTAGGCTAGTGTCTATGTCTAATTCTCCTATGGATTCATTGGGCTGCAGGATTTGTGGATCACAACCGTAGACTCTTAGTTGTTGTGGACCTATTATGGTCATGCATGAAATCAAGTCCTAATCCCTAGTATCCAGTAATCGTATGCTTTCTCAGCTTCTATATTTAGGATCAATAACTGTGTGATTTTCTCATAATATCTTACAGGCGTTCTTGCAACCTGGATTCTTAGGCTGGTATCTATATCTGTAAGAGTGTCTCCTTCGCCTGGCTGTGGGACCAAAGGATCACAACCAAAGGTTTGTTCTCTTTCGAACCCTTCTACAGTCATATGAATGTTGTCTAGTGTAATCTGTAGTTCGGTTGATTTGACCAAAACGTGTGTGCTTGGTCGTCTTCTACGTTTAACCCACTCAATTGGGAATTGATTTCTTGCAAGCTTACCGTTGTTCAGAAGACTTGAATCCTGAGATTTTGATCTATATCAGTTATTGCTGTGATGAGATTGGGTTGAGGCATGATTGGCTCGAATACGTATTCTCTGGGCTCTCTAGGTCCCGTGATTGTCATACAAAACAACAAAGTAAAACGAACTATAGTAAAATGAAACTTAACTATGTCGAATATATCTATATATGATTTCTCTATTTTTTTGTGTTTTCTGATGAACTTTACGAATTTAAGAAAGCAGCTATTTAAAATATCTAGAAATGACAACTAAAATAATCAATTTAAAACAAACAAAATAACCGAGTGTAGCTATTTGTCTGTGCAATTTGTAGATCTATTCTAAACAATAAAATAGCTTATCTAATCTATTTGCAAGATTCTCGATCCTACCTCAGAAGTGAGGAGTGAATCATAGTTTCTCAGAAACTATCAATCCCCACAGCTTCCCTGGCAATATCGAGAATAGAATTTACTGAAATAAAGCAATTAACTACTCTATTTGATATGATTCTAACTAGAACTTTGAAAGCTAGAACCTGGATTCTGCAGAATAGTGTCGAATCCGATGGTGTGTGTGATCTTGTCCCCTCAGTGTGATCTCCTCGTTCCTTCGTGTTCACGTGGATCCAGAAAAGCGTGTAATGCTAGCATCAATAGAAGTAGATATTGGGACAAAGGTAGCTCAAGACATAGACTGAATACAATGCGAGTAGGAGAGGGATAGCGCAAGAGTACAGAGCTTGGCTTATGCAATTCCTAGCGGGATCTATTGCGAGTCATGCAACATAAAGCATCCAGAACCTGAAACTATCCTGTTTGAGGAGCAAAACCTGCAACTTTAATGGCTTCCTAAGCTATTCTACTCCAATGGATTGGATGAAATAACAACACTGCTTGCACAAGATGGATTTGTGGCTTACCAACAGTAAAACAATGCTAACTAAGCATGCAATGAACTAAACTATGAATCCTAAGCAAAATAAAAGACTGAATTACTGAAATGAGAAGATGAGAAGTGAATGAGGGGCCATTTTCTTGAGCACAAGCCAACTATTTATAGCATTTGCATTTACCCAAGGTAAAAGCCAAATGGAACTCTTAAACTATAAACAATGGCAAAACACTATTCCAGGGAACCAGAATCATAAATGCAAGCTTATGGCGGTGAAAGAAAGCTGGTAAAACATTGAATTTACATGAGTCATGTTAAAAGAGCTTTCTGGAAAATGCGTAAAGGACCGCCGCCCTGAGCAAGGCGGCGGTTACAGGACCCGCTGTTCAGGGCGGCGGTCACGAGACTGCCGCCCAGGTAGGGCGGCGGTTTCGTCACTGAAGAGAAAAAGGCTAAGAAAAGAGGGGAAAAGGGAAAAACAAAGCACGTGGGGGCTAAGCGAGGCATGCGGGATGTTAACGCACACTTGGAGAGCTTTTCTGGATCCTGAACACCTTGCGAGGAGACCTGTATCATCATTGGGGCATGTGTCACGTTGTTTTGGCAGTACAGTACCTTACAATTTTGGGTACGTACATATTGCCCCCTCAGAGAAGCGTTTTAGCCATGAAGAGGCGTAAAACGGTGGGTCCGAGTATGGCGGTCCCGAAATGGGAAGTTAGAAGTTATACCTGATACATCCGTGTGTTGAAATGATGCCATCCAAAATTCCGCTACCTGCAAAACGAAAAGAGAACTCAAGTGCAGATAGACACAATAGTTTGAAAAATAAACGCTAAAATAATAGGGAATGAGAACGTACCATTTGTGCGGGGATAGGAACTTACCTCCATCAGCGCTCCAAACCTGTGAAAAAGTCATTTTAAAACGAATCAGAGCGCTATATATATGAAAGTGGGCCCATTTTCCTATTCATTTGCGCGAGTCGATTTGATTGATTTTGAGCTCTAGGACCCACGGTGACGGTTTCTTGCGTGAGTAGAGTCAAAACGTCTGTGACGAGATAGCGATCATGCCTCCACGTGCGGAACATCGACCCATGAGATCACAAGTTAGTTTTCTTCAGTTTATCCTTTTTACCCCCTTAAATTTGAAATGCTAAATACTTTGTCATGGGGGGGGGGGGTAATTTTTTGAAAATGTTAGTGTTAAAAGGTCCACCTAGGGGGGGCGCCTACTGGGTAGGCTTTGTTTTTAGGTAAAATGGTCATTTTTTACATTTTTTAGGCTTTTTAAATTTAAAAACCCGTGTGGGTTTTTGGACCACGACCCAAGGTGGCGGTTACAGGACCGCCGCCCTGCCCAGGGCCCTACCCAAGGCGGTTACATGACCGCCGCCCTGTTCAGGGTGGCGGTTACACGACCGCCACCCTTAAGGCGGCGGTTACAAAACCGCCCCCCTGCTCAGGGTGGCGGTTTTGCACAGAATGCAAAAGGAACCTCTTTTTGAGATTGTGTTTGTATTTTTAGCATTTCTACGTGCTTTCATGATTTTTCCAGTATTACTTGGATGCTAACTTGCTTTGTTTTGTGTGTTTTTGGGTGTATGCAGGCGAGAGAGGAGTATATCCGGTGGAGTAGAGAGAGGGAGTGTGATTGGCTCCTAGGGGTTCTAGATGCCCTCTCACAGGATGAGGAGGACACTCTTCAGCGGGCTGGGATACTACGCATTTCATGCGTGCCCCACGTTACACCATCTAGTCACATCCTTTGTGACTTGTTCTCATACTGGGATGTAGATCGGAACACCTTCCGATTGCCAGGGGTCTGCGGTGAGTGGACTATTACACTGGAGGACGTCTATCACATTCTGGGGGTCCCGATCATCGGGAGACGACTCACCCTAGAGACGGCAGGCTCACGGGCATAGATTGCACAGTGGGCCACATATATGGGAGATGCAGTCATCTCCACGGGGTCCAAGAAGGGGGTGAGAGTTTGATCTATTCCTTCTTTTCCCATCCCCTTACTTCGCCAGGCCATCATGGGGATCCTTGCCTCGAGACTGATTGGGGACAAGGGAGGAGATACATTATTATACTGCTGGTCCCCCATTATTACACAGATAGAGGGGCATGGTCAGATATATGCCTGGGGAGCAGATATTCTTGGGACCACCTACCACGACTTATACAGGGTGGTCCGTTTACAGGGGCAGTCCTTGAGCCATCCGACCCTAGTCATGAGTTGGGTCTATGAGCATTTCATCCCTTATGGCAGGGGTGTGGAGGTGGCAGATCCTGGAGCTGTGAGGGCAGCCAGATGGACAGACATGTCGGTGCTTAGAGCACCTCATCAGCCAGTTGCCTCCCTGACTACTGCCGACATGGAGGCCACACCATACCAGACTATGGCAGGCATATGGGGTGAGGAGGCTCTTACCTTGATCTCCTACTCCACCACAGGGCAGCTTATTGATAGAGTGGGGCGAGTGGAGATGCACCCCTTTGGCCGTGTTCCTCAGCAGTTTGGCCTACCATACATGGGTATGCTTCCCCTAGTGGCACCAGTATACAGATCAGTCTGAGAGGCCAGAGGGGGGCCTAGAGGCCGGGGTTGGACAGTGGTTACTCCTGGCATTCCTATTACAGCCAGGAGGATAGTTCGTGCCAGAGGGAGAGCCGGTGTGCCTCAGGCACCTTTGCTTCAGATTGCCGCGGGTCCTGCCCATAGCAGCGATGACCCCATTGAGGTAGACTCCGAGTTTGAGGAGTTTACGGGGGGGAGACAGAGGAGGAGACCGAGGACAGTGATCCTGAGTGGCATGATACCCAGGATATCATGCAGGCAGAGAGGGCCGAGCAGAGTGTAGAGAGGGTGACTCTGGTTTCAGAGGAGCCACTCTCCCAGGGCCATGGGGAGGATGAGTCTGTTGCAGGGCATTACATTGCTCCAGCCACAGGAGCAGCCCCTCAGTCGGTAGTGGCATCCGTGGCAGGCGCTGATCCCATAGATCCATCTTGGAGGCCTGGTGATCCGAGTAAGTTACCCTCTCTCCCTTCTAGTGTTTGTTTCTTTATTAGGATCTCCTTAGTTGCTATCTTGTATCTTTTAATTTCTTGTTTGGTTTCTAATTTGTTTTCTCCTTTGTTTGCAGAGACCGCTGATGAGTGGCGGGACTTGATTCGCAGGGTATGCACTGATACCCTGATGATCCCCATGGAGAGGACCCATGCAGAGCTGTCCGTGGATGCTGGGGAGCCCTCAGCAGCTGGTAGACATACCGACGTCTTCGCTCCAGTCTGGCATGTGGCCAGGATGGTATCGACCCTTCGCACAGAGTTAGCGGGGTACAGGACGGCTGAGCGCTTGATGAGGAGCCATTCTCGTGGTGAGACTGTGGTTGCCCCTCGGGATCCTGAGCCCTCCGTGCATTCAGAGCGCCGGCGTAGCCGGAGTCCTAGGTGTGGGCATGCACCTTCAGAGGGGTCTCGTAGGGATTGAGAAGCCACTTGGCTCTCGTAGATTTTGTACTATATATTCTTTTGTATATCCCATGCTCTTTGAGCGTTTTGACCATGCTTAGTGCATGATGGCATTGTATATAAACGTTGATTATTTATATATATGTATTCGTTCTGGATCAAAATCTTGGCATTCATGGCTTTCTTTCTATTTCCAGTTTCCTCATGTATGCTATGATGTATGTTTATATGTTTCTTTTAGAATATATGCAATGGTGAACAAATGATGCAAGTGTTTTACTTTCCTTTTGTGTTTCATGATGCTGATATATGATGATGTAGATATAATGTGATTTTGAATCTTAGTTTCTGTAAGCAATTTTGGATACTTCATGTTTGTTTTGGCAAAGTGATGAGAATAAACCGGTACGATGAACAGATAAACCTGCCCCTACCCCCAACTCCACGCAACTAGTAAGATGCGAGGGCTTATCACCAAGAGTTGGGAAGGGCGCAAGTTATGAGGTGTAGTGAAATGATAGTGATGAAAGACAGACAAAGCTTTGGCGGAACCAAATTAGGACACCACAAGTCTACTCCACTCGAGTGACTTCATAGTTTTGGATGCAACTTGCTTTGCGGTTTATCCAGACTTAGACCCGTAGATGGCCACATAGTAGACAAAATCTGGGTTTTTAGGATTTTAACTCTCTTGGGATTTTGAACATCTGATTCATTTGTTTTTGACTCAAAGTTTCAAAGTTTGAATTGTTTGTGTATGACCTTTTGCATTTATTTGTCAAGAGGACCCCCTACACTTTGCCCCATGCTACTAGTAAGAAGCGTGGGTTTATCACCGTGGGCAAAGCATAGGTGAGTAAGGGCATTTCCATCCTTTCCCAACCCTACGTCACTAGTAAGAGACGCAAGCTCATCACCAAAGGTTGGTGGGGCAAGGAAATGTGTAAAATTAAAATTTTCTGTTTGATCAATGTTTGACTTGTTTATTTGAGTAAAATGTCAGTATGTGTTTATTTCCAAAGAGATATACATATGGGATAGATGTGACACCATGAAGCTTCTAGAACAGACCATAGGCAAGACACCTACCCTAAGAAGAAACCAACAGTGAGAATAAACTTGCAGATCTTGGTATGGTTACCATTAAGACTTTGTCATGTCTAGCTTTATTTGATAAAATGATTCCGAGATAATTTGATGATATCATGAAAATGGAGAAGTATGATTAAAGAGTTTATGCCAACAACATCATGAGTTTGTAATGAATTACTTTGAGAATAGATTCCTTGATCACAATTTGTGTACGAAACAAGTGGACAATATGATCCTAATCTATATGAAAATGCAATGTAGATAGATATATAAGTAGTGCTAGCTGCTTACGCGTAGAAACGCTTGAGGTGTAGGGAATTGACTGTTTCACCAAATTCCTCACCTTCTAGCGTACATAAGAGGTATGCACCATTTCCATAGTCCTTCATGACTCGGTATGGGCCCAACCATTTAGGCCGGAACTTCCTTCCTTCGCCGGTCTTCTTGTCGATCCGGCTATCTAGCCTTAGAACTAGATCACCTTCATATATGTCGCGTTCATAGACTTTCTTGTTATATTGCCGGCACATCCGGTCAACATAGACTCTATGACGCTGTTCAGCATCTAACCTAGCTTCATCTAGGCTTTCTAATTGGGAGAGACGTGCTTCTCTTGTAAGCGTCTTCATCCAGAATCCCTTGTAATGAAATGCAGAGACTGGGTATTTCAACCTCGAGTGGGAGAACTGCCTCTGCCCCGAATACTAGCGAGAAAGGAGTTGCTCCCGTTGGTGTTCTTATTGAGGTTTGGTGGGCCCATAAGGCCGGATATAACTTTAAGTGCCAATCTCGTTTGTTTTCTTTCACCGTTTTAAGGAGAATAGATTTTAGTGTTTTATTTGTCGCTTCAGCCTGTCCGTTGGCTTGAGGGTAATACAAGGAAGCCGTATGATGGCTTATCTTAAATTTATTGCATAGTTCACGAACCTCTTCATTCTTAAAAGAAGTTCCATTATCGGAGATAATGATTTGCGGGATACCGTACCTGTAAATGATTTGGTTCAAAATGAACTTGGCGATTACAGAACCAGGTACAGTAGTAAGAGGCATAGCCTCTACCCATTTGGTAAAATATTCGGTGGCCGTGATTATAAAACTATGGCCGTCTGTGGATGAGGGAGAGAATTTCCCTATTAAATCTAGGCCCCATGTAGAAAAGGGCCATGGAGTAGCGATTGGTTGTAGAGCTTGTGCTAGCATATGGATCTCATGGGAGAATTCTTGGCACTTATGACACCTGCGTACGAACTCTACTGCGTCGTGTTCTAGAGTAGGCCAGAAATAGCCCATTCGATGTATTTTATGAGTGGTGGCATGACCACCGAAGTGGCCTCCACACATTCCACTGTGGGATTCATGGAGAATCTTCTTGGATTCTTCTGTGTCGACACATCTTAGGAGCATTCCATCGAATGCTTTCCGATAGAGCACTTGCTCTATAATGATGTATTTAGCTACGATAATACGTAACTGCCTTCTTTGTTGTGGTGTAGCTCCTTCTGGATACGTATGGTCCATGATATAATTAATGATATCAGTGTACCAAGGACACTCAGAGATAGAGGGTCAGGTTTCGATGTAGTATACGCACTCATCTGGAAAATCTAAATCTACTAAATCACCTCCATCTAATGGGTTATCAGCTAACCAATCTGCGATGATTTGTCCTTTAACCGACTTCTGATTTACAAATGTTAATTCGAATTCCCCCATTAAGGTTATAAAACATCCAGCCTTTTTAGACAAGGACCCTTGTGTGAGGAAAGTTCGTAAATGGTCTATTTTTACCATGACCCTTGTTTCTTGATTTAGCATATAATGTCTTAGGCATTTGGTTGCAAAAACTATGGCGAGGCATTCTCATTCTGCTTGGGTATAACGTGTTTCATAGTCGAGCAACGTTCGGCTAATGAAATAAATCACGCGTTCTCTCTTGTCATCGTCTTCTTGAGCTAGCATGCAGGCTAGCGAGACATTGGTAGCTCGTGAGTATAAAATTAACGGGTGATCTAACTTAGGTGGCATTAGCGTAGGTGGTGACAACAAGAAATGCTTAACTGCATCAAAAGCTTTATTGCAATCTTCAGTCCAATCGATGCTATAGTCTTTCTTGAGTAAATTGTTGATTGGATGTATGACGAAACTTAAGTCCGGGATGAATCTTCGGATTGCACCCAGCTTTCCGAGAAATGACCTGATTCCAGATTCATCCGAAGGTGGAACCATTTCGAGGACAGCCCGAATTTTGGTTGGGTCAACATCTATCCCTCGTGACGATATGATGTAACCTAGGAGCTTCCCTCCTGTTACACCAAAGACGCATTTTTCTGGATTTAGCGTGACTCCGTATTCTATCATACGTGAGAGAATGACGCGGAGTATTTCCGGATGGTCACAACACTTCTTGGCCTTAGCCAACAAGTCATCTACGTAGGATTCCATGATTTTATGAATTAAATCATGAAATATATATGTCATAGCTCGCTGGTATGTAGCACCAGCATTCTTGAGACCAAATGGCATGACAGCATAGCAATAAGTTCCCCAAGGAGTTATAAATGTGGTTTTAGCTTGATCTTGTTCAGATATTTTAATTTGATTGTATCCCGAGAATCCATCCATGAGAGACAAAAGTTCAAACCCAGCTGTTGCATCAACAATGACATCAATGGATGGCAACGGGAAGTCGTCTTTAGGACACGCTTTGTTGATGTCTCGGAAATCTATGCAGATGCGTATCTTTCCATTCTTCTTGAGAACGGGAACGATGTTAGATACCCATTGGGAGTAATCGACTGGCTTGATGAATCCTACTTGGAGGAGTTTTATTACCTCCTCTTTTACCATGAGAGCTACCTTGGGTTTCATGGGTCTCGATTTTTGTTTAACTGGCTTTGCATCAGATTTAGTGACGAGGTTGTGCACCGCGATGTGGGGTGCAACTCCTGTCATTTCCTTATAATTAAATGCAAATGCCTTCTGATGTTCTTTGAGGATCTGAGTGTGTATTTCTACTTCCTCTGGGGTTAACGAGGACCCTAGTTTCAATATCCTTGGTTCGTCTTCCGTTCCGATGTTAATATCAATTGTTTCTTCGATCAAAGAGGCGTTACCCTCTTCAAACTTAGGTGGCGCTGGAGGTAAATCCAAATCATCCCCATTTTCTACTGTGCATATGCTAGGTTCCATTTGTGAGGGAAGATCCACCATGGGATTTCCGAAGTAGGAAGACGAATGCGGGATTAAGGACAAATCTATCATATGATAGGAGAGATGTAGTGCCGCATAGGCATTTAAGTAATCCAAAGTGGCCATATCACTATCAACATGGTCTAGGATAGTAGATTCATTTCCGTTTAAAAGAGAATTTGTCATTGTCTTTATCAATGGTTCATCACGAAGGGATACCATGAAACGGGTATCCTCTAACTCATTGCTTGGAGTAAAACGTGACACTGAAGTTGCTATTGAATCGGCGAGAAGATTTTTCTCTCGCGGGATTGCTTCAATTGATATGAAGTCAAACTCCTTGCTTAAATCTAATACAACTTTTTTGTAAAGTTGTAAGTGCTCGGCTTTGGTTTCATATGCCTCAGAGACTTGGTTTGCTACTAATTGCGAGTCTCCTAAGACTCTGATGTTATCAACACCAATTCTTTTAGCTAAGATGAGGCCAAGGAGGAGGGCTTCGTACTCAGCGCCATTGTTTGTGCACTTGAAATTTAGTTTAAAGGAAAAAGGTAAGACTTTTCCTTCAGGGGAAGTGAAGATTACACCTGCCCCCGCTCCATAACGGCATCTAGCTCCATCAAAATGGAGTGTCCAATATTTGACTGGGAATATGGACGGTGGGATATCTATTGTGTTTGCATATTCTACTTCCACCATACAGAGATCCTCTGCTGGAAGAGAGCCAATGCCTAGGGAATATCCTATGCCTACTGAATCGAATGGTAAGAATATTGGTAGATCATTTTCTAGCAGTTCAATGATCTTTGCAGTAGTTCCTAATGATACTGCTTCTACAGTTTTAGCCTCATCTTTGGGGGTTGGGGTTGCTTTGGCTAGGCTCATAGTTTCAAGATCTGTTGTAGGTACCAACTTTTCTTTTGTTTTTGCGTCAGTAGGCTTATTAAGTTGGTTTGTTGGGAGTTCAAACTCTGAGTGTACGCCTGGTCTTTTCTTTAAGTCAGCTAGGTGTACATCAAATGGTTTTGGATCACCTTTGGCTACGAATACCTTTCCTAAATGTAAAAACCTTACTTCTTGAAATAGTGTAGAAGGGATTGCCTTCATGCGGTGTATCCAAGGTCGGCCGAGGATCATATTATAGTTAGTTTCCCGATCTATGATATAAAACTCAGTCAAGATGGTTTTGGGTCCTAAGGTGACCGGTAATATTATAGTTCCAACCGAAGTGGCTTTAAGACTATCATAGCCCCTTAGTGTATTTCGAGTTGTGGAGCAATTGGTTTCTCCATACCCTAGCTTTTGGAGGAAAGAGAAGGGGACTATGTTAATTACCACCCCATCGTCAACCATTGCACGCTTTACATAGTTGTTATAAACCCATACTTGCAAATGTAAGGCTGGATCACCTCGGCGTGCGATCTCAGCATCTGTCGGCATTTTGTTTATCTCGAATATGAATTCGACATCCCTATCTGCCTGCCCTGGAGGATGAACATCAAAGTCCACATGATTTACCTGTGTTTCAGGTGGTGGAGTGATGTTAATTAGATGACCTAAACCTAATGCTTCTAAAAGAGCAGCCCTGTGGGCAGGAGAGTTCTTTAGTAAGTCTAAGAATGAAATGTGCGAGAAGGTTTTTGTTAGGTCGTTAATCAAATCATAGGCTCCCACAGGTTTTACTACGATTTGTTGGATGTCATCTGCCTCTGGCAGGTGGCTTGGACTTGGCTGAGAGAAATACTCTCGCGTCCTTGTTATAGCTTCGATGGGTAGCTCGGCGTCTAACTCCACTAAACTGACTACCTTAGGTCGTGGCTGACTTCCTAGTTGCGGCACAACTAATGGATTTAGCGAGGTCGAGGCTTCATAATCATTGTTTCCTGTCATTACACCCTTGTTCGTCCCAGTTAGATTTAGCCTGTTGTTATCGTGATTTGGGAGTGGATCATTAAAGATCTTCAGGGGTGCGTTTTGAGGGGAAACTGCCCCTGAAAAGGTACTTGACGTTGGTGACATAGGATCTGCTAAGAACATATCCATGAAAAGTTGTTTTTGTTCATCTGGTAAGCGTTGCATGAATTTGTTGTAGTCACGACACGTTCTAGTGTCATGGCCCCAAATTTTGTGGAAACCACAATACGAATTAGGATTGTAATTCCTAGTTTGTTGGTTTGGCGTGTATTGTGGCCCAAAATTTTGATCAAACCGTTGTCTATTAAAATTTTGCGTTTGTGGTCTTTGGTTTGAATTATGGTTTTGGTACCTAGTTGAATTTTGGCTTGGACCCTGTATGGGATTTCACCTATTGTTGTTGTTGTTGTTGTTGTGGATGATTAAAATCCACTGCATTGATTGTCGGGGTAAAGTTGTTATTTCGTTGGTTGTTTATTTGTGATGGAGTATTGACAACATTTACCTTCTTAGGCTGGTCGGTTACTCCATCTGTTGTTACACCCTGATTTTTGTTAAGGATTTTAGGTCCTTGATTGACGTTCGTGGTAGTGGGATAAGTTGTAGTGTTCTGGTTGGGGGCGATTAACCTCCCATTTGTTCCATATGTTTTGTGACCACTATCAATTGCTGCTTGATCTATTCGAAGAGAACTCTCCAGTACTTCATCGTAAGTTCTTAATGGGAACTTCTGGACTTCTTCCTTTACTTCTCTATTAAGCGAATGAAGGAATAAATCACATAGTTCCATTTGATCCATATTTGGAGCACTTGCCGAAGAATAAAGAACTGTACATGCCACCTTTGGATGAAATGGGCGACAGATTCGTTGTGTTCTTGTTTGATGTGTAAGAACTCTTTGATTCCTGTTCTTAATAATTTGTTCATGTCGAAGGCCTTGATGAACTCTGAGGTTTTAATGAATGTGGAAGCCTCAGATTCTATAATACCAATCGAGAGCAATGCCTTCCAAGGTGGAAATATTTTAGAAACAACCCCATCCCATAGTTGAATGGCTATAGCGTTTGATATGCGCATGAATCCCTCTCCTTTGTAAGTCGGAAGAGGTCTTGGAAGCATGCCTTCGTATGGTGAAATCTAAGTCTTTCAAATATTCTAGTACATCCCTATTGCCGACCATTGATGCCTGAGGGAATGGTGGTGGGATGATGGCACAGCATATGCTTGGCAGGGGCATAGGAAGCCCCTGTGTTTGAGCAAACCATGCCGGGGAGAGGAGAACATTGGGTGAAATATATGTTTAAGTATGACGGGGGTACTGTCTTGAATTTGTTCTGTACTAGAAGGAACAATGCTAGAGATGGTGGGTCTAGTTGGCAAATACTGAGGATTCATGCCTAACATGCCTAATCCTGTGGGAGATCTACTTGGATAGTTCTTCTTGTTTGCAATTGTAAATTTTGACTTGATTGGACAAGTAATCCTCTAACCTTTTCTACTAACGTTGAAATGATTTCATTTGGTGAAGTCACAATGTTTTTGTAGTGGCATTTGTTGTATACCATGGTTTTGTATAGGCACGTGATACCCCGCTATGAATTGATCACTATCTTGCCAAGTTTCTCCGAGGGTATTTCCTATATGCAGTGGCATAGAGGTATTTTCTTGAAAAGAGACCTCGGGTTGTTTTTGTAAACCTCCTACAGGTGGATACATACTTCGAGAACGTTGGTCGTTCCTGGCATAACGTACCAAATATTCATCGTCTAAACCTCGGTATGAGTCTGATTATCTACTAATTTGTGGTCTAAGTAGCATCTGAGGAGATGAACCAGATTCTCCTTGTGAACGTCATATTGTTCGAGCCTGAAGGCTCTGTTTGTTGCAGTTTGAGTGAGCTGATCTAACCCCTCAGTTTGAAATGATGAGTTATATCTGATTCTCAGGGAGTTTGTGTTGACAACTGATTAGTTGAATAGTTGTCACCCCATACTGAGAGTCGAGGGTGATGATTGTCTATTCTATTGGGCGTAGTATGCCTCAAGACCCAAGAGGGGTCTGCCATATGTATACTTCCCGACATATTCGGGGGGTATATGAATACCTGCAGAATAATGGGAAGGAGCGAAAGTGATGGTTAATGAAAGACTAATGAGATGAAGAATGTGAAAAAGTTGTTTGTTTCAAATGACTTCATTTGAAGCTGATGTGAAGGTTAATGAGGTACAGTCAGTTGTGTGTTTCACCGGGTTCACCAATTTTGTACGACGGAAAAGTGACATGCGAGCATGGGAATCTACAAGTGACTCTTCCTCACACCCGACCTCCCGAGGTCGTGCCGAGACAGCCGGTGGGTATGGAATATGTATGGGATGCAGACAAACTAATTAGGCAATCTAATGTCTTCAATACGCACTAGTGGAATTTGTGAATCTAAGGCAAAGAAGGCCCTCCTAACTTGAACTGGTGTGATAGATCGGTCAGCAAGGATGACTGCTCGAAGGCTCCAATCAATATCGAGCTCTGGCGTGATTCGATCTATAGGTTGTGGAATACGTGGAAAATGACCCGGGATAGTTTCGTGTATTTCTCCGGACAGGGTCATATGGTGGATGGTAAATATAGCCAATTCTATGGACGATTCTCTAGCCTAGTCGAGAATTCCCTAGATCTATTAGCTGCTGTGTCTAGCAAGGATAATTGTTCCATGATGATAGGTGGAAGTGGAGTAGACCGGAATACTAGTGTGCATAGGCCAGTGTCTATGTCTAATTCTCCTATGGATTCGTTGGGCTGCGGGATTTGTGGATCACAACCGTAGACTCTTAGTTGTTGTGGACCTGTTATGGTCATGCGTGGAATCAAGTCCTAATCCCTAGTATCCAGTAATCGTATGCTTTCTCAGCTTCTATATTTAGGATCAATAACTGTGTGATTTTCTCAGAATATCTTACAGGCGTTCTTGCAACCTGGATTCTTAGGCTGGTATCTATATCTGTAAGAGTGTCTCCTTCACCTGGCTGTGGGACCAAAGGATCACAACCAAAGGTTTGTTCTCTTTCGAACCCTTCTACAGTCATATGAATGTTGTCTAGTGTAATCTGTAGTTCGGTTGATTTGACCAAAATGTGTGTGCTTGGTCATCTTCTACGTTTAACCCACTCAATTGGGAATTGATTTCTTGCAAGCTTACCGTTGTTCAGAAGACTTGAATCCTGAGATTTTGATCTATATCAGTTATTACTGTGATGAGATTGGGTTGAGGAATGATTGGCTTGAATACGTATTCTCTGGGCTCTCTAGGTCCCGTGATTGTCATACAAAAACAACAAAGTAAAATGAACTACAGTAAAATGAAACTTAACTATGTCGAATATACCTATATATGATTTCTCTATTTTTTTGTGTTTTCTGATGAACTTTACGAATTTAAGAAAGCAGCTATTTAAAATATCTAGAAATGACAACTAAAATAATCAATTTAAAACAAACAAAATAACCGAGTGTAGCTATTTGTCTGTGCAATTTGTAGATCTATTCTAAACAATAAAATAGCTTATCTAATCTATTTGCAAGATTCTCGATCCTACCTTAGAAGTGAGGAGTGAATCATAGTTTCTCAGAAACTATCAATCCCCACAGCTTCCCTGGCAACATCGAGAATAGAATTTACTGAAATAAAACAATTAACTACTCTATTTGATATGATTCTAACTAGAACTTTGAAAGCTAGAACCTGGATTCTGCAGAACAGTGCCAAATCCGATGGTGTGTGTGATCTTGTCCCCTCAGTGTGATCTCCTCATTCCTTCGTGTTCACAGTGGATCCAGAAAAGCGTGTAATGCTAGCATCAACAGAAGTAGATATTGGGACAAAGGCAGCTCAGAATACAGACTGAATACAATGCGAGTAGGAGAGGGATAGCGCAAGAGTACAGGGCTTGGCTTATGCAATTCCTAGCAAGATCTATTGTGAGTCATGCAACATGAAGCGTCCAGAACCTGAAACTATCCTGTTTGAGGAGCTAAACCTGCAACTTTAATGGCTTCCTAAGCTATTCTACTCCAATGGATTGGATGAAATAACAGCACTTCCTGCACAAGATGGATTTGTGGCTTACCAACAGTAAAACAATGCTAACAAAGCATGCAATGAACTAAACTATGAATCCTAAGCAAAATAAAAGACTGAATTACTGAAATGAGAAGATGAGAAGTGAATGAGGGGCCATTTGCTTGAGCACAAGCCAACTATTTATAGCATTTGCATTTACCCAAGGTAAAAGCCAAATGGAACTCTTAAACTATAAACAATGGCAAAACACTATTCCAGGGAACCAGAATCATAAATGCAAGCTTATGGCGGTGAAAGAAAGCTGGTAAAATGTTGAATTTACATGAGTCGTGTTAAAAGAGATTTCTAGAAAATGTGTAAAGGACCGCCGCCCTGAGCAGGGTGGCGGTTACAGGACTGCCGCCCTGTTCAGGGCAGTGGTCACGAGACCACCGCCCAGGAAGGGCGGTGGTTTCGTCACTCAAGAGAAAAAGGCTAAGAAAAGAGGGGAAAGGGGAAAAACAAAGCACGCGGGGGCTAAGCGAGGCATGCGGAATGTTAACACACACTTGGAGAGCTTTTTCGGATCCAGAACACCTTGCAAGGAGACCTGTATCATCATTGGGGCACGTGTCATGTTGTTCTGGCAGTACAGTACCTTACAATTTTGGGTACGTACAGTAACCTTGTATCCTCAAGTCCTAATTCTAAAGGCTTACTACCCATACCACACCACCTTATCAAAATATGGTAGCCCTTAGTGCCTCCAAAACCAACAGGGTTGAACCTTTCTACCTGTCACTCCTCATTAAAGGCTTCCACCTAAATAATTGTATCATAGATTCTGGAGCCTCAGACGACGTGATGCCAGCCAAATTTGCAAATGCTCTAGGCCTCACCTTGACCCAGATAAATGGTACCTACTACTTAGTATAATCTAAACAAGTGCCATTGGTAGGAAGAATCAAAGATGCACAGGTAGCACTACTTGATTTTCCAGACAAGAAGGTGCTCCTAACCATACTGGTAGCGGACATCGCAACATCCTTTGGTATGATATTGAGTAGGAGTTTCTGCAGAGACCTTGGTGGAGAGATAAAAATGGATTGGTCATCTTTAACTATCCTAGTAAAAGGTGGGATGAAGAAGTTGCTACCAGTAAGAAAGATGAAGTTCACAATACGAAAGTCTGATGATCCGAAAGCAAACATTCTTTTTCAAGATTTTGGGCTAGGAAAATAATTCCTCACATAAAAAAAAGAGGAGCACTTGCCACTTCTCATGGAGGAAGAGGAAGATCAAATTTGGACAATGAAATTTGATGGTAGTCATTCCAGTGCAGGCTCGGGAGATGGTGTAGTATTGTAGTCTCCTTCCAATGAGTTGTACCCATTTGCCTACAAGTTGCAATTTGATAATACAAATAACACTGCAGAGTATGAAGCACTACTCTTAGGCATGAGTGTAGCAGAGGACATGGGAATCAAGAAATTGAGATGCCAAGGTGATGCAGAGGTTATAGTAAAGAAGGTCCGCCAACAATACCAGGTGAAGAATCCAAGAGTCTGACATTAGAGAAGCAGAGTGTGGGACTGCATTAAATCTTTTGATGCATTTTCCATTGAAGCTATTCCAAGGGAACAAAATGAAAAGGCTGATTCTCTTACAGTGTCAGTTTCCCTAGTGACGCCTCATCCTTCTTCTGGTAAAGAAAAAATGACCATTGAAATGGTATTCAGGCCTAGTGTGCCAGATAATGCAAATCATTGGCAAGTCTTCAATGATGATAACTAAATTCTAGACTTTTTAGAGCAAAGGGATAATTTCAATAATCTCTTCTTCGAAGGAGGTGAAAATCCACATTGAGAAGCAGTCCCCAAAGAATAGAAAGATGGAATTGAAGGGATTGATGATGAGGGAATAATTAAATTGAAAGGGAAAAAAATTCCCAAAGGCCTAGTCTCTTTAGAAGACCTCTTTGAAAAACATGACAGATTCATTCAAGAGAAAGAAAAGTAATCTTCTTGGTGCCCAATTGATTTTGATAAAGAAAACATTGGTAACCCGGAGGAACCAAGGATGGTCAATATTGGAAAATGTTGCTCGCCTGAAGAAAAAAGAAGGTTTGTTGCATTACTTAAGAAATACTTAGATGTCTTGGCCTATTCTTATGTTGAAGTCAAATCCTTCCAGCCAAAGGAAATGCATCACTCAATTCCTTTGAAGTAGGGTGTTAATCCCTTTAGGTAGAAATAAAGGCCATACAACCCAAATATTGCTGATACCATCAAGGAGGAGGTAATGAATATGTTTGGTGCAAGGATCATATTTCCCATCCACCATTCAACATGGGTGGCTAACATTGTGCCAGTGTGGAAAAAGAATGGTGAAATAAGGGTATGTGTAGATTTCCGCAACTTGAACCAGGCATCACTAAAGGAAAATTATCCTCTTCCTATCATGGACCATATCCTGCAAGTAGTCACTGGATCTGAAATTCTTTCATTACTTGATGGATTCTCAGGATATAATCAAATCAAAGTGGTAGAGGAGGACCACACCAAGACAACCTTTACAACACCTTGGGGCAATTTTTCCTACAATAGAATGACTTTTGGCCTAATCAATGTAGGAGCTACATTTGAAAGGACGATGGATTTGTCCTTCAAAGATCTGAAGCATTACATTTTCATATATCTTGATGATCTCACAATATTTTCAAAGAAGAGGGGAGATCATATTTATCACTTAGAATAGGTACTTGCAAGGTGTAGGAAACATGGCATATCACTAAATCCAGAAATCTACATTTTTGGAGTCACTGAAGGCAAGTTATTGGGGCACATTGTGAAAAAACATGGAGCACACATTGATCTTGAGAGGATTAGATCCATTCAAGCACTATCCCTGCCCATAAGAAAGAAAGGAGTTCATTCATTCTTCGGAAAGGTGAACTTTCTTCATCATTTTTTGCCTGAGTTTGCTGAGCTGATGAAGCACATCACTTCCATGATGAAACCACAAGCAAACTTCAAATGGAACAATGAAGGGAAGGCAACATTTGAAGAAATCAAGAAATCCATTTCCAAGGCTTTGACTCTTGTATCTCTAGATTTTAACAAAGAATTCATCATGTATTGTTATGCATCAGAGCATACACTCTCTGCCGTTCTCGTTTCAGAAAAATAATGAAGGAGTGGAAGCACCTATTGCTTTCATGAGTTATCCTTTGAAAAATATTGAGCTAAAATACAACCAATTGGAGAAGCATGCCTATGCAGTGGTCAAGGTTGTAAAAAAATTTAGGTTTTACATCCTCAATTCCCACACGGTGGTGATGGTCCCTGGCAGTGCAATCAAGTCCATCTTGACACAGTAGGATCCCAGAGCTGAAAGAGGAAATTGGATTGTAAAGACTCAAGAATATGACTTGGAGATACGACCCTCCAATCTAATAAGGGGGAATGGCTTGTGCAAGTTGATTGTTGAGGATGAAACATTCAAAGTTCAACATGGCGAAGAAAATTGTGCTTGCTCAACTTGTTCAGAAGATAACCCACAAGTTCTCTTTGTCACCACTATTGATGAGTGGTATGATGATATTTCCTATTACCTGACTTATAGAGAATGCCATCCCCATCTTGATTATAAGCAAAGGAGAACACTCAAGCTGAAGGCAGCTAAATTTGTAATCTAGAATCGTGCGCTTTACAAAAGAGGCCTGGATGTTTGTTTCCTCAGGTGCGTAGATAAATAGCAACAAGAAAATTTACTTAAAGCATACCATGACCAAGCATGAGGTGAAAATATTTCAGCAATGGTCATTGTACACAAGATCCTTTGAGGAAGGTATTATTAGCCCACCATCTTTGTAGACACTCAAGACTAGGTTGCTAAATGCAGAGCATGCCAATAGTTTTTTGGAAGACCACAACTCGTTGCATTACCACTCAGGCCTATGGTTATTAAAGAACCATTTTAACAATGGGGGTTGGACGTCATTGGTGTTCTGAACCCTCACTCAAGCACGAGGCACACCTATGTACTCATAACAACATACTACTTCACCAAATTGGTGGAAGCCATTCCGACCAAACAAGCCAACATTGAAATAGTATGTAACTTCATCAAGGAGAATATCATAGTCTGTTTTGGAGTGCCACAGAAGATTGTAGTAGATGATGCTACCTATTTCTCGTCAAGAGAGTTGACCAAGTTTTGCTATGGCTACGGAATCTCCATATCTTATTCTTCTGAATACTATCCACAAGGAAACGGAAAGGACGAATCAAGCAACAAGAACATTGTGACCATTGTTTGTAAGCTTGTAAACAAGAATCAAAGGAATTGGTTCAAAAGGTTGTACAACACATTGTGGGCAGATAGGATCACTCCTAAGAAGGCAATAGGTATGTCACCATTCCAACTGCTGTATGGAGTCGAAGCAGAAATTCCTCTCATGATCGAGATGTCAGATCTCAAGCTGCTACAGGCAATAGAAGTTGGTCAGTACAAGGATTCCATTGACAAGAGGATCCTCTTTCTTGAGAAGCTAGAAGAAAATAGACTCCAAGTGGTGGATCGTATTAAGGAGCACCAATTGAAAGTAAAGAAGATTTTTGATAAGAAGGCCAAGGAAATATAATTCAAAGTTGGAGACTTCATCCTAATATGGGACAACAGAAGAGAACCAAAAGGTAGCCATGGAAATTTTGATTCATTATGGCTCGCCCCATTCCAGATTCGTGAAGCTTGTGGTGAGAATTCTTTTCTTCTCTCATATTTGGATGGAACATCGCTAGAATTACCTCAAAGCGGGAAATACTTGAAATTGTGTCATTAGTGAAAGTGGATTGTCCCCCGCCTTGTACCATAGGTGATTGTTAGGTGTGTTTCCCTTTCCGTTGTGTGGTTTTGTTTCCCCTTCTATTGCATGTCGTGTGTTTCCTTCCCGTTAGTGTGTTTGTGTGTTTCCTTGTTCTGATCTTTCTTTCTTGAAGTTATACATGAATTTGCAAGGCCCAATGGATAAGGCATTGGTCAATGAATTATAGGGTCTAGAGATTGAGATTCTAGATTCCCATGTCATGTCTTCAGTATGCTCAATACATGTCATGTCCCCAAGATAGAGCTAGCTGTTGTCGCCCTCAAAATCCCCCCCTTATTTTCTAAGTCAAATTCAAAAATTTTGAGCTCTCACCCTCCATAAGTGTTCAAGTAAAGTTAGAAGTCTGAAAAGATAGAGAAATTCATGCTTTGAAGTTGTTTAAACTCTCCAGTCTGTACGTTTTGATGAATTTTACATTTTGTTGTCTAGATGCGTGAAAATTTTATTATTTTCCTCATTTGAATGAAATTTTCGATCTTTCTATGGCCATGGATCATCGAACCTTGTATTGTTTTCAATTCCTTGGTTCACGAAAAAAATTTGAAAATCAGGCGCAAAATGGTGGAGTTTTCTTCTTCTCTGCATTTTCTCCAAAGTTGTGAATGATGAGCATTCTATTCCCTGTCAAAATTTGGCTCCATTATCCACGGGTACGTGAACATATCTAATTAGAAGCAGGTCGACGGAGAACTTTGAGGTTTTGAGCCTCTTTGTAAAAAAGGCTAAAAGTCATAAAGTGACCCGCAACCCCGATCATGCTAAGAGGGAAAAAGTCAAATGTTGAGCCCACATCAAAATAGTCAAAGTGGGGAAGTGGGTAGGTGGAGCAATTTGTGTTTTTGAACCTTTTTGTTAAAAGCGATAAAATTCATAAAGTGATCTGCAGCCTTGATTAGGCCAAGAGGGAAAAAGTCAAATGTTGAGCCCGTATCAAAAGAGTCAAAGTGGGGAAGTGGGTCGGCAGAGCAATTTGTGTTTTTGAGCATTTTTGTAAAAAGGGCTAAAAGCCATAATGTGACCCACAACCCCGATCATGCCAAGAGGGAAAAAGTCAAATGTTGAGCCCGCATCAAAAGATTCAAAGCGGGGAAGCAGGTTGGCAGAGCAATTTGTGTTTTTGAGCCCTCCTTGGAAAAATGGTAATATTATAAAAGTGACCTACGACTCTGTCTCCACTCAAGTGAAGCCACGAGTTAGGATTATATCAAAAGTGGAAGGGTGGACCAAAAATGTAAAAAATGCCAAATTTCTATAAAGTCACAAAATGCAAAAGGCATCCTCTATGCCCGCTCCAGTAAATTTCTCCCATGTGGACGACTCTAATTTAAAGTTTCAAAGGCAAGATGAATGGTTCAAATTCAAAGTTACAAAACAAGTGTAACAACTACATTATGAAAAGTATGGTTTTTTCCGCCATCGACATTTCTTCATGAATTAAGAATCTGAATGGACGCGAATGACTGAAAAGATTGTAAACTGTTTCTTTCCAACAAAGAAGAATTTGTAACCGTTTCTTGCAAGATATTTAATGGCTTCTTCACGCCATTGTATAGGGTTGGAAATTGATCTTGTAAACTCACGAGTGCATTGTACTTAGAGAAAGCAAAGGAGATAGACATTTTCTTCTAATTTCCTCCATTCTCAAATTTCTGCCATTCCCTCATTATGTACAACTTTTGTTTAAGCATCAATACAAGAAGAAGGATTTTATAGCCTCTTTGATGAGGAGATTTCAGAAACTTTGAGCTCGCAATCTTATCTCGTCTTGTTGCCATTCACAGGGTTGTTTCTTCTCATAAATGCATGTGTTAAAGTTTCTAACTAATGTGTGCAAGAATATGATTTTCTACCTACAACATTAGTTTTCCTACCTCTTTTCTCACTCCCTTTCCCACCTTCATAGCAAAATTTTCCCCTTGCAGATAATTGCAAGCATTTTCCACAGGGTCAGTGGAGTGCCCCTGTTGGATCCACGATCGAAAGGCCACCACAAAAATCCATGTTTTCTCGTCCATGCATATATGATAGCTGCACCGGTTAAGTAGAGGGACTTAGATTCCCAGAGCATTGGCAAGGAATTCAAAAATTTGTCCACCCGATAAATTCCCTCGCCAACACCTTAGTAACCGTAATCAAGAGCAATTTAAAGAAAAGTGTGTATAATGAGCCTATTTTGATTTGTAGAGGAAAATTGATGATTTTATGGTGTAGATGAATCCTTCAGCTTTCTAGAAAGTTATGGTAGAGGTCATGGTGATGAGTGGGCCCCACTCAAACATGTTAGTTTCTGAAGAAGAATGTTTTGGGAAAAATTTGTCTAAAGAACTGTTGGTCAGTCAAAATATGGCACTTAGCAAAAAACATATAGAAGGTTTGCGTGAAAGAGTAGAATGCGTTCAAAAGTGCGGGAGCATTGAGAAGGAATCACACACTAAGGATAGAGGTAGATTCAGGACTTAGCCATTTTCACAATGAGGAGCTATTTTTGGAAGAAGGCATGTGGAACACACAAACCGGTTGGAAACTTGCGTGACACACATTGGCTATTTTTGGAGGATCGACTACGAAGCGCTTTGCATGAGTACATGCTGAGAATAGGTTTACTACTGACAATTAACTAGGAGAAGTCTGTTGTTAGCACACTTACATGTGTGGCTATTATTGTAACGGAACATGTATAATAATAGCATGTGACCTATTTTGGGACTGGATAAGCGGTGAAGGGCAAGCCCCCAATTTTATAAATATGTAATGAGCTGCGTGGTATAAGTGTGTGTGAGAATAGTATATAAGTACTGGATTACTGGGAGATTATACTATCAGATCTGTATGCACATGAGCATATGATGCCATTATTGTAAGAATATTATGTGTATTACTACATTTAATATAATGGAGGTTATTGACCAAATCAAAGTTTTAATCATGGTTATATTTTATTACTGCATGAATGATCTCGCTATGTTTATCATGTGATTCACGAGTATTTAAGATCTAGATTTGAACATGCACTGTAGAATGATATATTAGTCATGGATCTGAATGTTTTAAGTATATATCATACTAACATCTTGCAACAAAAACCCTAAAGAGGGGCCTGGTACCTTTGCGCGCTTCGGGTGAGAGCTCAGTCTAAGCTAAGTGATGTGCTAGCGTACCTGGGATTTTATTGGTAAATTCTAGGCTGCATCAAGAAGTTGTAAGATAAATTGGAATTGTGTGATGTATGTGAGTTTATATTTATGTCCAAATAGCTTTCAGGACATGTTGATGCAATTTCATTGTCAAATGAGCTCCATTCAAGTTGACTGGTCAAAGGGCAGTTTTGAGGCACTAAAAAATAGTTTTCAGTAAAATGAGCATAACTAGAGCTACAAGTGGAATTATGAGGTGATTAAAATTGTGTTAGAAAGAGGATTAAGAGATATTTATAGTGATATAATTTTTTTTTCATGATGATGAGATTTGTTAAGATTTCTAGGTCATTTATTGGATAGGAATATTTTTGCTAGTGCAGTACAGGACATGATCTGCTGGATGTTTTGAGTTGATATAAGAATGAGATGGATTAGGTGATGCTTTATACCACCTGGAAATTGAAGAGGTATGAATTTGGAATATATAGAATCCATTTAGAGGTCTTGATTATTCTTGGAAAGGTGTTAACCAACTGATCATTAAAAACATATTTTTGGGAAGTTTGATTTGGTGAAGACAAACGTGGTTGTGGTTTGAGCATGTTACTGTTTCAAGAATTATAACTGAATTAGAAGTGTTCTATAGGTATTTTAATTTCCATGAAGTGGTCACATGAAATATTTTGAATGTTTTAGAGTGACATAGTGGAAAAAAGAAGTTTTTAGGGTGTTAAAGGGTGAAGGAAACAACTGTTTTGAGAAGGTAAAGAGCCAATGGGCCCATTAATTTTTTTTTTTGATTGAATCATGTAAATTTCGACCATGTATGAATGTTATATTTTATTTTAATCATGTATGGTGATTTTTGGGTCTTGAAAATGCATGGTTTTGGAATGAGGGGATTTTTGTCATTCTAATGCAAGGGTTTTAAGGATTTTTGGTGCACGGATGAACTGTTTTTGCTAGGCCGACTATATGGCTAAAATGTGAATGTTATAATGATTCTTATGGAATTATTTTAGGCTAGTTTGGTCGTCATAATGGAGGGAAACTAACCTCTTTTGAATTTGAATAAAGAAGAGGCTATAAGGGTGACGTTTTGGGTACAATGTTGCTAATCTTTTGGAACCTCTTTTATCTTATTTTGAAGAACCCTTTTGCTGTAAATAAAAAACCCTTGGGCCTAGAACAAAACCCCTAGAATTTAATTCTCTATCAGTAGTTGGTTTATTTTTCATGAGGAGGATATGAGAAAAGAAAAGATGGTCATGTTTCTTTGATAACAAGTTGAAGAAGGAGGGCAGATTTGGAGATTTGTGTTTGGGTGCTACCTTCATAGCATGCTGATGTCATTTTCAGGTTTTTGAAGTGTTTGTAGATCTGATATTGAGTTGAATACATTCCCAAAGTAGTATATATTCATATGTAATCATGAGACAAGACTGATTGTCTTGATAGGTCATGACTGTATCTTGTTGATCATTGTTGAAGACAACATTCATTATGATCTGATTTGAATATCAATAAAATTTTGGTGATATGATTTGAGTATCTATATATGTGGTTTTTTGTATATGTTATGATTATTTCTTTGAGTATGTTTCATGGTGAAGCCTATTTACTTGTGAATATGCATTGATATTTTTGCTTCATGAGTTTGTGTGTTGGATATTCTGAAGTATAGTGTGAAGGGTTTTATATAGAAATTGGTTCAGAATGCACAACAAAATATATGAAAAAAACTTCATTAATTTCTATCAAAAACTTCATACAAATATATAGTATATGAGGCTCCTATAAATTAGGAGGTAGGTTAAATAACACACCCCATATAACTCCAAATAAACAACCACTAATCTAAGTACGTAATATTGTTATTATATACAACAATATTACTTAACTAACCAAATATGACTAACCACATATATTAGTGAGTTATTTATCAACAATATCACTATTATAATAGTAATTATATTTCTACATTTACATAATTACTAATACCCCAAATGTAAACATTAATTTTCCTAACATTTTTATTGGGGACTGATTCACCCCACCTCTTAGTCCTTGTCATTTCCTACAATTGGAATTAGAGTAGGCCCTTGAAATTAGCCTAAGAAGATAGAGGGAGATATTTGAGGACAATATTGGGGGATCCCTATTGGCCTATTAGAGGATGTGAAATCCAACTAGAGAATTTTTTTGCAATATTATAGGAAGCACCCAAAGATTTGTATGACTCAATTTGAGGAGGCTCAAGCTAAGTTGAAGATCAAGAGGGAAGAATGTCTCAAACATGAGGCTGAGAAAGAGGAACTAAAGAAAGATCTATCCACCATGACAAACAAGGTATTATATTTTCAAGAGAGTTCAAAAAAGATGAGTAAGATGTTGGGACAACAAAAGGTTTATGGTGATAGAACAGGTTTAGGATTCATTGAGGGTTCATCCAAATCAGAGAAGAATGAAGAATAATTAAGTCAAGGATCTAATGAAATAAGGAAGCTAAGAAAGGGAGAGAATTCAAAGCTTCCATCTCATGTAATATCATCCATCAGACAACCAAATGCATAAAGATGTGGTGTTTTTCATGGTAATTACTATAAGTGTGGTGTTTAATGGACATAGAGCTAGCATGTGTAGTTCTAAGGTTGAAAATATGGATGATTGCAAAGAACTGGTTCAGGAACATAATTATGAAGGAAAAAAAGAAGAGGAATTTCAAAGCAAGAAAGAGCAAAATATAGGTCAAAGATATGGAGTTGAATGTTATCTTTTTCACGAAAAGGGCCATCTTGCAAAGTATTGCAAGAAAGAACAACCAAACACTATAAGGTATGTAAGAAAGTTCAATGGATATTGTTTTTCTTGCAATGGTTATGGACATAGGGATTTTGAGTACAAAAGAAGACAAGTGGAATGCTTTAGGTGCTACAAGATAGGGCACATTGCAAGGTTTTGTGATGCAGGAAAGTTGAAGAAAGAGACTCAAGGATCTAAACTACAAGCTTAGGTGTACAAAAAGAAGGAAGAGGCTAGTCAAAGTGCTCAAGAGGATTCCAAGAGTGTGACTGATCAAAAGGAGGAGTCTACTGTGAAAAATGTAGAATCAGTCAAGGAGAAGGAAGAACGCTTGAGACCTTCTTAGATCTATCATCAAGCTCCTACATGATGGAATATTCCTCTGCTAGGCTTCTTAGAGGTGTATTAGTTCCAATGAAGCTTTGAAGTGAGGGAGAGATGTCTAGGTCAAAGTGTGTGCCTTATCCATGTTTTCAAGGTATGTTTTCCTAAGTCATTTAGCAAGTTATTTTGGATCTAAGTAATTGATCATGTTGTGTGGATAAAGTTTTAAGTTTTAGTGTCTTCATGGGTACATGACTGTGTTTACAAATCAATATTTTCATTACCAAGGTGTATTCTCAATCTGTGATGACTCATTATATTCAAGATTCATATTTATGTCTTTGAGAGGTTAAGTTGAGTCATGAAAATCATTCACAAGATATATTCTTGATCTACGTTGGTGTCTAGAACAATTGTTAATTGTCTAAAGTCTGCGGAGTCTTATTTGGGTCTAATAGTGTGTTATGAGTCTGTCATGATCTTTAAAAGATTGAATATGTATTTTTAAGGATGTATGAAGTATGTGAATTTATGAAAGTGCCTTAGAGGCTTGTTGGAGATGTCAAGAGTCATAGAAGGATATATTCTTCTTAGGAAGTCTAAGTTTGGTCATCATGATTTGTCTAGGCATAATCATTGGTTTGTGTGTCATTGTGTCTTATTTTTTAAGTTTTAAAGGGAGTAAATGATCTATAAAGGTGCTTTGAAGATGAAGTATGTCATTCAGATGATGACTTGATCTTTCAATCAATCTAAAAGTTGTTTATGGAAGAGACATGGTCATCACAGGTGTGTTCAAATGCATATCAAGGTTGATGTAGGTAAGAAGGTGGTGTTCATGCCCTTCAAATGTGTCAAAATGTTCTTTGGTTTGTAAGAAATTCTATATCAGTGTTGATGATCTAGTTTGGGCTCTTAAAGTCAAGTTTGTGCATTTTTGTTGCTTCTCTTCCTTGACTGGTTTTGGGAATGCATTGTGAGCAGTATGGAAGAAATAATGAAGTTGAAGGTGCAAATGATGGTGTTCTGAGATAAAATTTGAAACAAAGCTTCTAAAATATGATATCTTCATGAATCAAGAGGTCTTAGTGTAGACACCAAATTTTGGTATCACCCCGTGTTTTGGTCTCCTTCAGCAGACTTACTCAAATCTCATTTCCCACCGACAATTCATATTCAGTTAATTAATATTATAACTTAATTAATATCTTATTACATGCCAAAACTATATTATGCTAAATAATTTATTTTTTTAAATAAGTCATATATTTTATTTAATAATTAAATAATTCAAATATATATATATATATATATATATATATATATATATATATATATATATATATATATATCAACAACCCCACATGTTCCTCACTTAAGCCAAAATCACTTCTCACCTAAAAATTGATTCCCACCTAGAAATTCAATCCCTTCAAATTATTAAATTATTAACCCCACCCATGAAGTCAATAATTCAAAAATCCCCCTATCCCAACAATAAATCCAAAAATCAATAATTATAGTGAACACATAGCTCCACCATTACACCTAACTATGTCCCCACTCCACATCACACCTTTTCTTTTTCTCACATAATGAACCCTACCATCAAATCAACTCTTCATCATGTCCTCTTAATAAAAATTACTTTTGCAAATTATGGTTATTTGTTATTTCTCTATTTTAATCCAAATTCAAATTATAAATATGAGTCTTCTCCCCCTCAAAATGGGGAGAGGAAGAAACTTCACGTGAATGCTGTGAGATTTTAGTCATTTTATAATATCATTATTATTCTATGTGGGTGATAACACGTGGGATTGCCATGAAATTCCGCTCATGATTTGGGTTCATGTAATGAGATTCATGTTACACACCTCAGATCGGTAATTCTATCCACATATCGGTACCACCTAGGTTCATTTATTTATCTATTTTTATGTCATTTTTTTGGATGCTATTATACTATTATTATTAATTGCACGGGGGTTAATAGCCACCGAGGAAGTTAACACTTCTAGGATATGCTTTGCCAGGAATCCCCCCCACATTAAATTTCTAATCATTATTTCCCTAGTATATATGAGATGCAGGTTCGCCAGAATCACACCGAGGACTTCGATATCAACTTTGCACTCGTAACATCTATCGTCATCTCCAATGTATTAAGCCCTTCTATACCTGACGTGGTTTTGTCTCTCTTGATTACTCGTACACTCACCTGGACAAGAAACTGGAAACACAGATCAACATTTGGCACGCCTGGTGGGACCAAACCCTAGGTCTGGTTGTTTTGTTTATTATTTTACTTATCTTGTCTTACCTACTTGTTTGCATGGTATTAATATTTGTTGATCTCAGTTTTGTACAATCCATCATTTAAATCACCTTGGAGGTACATGCTCTTTGTTTTTTGTTTACCCGCAAGGGATATAAATCTACAAAATAATCGTATTCTCTGAATTTTTGTTTACGGTCTTAGTTGTACTATAGATATAGATCTCACTCTTTACAATTATAATAATCCATAGTCTTTGTAATAGTCCATATTCATTTGATTTTTTTTTAAATCATAGTTTTGTTCTTGTTTTACGTGTACTGTATAATTTAATTTTTTAATATTTAATTAAATAAATGATTAAAAAATTAAAATAAAATCAAAATTTAAAAATAAATGTTGGTATTGTCCTAAGCTACCCCACATCCAAACTCTCAACCCAAACGACCCATCCACCACTCCCTTGTCAACTCCCTATCGACTCACCACCATCTGCCACTCATCCACTTTTCAATACGACTCTACTCTCTAAGCTCCTTTCTGTGCTACTCTCCATTCCACACACCGAGTTTGCCATCTTCTTCTCTCCTCTCACACGTCTCTCTTCTCTCCACCCATCTCCCCACTCACCCTATCTCCCTTCAACCTACTTTGAGCTCCTTTTCCACTCCACTCCAACTCCTGCATAGCTGCACTTCCCATCAATCTTCCCTTCCACCTTACTCCCCATATCTACCATCTCCATATCCCTTCCACCCACTCCATCTCCCACCTGCAGACTCCATTACCCTTACTCCTCTATCCCGAGCCATCCTCCACATCCCGTCACCAAGTTCCATCTCCCAATCTCGTCTTGCTCCATGAGCTCCTTCCGTCGACATACCCATTTCCCTTGACCTTCCTCCACATTCAGATCTGTCATCTCCTTTCCTACTCGCGAGCTCAACACAAATCCATCTCTCGAACCCCATTATTGGTCACCCTTATATTATCCATTCTTTTATTCTCTGCTTAGCCTAATCCTACAGATCTTTCACATCCCCCACATGACTTAACTTCTCTCCACCAATCCACTTCCTTCCTCTCCCATGTCTTCCCACTCCTCTGAACTCTGCTTCAAATCACTTGGCTCGAAGCTATACAAGTTAGTTTTTGATATTAATCAGATTAATTAATTATGGTATTAGTGGTTTAATTAAGTTTTAATAAGTTTAATTGTTTTATTTTTAATTAATGAATCATGATTTTTTCATTATAAATCATAGGATAATTGTTTTACTTACTATCTAATTAGTTATTATTTGTCACATCAAATTTATACGTTATTTATTTTTTAATCAGTTACGATTTTTTTAATTAATTAGGATTCATAAGAAAATTGTTATTACTAGTTAATTAGCTATGATTTGTTAACTAGAATTCCAATGATAATTATTTCAGCGTAATTATTCTGTTGTTAGTTACTTAGTTAATTAACACTCTTAAGTAAGATCATTATATTAGGATAATTATTGTGTTATTATTTCACCTTTCATTGATTCAAATAAATAATTTTGTTATTAAATCTGTAATTAGACCTTTTGGTTAATATCTAACAATGTCAGAACTCAAAAATTACCTTTTTTATTTGATCAAACACCTCCACTAATTGTCTTCTCTACATTTACAGGTGAATTCCACAACATTATAACCATGACATTACACTACCAAAGATAATCGTTGAAACAAAAATATGCCTAAGTGCTCTTTCGCCAGACTCTTCCTGTACTTATGTATGGTACAATTCCGGATTACTCAAACATTAATGACAGTTGATGATCAGTTTTAGATACCATGTTATCAAGAACAATCAAATAGAGTGGAAATACGTTCTCCAAGGATTCATTAACATCTATTTTTTTTCCTCTCTTCACAACCTATCACTTGATTGTTTGAAGCATACTCTTTGTTTGTCTCAACTTGCTGTCAGATAAAAAGGAAAAGTAATATAAAGGTATTTTTCAATTTTATCTATTTTATTTTTTCAAAATTGTACTTTCCCATTCTGTGTTGATTGTCAGCATCGAACATCATATTTCAATTTTTGGGAATAAAATGAACCTGTGCATTTTGCTTGCTCACCTAGTGTAACTAGGGGTTTAAGTATTTACATCACACCTATCATCACACACTACCTAAAAATTCACAAATTAATCAACACATCGAAACATTCCTTGCACCTGGTTCACTGATTGGGATTTGATCACCCAATAGGAAACCATTTCAGACATTTTCTAGCCATAACTTACCTGAAACCAAACATAGTTTATCTTATTCTAGGTCCTCTTTCAGCCATTTTTATTTTTATTTCAAACGTGTTCTTCATAAAAAAAAATAAAAATAAACACATAAAAATAATTGTTTACATGATTTTTTTTCTGTTTCAAATGGCACAAAACTTCATCCTAAATGGTTCTTATATGTACCAATCACCACAATTAACCAACATTCACAATCCTTTTATATACCCACAATCAAATGTGTTAATCCAACCTCAAGAATCCTATCAATCATCTCCTCCAGCTTTAACATACCAAGCTTCCTCATATCCTTATCTATCCACTCCTTGTGTTGTACAACCAAGACCATCTTATACCTATCCTACACACACCAATAATAACTAAAACCTTCCTGCCTACCACATCAATTATTGCTACTCCTAAGGAAGCTAGCACGGTCAATAACTCGTGTTTATCTCCGTCTAGCTACTTTTACAAATGATTTCACCGTAACTCTAGTTCTCAACCATAGAATTCTATTTTATCCTCATCATCCTATGCCAATATTACATTGTCTTCCCCGCCTACTTCATTTATCACACTTCCTGTATCTCAAAAATATCATCCATCACATTATGTCCCTACTTCCCAACATTATACAACCTCCCAACCAAATCAATCTCAACTCTTGGATATCTTCCAAATCCACCATCGGCAAATCCATTTCTACCTTCCATACCACACGATTATAATTCCTATTCAATTGATACTATCCATCTAGCATCTCCCATTAATTCTACACCTCCATATACCCCATCCACTCCCTCATCCACATCTATTCCATCTTTACCCATAATACCAACCATATACCCAATCCAAGTTCGTACACCTACATCTACTAAAGGAGCCCAAAAATGATTTACATGACCAATGCCCAATTATAATCCTCTGGGAGAATCATACAACACCATCTTCGACAAGTTAATCACATCACATTTTATCACTGCCACCTATCCAAATGGTTGAGGAATATAGAGAAAGGCCTATGTGGTATCATGAAGACCATTACTTCAAGTACCATCAAGTCTGAGGACACGACATAGAGAGATGTCGTACTTTCAAGGATTCGGTCCAAAGACTCATCGATCAGGGAGAACTTCAAGTGGATAACCCAAATGCATCACCCAATCAACCACTAGATATTTTTAAACAACCATTTCCAAACCATACACCCACGTTCGATAAGTCAAACCACCACTACTTCTACATCGCCAGTGCCCAATACCCACACCATAAATACTATACATATTGCTGGTATAAATCCAGATCCATCCATAGATTTACCTTCTTCATCACCCACCATATCCACCTCACTAGAAGCTCCCCCTTTCTTCATTCCATTAACCCTCACCCCCATACCAACCTCGGTCCTATCTACGTTAACCTCAGCACCTCTTCCCACATCCACTATTAATTCCACATCTGAACATACCTCATACACTCCATCACCCACATCTATTTCATCTTTACCCATAATGTCAACCATAGATCCAATCCCAATGCATGCACCTATTACATCAATCATTGAGACCACATCCACATTTTTCCTCCCATCCTACATCATTTGAAGAATCTTTGAAAGATCTTCAACTGGATTCAACTTCAAATAATATCTCTACCTCATCAGTGCGACCAAATCAATGTTCACCTTCTTTAGATTCCAACGAACAAATATCCCTTCCTACATCTCTATCAGTACCACCTCCAGATCCTCTGGTAGAAATTATTTTCATTACTCCCAAGGAATGAACCTCTCAAATATTGCCTCAAGATTCCCTTATATAGGAAAATCATATTCCTTCTTCTAAACAATCCAACCCCAAACCCCTTCAACTAAAATCATCCAACACTATGAAAATCATGACTTGCTATCAGCCACCAAGACATAAACATGTTCAAACTTTGTCTTCAACATCTAAATTATCTCAAACATCCACTCCTTCTCCAAAGACCAAGAAATTATACACAGAAAAAGCATCTCCTAACACTGCGGTTGAATCATGTATTGAGGTCTTCCGAAACTTGCTACAAACTTCTGCAATCACACTTCTGCCTATTAGGGCCTTTGACCCCAGTAGTAAGAAGCCACCGTGGTTTAATTCTAGCCTTGTTTGTGCATATCATCACACCCTTAGACATGATATCCGACATTGCAGAGCATTTCAAGCCATTATTTAGGACTTCATTAAGGAAGGATGCATCCTTCCCAAACCAAACCAATCTATTCCTTCCACTTCAACATCTGCACTGTTGACCTCATCTATCCAAATGCAAATTTCCCCTCATTCTTCACACACTTCCACAATCATGTCACCTCCAAGTGAAGAATCTTTTAAAGAGGATTCTTCATTCTCCATCAAAGATATTCGAGTACCTCCTCAGTCTGGTTCACGTGACCCTAAATCATCAACTAACACTAAAACTAAAACCAAAACATTAAAACCGCAATGCAATCCATCCCCATCCTCAGCACCTATATCGGCTCATACGTCGATATCCCAAAGTTCCATGTCTAAATCCAAGCCAAAACATTATCTTAAAACCCATAAGAGTGGTCTTCTATGTGACACTTCGATCAGGTATTATGCAGATATCCTTCAACATCTAATTCAAATCTCTACGATCACTCTTCCTCCCATTAAACATTGGGATCCTTATAGTAGGAAACCTCCATGGTTCAATCCCAATTGCATTTGTGCCTATCATCATGTTCCAGGCCACAAATTGAGCAGTGTAGGGCCTTTCAGACCATCGTCCATGACCTCATTAAGGAAGATGATTTCCTCACTCAAGAGGAACATCCTTCCCCATCCAAAACGAATACAACTCATATTTCTACATCCTCATCCATCAGGTTTCCTAATACTCCCCCATCCTCATCTATTCCACCTTTTCCTATCCTACCATCTATTGATTCTATCTCAGTTCCTCTTTCCACACTTCTACTCATGCCAATCACATCAACTAGTGTGAATGTGAACACACCATCTTCTTATTCCACATCATTTGAAGAACATTGGAAAGCACTTCAACTAGCAGCAACTTCAGATGCTCCTCCCGTCTCATCTACAGATACTCCCACATCCATCATGAAAATACCAATCCATTCACCTGTATCAACTATGACACAACCTTCAGACTCTCCGATTGAAATCAGTGTCACATCTCCCAAGAATGCTTCTTCGCAATCCAAATCCAAGAACCTTGGTACACATCCACAAAAATCTCTTGTGTGTCCCCAAAAGAAGATAGACATTTCACCAACAAATACCAAATATGCATCATCTATTTTGGGGTAATATCAATCTCCATCTAAGGCATCACAATCACTCTACCAACCAAAATCAAAAATATCCAGCATTCCCTCAAGATTCGACTCAAAATTATGGAACACATGACACAATCCTCCAAGATAGCTCATACAACCACATCCCAAGCATTTGCATCCCAATCCAAGTCCAAAGAAAATACATATACTAATGTAGAAACCCTTCAACACTTATTACAAATTTCTGCCATCATGCTCCCACCTGTCAAGGTATTTAACCCAAATAGTAGGAAGCCATCGTGGTTTGATCCCCACCTCAGTTGTGCCTACCATCGTACCCCGGGTCATGACACTGAGTGTTGTAAGGCCCTTCAGACTATCATTCATGATCTCATTGAAAGAGACAATATTTTTGAGGATTGTCCCTCTACCATTTTATCCACAACTAATTCCACATCTATCGAAGTCTCTAAGTCTTCTCTTCCATCCTCCATTAACATCTCTCCTTCACATGTTACTCATACAGAAGGTCCTCCCTTATTCATCAACACTATTTTCCTATGATCCCCAACACATCTACCTAATCATCAACATCTAATTTATACATAATACAATCTCTTTCACTAGGGAGTCACCTCCCCTCGTCCTTATTTAACACATTCCATATCTAAACAACTTTCCTTTCATGTTGGGAGGCTTTAATCCTGGACATTGTTTTAGCCTCCCCTCATCCTTAAGCATATCATCATCTCATTGGAAGCCCACTTTTGTGGCCATTTTCATTGATCCCTTAGAAAACCATACTTTTCATCTTAAGCCCACTATGGTGGCCATGTTTGTCTCTTCGTTAAGAGACTATATTTATCTTTTTTCATTGAAGTCCATCCAAATCCATTTCTAAGTAAGTCCTCCTTTGAGGCCAAATATGTCCAGGGACCATATTTCCATCTTCATTAAAGTCCACCATTGTGGCCATATTCGTATCTCTTTTGGGGCACCATCTGTTTCATTAAGTCCACTTTTGTGGCCATGTTTGTCCTTCCTTTGAGGGACCATATTTCCATCTTTTCATTAAGTCCACTTTTGTGGCCATTTTGTGTCCTTCCTTTGAGGGACCATATTTCCATCTGTTTCATTAAGTCCACTTTTGTGGCCATTTTTGTCCTTCCATTGAGGGACCATATTTCCATTTAAGCCCACCATTGTGGCCATATTTTTGTCTCTCTTGGGGCACCTTTTATTTTCATCAAAACCCACCATTGTGGTCATATTTTTGCTTCCTTAAGGACATAGTTTTATTTCCTGCTTGTCTATCACATCTAATCCTTTGCAAGCTCTCATCTTGTCATAACTTTAATGTCTTCTCTCCCTTGGTAGTAAACTAGAGATTGAACCTCTTAATGCATTGCACTTACAACCATTCTATTGTTAGTACATCTACACTTATGAGTATAGTATTATCTTTAGACCATTCCTCCATCAGTATCCCCTTCCATCTATCATTGTAATGATTTTGAATCATGTGGTCTACCGTCACTACTAGTCATGACCTTGAATATGAGTACCACGGCTCTACTCATAGCATATTCACTATGGATAAGTTCTCCCATTTTGTGAGAACCCCATGATCATTACATCCATCACCATCTCATTTTCCTATTGTACTCATGTAGAGGGTCTAGGGGTGTCTCTTGTACATTCATTCTCCCCTCCTAGGTGGTCTACCTAGCTATCCCCAGCTCTTCCCTATGAAAAGATACAATTCATATATGCAAAAAGGAAAGATCAAGGTTATCAAAACAGACTGATCCCTCGAAGGACAGCTGTGCATAAAAAAAAATATGCAAATCAAATTCAAAAGCAAAATCAAGAGAAATAGACCGATCCCTCGAAGGATGGCTATCATATATATTATTCTTGCCATCCATATTATGTATAAAGTAGACCATACCCTAGAAGGATGGCTACTCTTTTATTATGGCATTTGGAAGGTTTTCCGCATTGATCAACCTTCCTTTTATCAGCATTCCTAGAAAGCTTCCCACATTGATCAACTTTCTTTTATTCTATTCTTCCCCTTTCCCAGAGCTGGGGCATAGACTTAAGGAATACCATCTTTGGAGAACCTTCTTCCCACGTACAAGATACATCTCCAATTCCTTTGTCATGTCGGCATTAGGATTATGAGCATATTTCATCCATATCTTCCTCTTGGTCTTGTGATATAATCAAATCTCATTAGTTATGTACTAACACCTGCTATCGGCTGCAAGTGCAATGCTTTGAGTAGTACCTTTCTTGTTTACTTCTTATCGGGTTAAAAGCATAACTTTCTTACTTGACCCTTGCTATGGTTATGCGACATTCATTTCATCAAAGTCATCTTTTATCACAATTATCTCCTTAGAAATAAATTTCATGTCATAAAATCTGTATCCATATGTTTACTCTTAAAGATGTCCCCTATCAACATCATCCATAAATCCATGAAATCAATTATTATCTTCAAGCAATATTTTTAATGCATTATTCGGTTTGGGAATTCTACTTGACCTCCATTGCAGTTTGTGAATTCTACTTGAGGATAACTCTCAAGTAGCATTCATTATCTGGAAGCTCCTCATCCCCCACCATTGTTCATTATCCTCTTCTTCACCATCTCAGACCTTTCATCCCCAGCTTGGCACATCTACGTAATTCCCCGTGCAACACAGAAACCCTACTCGAGGTAGACCTGTCATTCAAGACAAGGTCTCATTCGTGATCATGTCTGTTGACCATTCCTTCCTCCTAGCCCTCTTTATCAACCCAATTTTCTCCTAAAAATCACCTCATCTCATTCTCCGCTGCTCTTCTCACCCACTTCATCCTTCTCCATTGTTTGTTCGATACTTCATGTGTCATCCACCCGGGCCATTATTTTTGTGCTTTTCTCTTAATATCCTTTTACTGCCATCTATTTTATTGTTCCATTTCCCTTTCATTCTTCTTTCGGCTTGATGATCCTACTTAATCATCCATTCCACACAGGTTTCTTAATCACAATGCAACTCTTTCTTAAGATCCTGCCGCTGTAGAAACTCCTTCATTGTTTTTTGTTCCCTTCAACACTAGAAACATCTTCCTACTCCATAACTTTTTCTTAATGCTCTGACATCATCACTCGTACAACATAGGCATCCTAATTAAGAATTCTCCTTACACTCTCCATCTATACATGCATATATTCCTCCATCCACTCATGTCACACTCCTTTGTTTCCTTGTTATTACCTCCTTTCACTTCCTGTTCCATCTTGGTATACATTGCTCAGTATTTTCATCATTCTTCTTCTTCAGTTTGGCGATCCTACTTAACCATTCCTACGAGCATGGCAATCTTACTTAAGAGTCTCTCTTAAGAATGATCTATCTCCTTGCCTTTCCTCTTTCCTTCATATTCCCATCATCCATATTTTTTCTTCATTCCCCACAAACACATCCTCTTCCCTTCTCTTTTTCCTCACACAAAATATCTCAAACTTCCTCAAATATCATCTCCATCATCCCTCATTTAAAATCCATCTTAACTACTTCATACCCTCTCTTACTATGTCTTGTTCCTTCATCTTTACTTCCGTCATCTTCATCCACATCCTCATCCATTGCATTCTCTCCTCGCCTTTATCTTCTTACATATTGTTAGCCCTCCTTTCTTTACTCTTTCTGGTCCATTTTCTAGAATACTTCCCCATATCTATCACCATATTTACTCGTCATTATCATTGTTCATCTAACATTATGTCATCATCAGCTTCCATTCTCGCGCTAAGAATTATCGGTGGACTTCTCCTAAAACTCATTTCTCCCCATTCTACTAATACCGGTTCACTCTTTTTTACCTCCTCCATTTTCTCTTCCTCCCTTTTTCCTTTTGTGCCCTCTAATCATTATCGGAGGATTTATCCTAACATCCCTCCACTGGTATTGCCTTTTCATCTTCCCTTTTCCTTTTTCAATATCTCTACTGTCTTCATCACATACTGCCTTTGCATCATTTTCTTTGTTGTCCTCTCCTCCTTTCTACCTCTGGTTTTCTTTCATATCATTTGTATCATCTTCATCTCCTCTTCTCCTCACACTTTCATCTTACTTCCCCATTGATAACCTGACTCACCAGTGTTGTCCCATCTTCTTAACCATCTCACCATCCACGTGCATTTCCATGCGTTCAGTTTCATATTCAATTCCTTTCCTATTTTGGCTCTATCATCCCTTCTTTCCCTCTTATTTTCATTTCCCCCATTACTGAGCTTCTTTCTCTACCACCCCTATCTTCCTAGCTCCTCATGGTGCCTTTCTTTCTCTTTTCCATTCTACCTCCTCCCCCATCTTCTTTAACTTCTTCATCTTCTTCATCTCCTTCATCTTTCCATCCTACTATACATATTCATCTCTCCAATCATCCTTCTCTCATATTCTTCACAACTTTTCTTTCTCAGTTCTGTCATCTCTTTCGTGATCCATTCTTTCTCTCCCTCTGTTTTGATCTCCATCTCCCTTTCATCCCTTCTTCTGTCATTTTCTTGTCTTCTTCTTTGTCCTTCATCATTTCTTTCTTCCACCATTTCTCCTCTTTATTATCTCTGTTGCTTCTTTACTATGATATATCTCTATACATTCAACTTCCCTTCTAATCTCTTTTTCCCTCTCATCTCGTCTTCTTCTTGTTTAGACTTCCTCCCTCCCTTCTTCTCCTACTCACTTTCTCTATTTTATTTTTCTCCAGGTCCCTCGTACCTTACCTATTTATTTCCCCCTTATCTTTTTCCACTACCCTCTTATTGAATATTATTCTCTCTCTTTTGTGCTTTCGTCTATCTTCTCACCTCTCTTATCGTCCTTCTCTACTATTTGACCCTCTCCTCCACCATGTCCTTTCTACTTCAACCATGTCCACTTTCTCTTATCTCTATCATCTATCATCCACATCTTTCATCCCATCCTCCTGGGACATTTTTGTCTTAGAGGATACCATAACGGCCAACACCTATCTGATCTTGTACTCTTCCATGCATATTTTCTCTACTTTTGTTTTGTCGCAAAAAGTATCTTGACTTCTTGTCCTACTTATCGAACAAGTAAGACTACTTTTACCTTATAATTTACTAACACTTATGCATATTTCTTATGAAACATGATTGCCATCATATTTATCACACCTTTAGGGCATTCTATCTCACCCTTTTATCCTATCTTCTCATCATATGCACATTTATGGTTATTCCCCCTGGGGCATTTTATTTACATATCCATCTCCCATTATGTCATCTTCGTGCCCTATCATGGGGCACCTTTTTCATTCTTGTACTTTTCGGCATATATAACTCACTTTGTGTCTTTCTCGTGCCCTGTGTTGGGGCATCATTATCTTCATCCACGTCCCTTTTGTGGGACGCATGATTTTTTGCATGATTCCTCGCAAACAAAGGATTGCGCACATCTTTCACATTCAGTTGCACATATTTTGATGTTTTCCTATGACCCATTGGTCATCTTGGTTTACATCCATACTGCAGTGGTCTTCACCCACTCACTGGTCTGTAGAACGTTGTCATCTGTCTCCGTTGAGACCGCAATTGTCCTCTACCGATGTGATATTGGAGTCACCGCCATACTTTTTTTATTGTTATTGCGATCCTTTTTTTTCCTGGGGCATCTTGCCTTTGGTCATGTCTTCATCCATCCTCAGACACATCTTTCATCTAACCCTTTTTGTTTTTGTCTCGTGGCTTGCTATCGCAAACCACTCAACAAAAAGGGGCAAATGTAGACACCAAATTTTGGTATCACCTCGTGTTTTGGTCTCCTTCAGCAGGCTTACTCAAATCTCGTTTCCCACCGACAATTCATATTCAGTTAATTAATCTTATAACTTAATTAATCTCTTATTACATGCCAAAACTATATTATGCTAAATAATTTTTTTTTCTAATAAGTCATATCATTCTATTTAATAATTAAATAATTCATATATATATATAATATATCAACAACCCCACATGTTCCCCACTTAAGTCAAAATCAATTCTCACCTAAAAATCAATTCCCACCTAAAAATTCAATCCCTTCAAATTATTAAATTATTAACCCCACCCATGAAGTCAATAATTCAAAAATCTCCCTATCCGACAACAAATCCAAAAATCAATAGTGTAAAGTGAGCACATGACTTCACTATTACACCTAACCATGTCCCCACTCCACATCACACCTTTTCCTTTTCTCACATCATGAACCCCACCATCAAATCAACTCTTCATCATGTCCTCTTAATCAAGATTGATTTTGCAAATTATAGTTATTCGTTAATCCTTTATTTTAATCCAAATTCAAATTATAAATAGGACTCTTTCTCCCCCTCTAATGAAGGGGAGGTAGAAAATTCTTGAAATTCTCAAGCTTAAAATTCATAATATTTTGTCAAAATTGTTTGTGAAGCTTTGAATCATATTGTGGAGTGTTTGGAGGTGAAGCTCTATCGGTCTCATATTGTCACTCTAATGATCAATTTGTTGTTATATCGAAACACTGGCTTGGTATCATATTTATATTGTTTATTCAACATATTGCAAATCTCTGTAGTTTTGGCATGTCATCTTATCGTTGGATATTCATTATTTTCTTGTGAACATGGGGGTTGACAGCCACCGAGGAAGTTAACGCTTCTCGGATCTGCTTTGTCAGGAAGCCCCCGCATATCGTTATCTAATCTTATCTGTTTCCATCTTGCAGATCTATTTTCTTTCTCACAGATCTATTTTCTCTGCGCCTGTATCCAGAATCCATATCTGCATCTGAGGTCCTAAGCCCTCTATCATTCAGAGTTGTTGGTGGCTTGCAGTCTTGGTGTTCACCGGCGTGAGAATGAGTTTTCCAGATCAACACTTAGATCCTAAAGAGTTCTAAATTATATGAAAATCTTATCAGAATAGTAAAATGACTGTGAATGTGCTAAAGTGACCTAATTGGCAAAGAGGGACTTGTGATTGAGCATGTTTCTTTTGGTTACATTCTTCAAGGTTCAAAGAGGTATTAGAATGGCTAAATGGGTGTCTGAATCAGGTATGTTTTTATTGTGAAAGTGAATGCTCAAGGAGTTAGATGAGATTTTCATTAAAAAAAGGGCTAGTTGGTTGTGTGTGCAAATTAGTGGTGAGAAGAAATTGTAGTGAACTTTTTTATGTTTCACATAATTTTTAAGACTTGAATAACAGTGTCAAACTTATAAGGAGGTTCTAGAGATGGTGCAAGGTCTTCATTTTGGTGTTGTCAAAAAACAAGGCTTGATGTTGAAAGTGTATCTACAAGCATGTAGATCTTCTATTGGCATGATCCAAGTCTTGTAAATGATTGAACATGATTATTCAATATCTTTGACAGTGTTCTAATGAAGAAAGATTGGTCTACATATTCTATGGCATACAAGTGATTGTTCTCAGTAAAGAAAAATTTGAGAACACAGTGAGCTCAGAACTCTAAATATGCATCTACAGGTTAAAAAAAGCTTAAGAGAGTCTACAGGATCATCTAGAGGAGAATACATGTGTCTCAATGATATGTAATACTTAAAGGGTGTGTCTTACGTGAATGACATCAGGGTATCAAGTTTTTGTCAATTCATCAAGAGTTCAAACAGTGAATGGAAGTTGGTTTCAGTACAATCTAAGGTATACGAAGACAAAAATGTTATGTTTAAGGTCTTTCAAGGTATGCATTATAGATGCTTTGGGCTCATGTAAAAATAATTGTCAGTTATCAAAAGGTCAAGAGCTATTAGTAGGTAGTATTAGTTTTTGCAAGTGTTTACAAATGTCATACATCAAGATCAAAGTCTGCACAAATGTGAAAGGTGTTATTTGACATAGTTTGTCAAAAGAATCTTGTCTTTGTTCTTGTTCAAAGTATTCAAAGTGTGTATAAGAAGCCACAAGGGTATGAGACTATGAAGAGAAATAAAATGTCATTGTATTGACCTATAGGCATTTGTTTTTGCATCATAAGAAGTATACAAGCATGGGGAAGTTACTTGAAGACAAGAAGAGACTATGTGTTATTCACCTCATGGAATTTGAGCTATATGATCTAAGTGAGATGAAAAACATGTCCCTTCTTTTACCTTAGGGTATATTACTTGGCTTTGTGAGCCATGACAGTGAATAGGTACTCTACAAGTCAATGGCAGGTCTAATAAAATAAGGAAGTCAGTCAATAAAGGCTCAATTTATACCATTTGGTGTGTGGGTGTATCTTTCTCTTGGAAAATATATTGGATGTGCTATGCTTCAGGAAAATATTGAAGAAGTATGATTGCACCTACATGTATGAAGCATGATTGCATCTTATTTTGAAGTTTCCAAGTTTTAAGTAACTAGTAAATGCATGAGTAAAATATCTTTGAGTTTTATAGTTGTGTAATGAAGATGTCATTAGATCTTTGAGTTGAAAAGGTGATCCCTGGTACATGTTGATCAAAGATAGTGTCATCAGATCACTGTAATATCAGAAGTTTGATTTTGAGTAGTTACATGTACAATGTAAGTGTGAGGAACAAAATATGATGTGTTCTCAGGTATGTAATGTGGATTAAGACCAACCATGACCTATCTATATGATCAAGAAGGTGTATGATTTCTTAGAAATAAACATTTGAGGTATTTATTTTACTTGGTTCTTGAAAATGGTGAATGATGGTTTGAGACATACAATGGAAAATCTCAGAGGTCTGTTTAATGCTTCTATAGGTTTGGAAGTTGATATGCATCATATTTTGATGTATTTAATGCTTCAAGAAGTAGATCATGCATTTGTGAAAATGCTATGAGTTCTAAAGTTGTGTAGAGATGTTGATGCCAAATTTGGTTGGTTCATTGTGCTAATTGCATTCTACAGGTACGTAGATATTTTTTAGGTATGGGTAGAAACTCTTAAAGGATACATGGTGTTTAAATTGCCTCCTAAGGTTGAGAAAGTGCAGTTAGAAATGATTAAGCTCTTGAATTGATCAATTAGTCATATTTGGATGATTCAAGGGCTTCTATTGGTTGATATGATATGGTGAAGATCTCAGTTTTAAGCTAAAGGAGTGAGTTGTATGCATAATCCTATCAGGATAGGCAAAGCATGTTGTGTACTTCTAAAATGTATTAATAGACTTGAAGACATGAATGGTAAGGTTATATTGTATATTCTTGCTTGTGTTTAGTGATAAGTAGTCTCTTGCTTCAAAATAACAAGAACTGGGTTTGTATAAGGAAGGAAAGACTAAAAAATGGATTTAGGACCTTATCAAGGTTGTAAAGTATCCTCTCAAGAAATTTATCAAAGTATATTGGGAAAAATTTTGTGCTTTCCTTATAAGGAGGATGCCTTGAATCTAGGGGGAGTTGTGAGTTATCATTTCTTTACATATATTGTGTCTTAGAGCTCATAAAAATTGGTAGAATTAGCACTAAAAAATTCTATTCAGGGATCCATGTTCTCAAGGCAAGTTGATGACTAGAAGCATGAGACTAATCAAGTTGTTATGCCTTGATAAGGCATGTGAAACCAAGAATAAAGGTAAGGAAGATGGTTTACCCTCATATATCATTGTTGGCATAATTCATTTGTAATAAAATTCAGCTATCTGACAACTACAATGATCTAATAATGGTAAAAATAGAGTTTTGGTGAAAAATAGATACTTTTACATACCAAAAAGGTGAAATATGGTGTTTTTGATACAAACAAGGTAAGATGATGCTTTCTTCACGATTCATTGATGTATTCAGATGGTGTAGATGCTTAACCCAAGGGAGCATGGTGGTTGCATGCTTGTAAAGAAGGAAAAATCAGGTTTTGAGTGCAAATTTCAAGGTTCTTGAGCTTGTATGAGATCTTTTGGTTGATGTTTCTAACCAAAGCATTATGTTATGATGAACAACATGTTGCTACAAGTATGATTTTGTCATTATTGTAAAAAGGGGGGAGATCAGGTAGTTTTCCACCAATGACAAAGGGGGATATTGTTGGCATATGGTCCTATAGGTGTTTTCATCGATGCAAAACCACATTAATGAAAAAGTGCATAATGGAGTAGGGTCAGATGATGTTGTGGATGATGGTTTAGATGTGTACTTGATGATACAAGGAGATTCAATGAGGATTAATTGCTCTTGTAAGCCCATTTAGGTGCCTAGGTGATGTTGCATGGTGGTATGAGCTTCTTGGTTTTCTTGAGAAACATGTTGGAATGACGGATACCAGGTTTGGAGAGTGTTTGGGGCACTCACATTAGTTGTAGGTTGCAGATACTAGTAATTGACTATATTTCAGGGTGTTCAGTTGGAGTAGGTATGGATGCTAGAAGGTATGAGGATAAGATTTGGAGCTACATGAGTTCATTTATTCATGTATTTAGTTGTATCATAATGTATAAGGTATGTTAGGACCTTTTTGAGAGTTTTCATGTCGAGTTATGATGTTCTTTTAGTTGATCCTAGCCTTTACAGTATAAAAGCCTAAGGGATAACTATGCACGTATCAGTGGATGGAAATTTTGAGAGGTAATTATGAAATTATGATGATTGGAGATGTTATTAGGGTGTTTCCTTATGGTGTGGGAAAAATTTCAGGTTTCCATGATGAGTATTTTGTAAGATACATAAATTTTGGTGAAACAAGGTACTTGGTAGTGTGTTTTCTAGCTCAATTTGGACTTTCTGATGCTCACCCTAGATTATATGATTTGCATGGGACCTTGTGGATTTTAGGGATGTTTCTATAGTGAGTTTAGAAGGTTTCAAAAAAATAATGAGGTAGTTTCATCTTCTTGTTTTTATGAACAATTGTTAAGAAGGTAAGTTGGTTTTTAAACCCTAGTAAAACCCTAGTCAAGAGTAGTTTGCAAAAAAAAGTGTTTATACTGAGCATATTTATATATCTAGTGGAAAATTTATGATTTTATGCTTTAGATTACTCCTTGATATTTCCAGAAAGGTATGGTAGAGATGAGTGGGCCCCACTCAAACATGTCAGATTCTAAAGAAGAATGTTTTGGGGCAAAGTTGTCCAAAGAAGTTACAAGATAAATTGAATTGCGTGATGTATGTGAGTTTATATTGATTTAAAAATAATTTTTAGGACATTTTGATGTAATTTCATGGTCAAATGAGCTCCATTCAGGTTGACTAGTGAAAGGGCAGTTTTGAGGCATTAAAAGCAATCTTCAGTAAAATGGGCATAAATAGAGCTACAGGTGGGAATTATGAGTTGATTCAAGTTGTGTTAGAAAGAGGATTCAAATATATTTCCATTTCTATAAGTTTTTTTCATCACAATGAAATTTTATAAGGTTTCTAGGTCAGTGTTTGGATAGAAATAATTTTTTCCAGTGTAAGACAAGATAAAATCAGCTGGATGTTTTGAGTTGATATGAGCATGAGATGGATTAGGTGATGCTTAATACCACTTGTAAAGTGAAGAGTGATGAATTAGGAATCCAATTAATCCATTTATAGGTTTTTATTATTCTTGGAAAGATGTTAAACAACTAATCTTTGAAAACATATTTTTGTGTAGTTTGATTTGGTGAAGACAAACGTGGCTGTGGTTTGAGTAGATGAATATTTAAAGACTTATAAATTTATTAGAAGTGTTATAAAGGTCTTGTAATTTTCATAAAGTTGTCACATGACATAGTTTGGATGTTTTGGAGTGATATAGTGGAAAAAATAAGTTGACAGGGCCTTGAAGGGTGAAGGAAACAATTATTTTGAGAAGGTAAAGCACCAGTGAGCACATTAACAAAATAATTTCATTGGATCATGTAAATTGTGACAATTTATGACTATTATATGATATTTTAATCATGTATGGTGATTTGTGGGTCATGAAAAATCATAGTTTTGGAATGAGGGGATTTTTGTCATTCCAATGCAAGGGTTTTTTAGGATTTTTGGTCAATGGATGAAGTGTTTTTTTATAGACCAATCTATATGGGTTAATTTTTAATGTTATCATGTTTATTATGGGATAATTTTAGGTTTGTGTGGTCGTGCTAATGGAGGGAAACTTACCTCTTTTGAATTTGAATCAAGAAGAGGCTATAAAGGTGATGTTTTGGGTACAACGTTGCTAATCTTTTGGAACCCCTTTTATCTTCTTTTGAAAAAAACCTTTTGCTGAAAATAAAAATCACTTGGGCCTAGCCCAAAACCCTTGGAATTTCATTCTAGGTCAGTATCTGGTTGAGTTTTCATGAGGAGGATTTGCGTAAAGCAAAGATAGTGATGTTTCTTTGATAACAAGTTGAAGGAGGGAAGATTTGGAAATTTGTGTTTGTGTGCTACCTTCATAGCACGTTGATTTCATTTTCATGTTTATAAAGAGTTTTCAGATATGATATTGAGTTTAAGACATTCCCAAAGTAGTATATATTCATATGTATTCATGAGACAAGGTTGATTGTCTTGATAGCTCATGATTGTATCTTGTTGATCATTGTTGAAGACATCATTCATTGTGATCTAATTTGAATATCAATAAAAGTGTGGTGATCTGATTTGAGTATATATATATATGTGGTTTTGTGTATATCTTATGATTCTTGATCTGAGTATGTTTCATGGTGAATCCTATTTACTTGTGACTATGCATTGATATTTGTGCTTCATGAGTTTGTGTGTTGGATATTCTAAAGTATAGTGTGAAGGGTTTTATTGGGGACTGATTCACCCACACTTTGTGTGTTTTGCATTGTGATCCTTGTTTCTATCAACAATCCCCTCTCTCAAATCTGATATCCAAATCCCAAATTCTATGGTTATGTCAAGCTTCCAATTACATTTGAGCCTCTCACCATGCTTGTTCCTTTCGTTGTGGCAGCTTCAATCAAAGGTCGTGATATGATCTTAGGTCTTCCTTGGCTCCATGCCACTAAGGCTATCTTTTCCATGAATCAATCATGTCTTAAGTTTAATCATGATAAGCAAGTTGTCACCCTTAAATGGGTTCCATCATCCACTCCATTTCCTTAGCCTCCTCTTGAGGTTTTCATTGCACTCGCTAGAGAATCTAGGTCCCATAGACCTCTAAAAACTAAGGAATATTATATACCTAGCTCACCCATTCACACATGTCCTCATCATTCAACTAGTCCATCTTCTTGGCGTAAGTCCCCTCCTCAGGCAGCCCCTCCACATAGGAGTTCATCACCTCCTCGATCTATTTCACATAGATCCTTGTCACCCCTTCAGTCTCCTTCATATAGGTCCTCCTCACCCCTTTGGTCTCCTTCACATAGGTGCTCATCACCTCCTAGGTCTACTTCACATAGGTTTCCATTACCTCCTAGGTCTCCTTAATATATACAAGATAAATCTCATACACCATTAATCTAAGAGCATGGTCACATGCCTTTATCTCCTCATACATCAGGTGGAGGACCCTTGCCCTTCAATTTTGTTGGATAGCTTAATCACCGTGGTTTCGGGGCATCATGCTTACTCCCACCTCCTCCTTGCATTGTTAGGTGTCTATCATTTCTATCATTATGATTCATACTTCATACTTATCTTTCTAGTAAATATTACACAACTTGATACACTTTATATTGTCATTACCCTGTGACACACTCTTGTGTTAAGGTTCACACTTGACTATTGAGGGCATTCTATATCCATAAACCTCACACACTACACATTTTACGCTATGCACTCCACGACACGTCTATCTAGCATCACATTCTCACACATCCCATTACCATATCATGCACTCTAGTTCCACAGTTCATACTCAACTGCTGAGGGTTTAAATCTAAAAAAAACCTCACCATTCACTATTCATGCTCTATGTTTCATTGATCTATATTTCTAGCACACATTTCAAACCATTTCCTGATGAGACACTCTTGTTCAATGGTTCATTCTTAATTGTCGAGGGGTATTTTATAAATGAAACTCATCTTATACTTATTCAAATTCATTCAGTGGGTACATTGCTCCTATCACATTAAATTTGCATTCCATTCCATTCACTCTCACAAGATGTTGCATATCTTACTTACGATTATTCTTGTTTGCTTATACTCATATGTTACATTTTTCTTACTATGTTAGATGGATATCCAGTATGTCATTGTATTTTACAAATGCATGTTCACTTGTTCTCTAGTTGTGAATACAAAATTCCTATAGACCTTTCCTCACAGCAATGATGCTTGGCATTGTACCTCTTACCAGTCCCACCAAGGCTCCTGGGGGCATCTACATTCTTCGACATCACATGTGCTATGGTTTCATATTATACTACTTTCCATTCTTACAAGCACACTTCTCTATCGATATATACACGTTTTGACATACATTTTATATTTCTAACATGCTAATGGGTGCTTCATGTGCAACATTTTCTTTGCAGGAACTATTTTCCAACATGGTTGTCTGATACTTTGTTTGCTCTTGTCTTTTATTATATGTAATTATTTTCCAGCTATTCCCTATGTATTTCTTGTTCATTGTTTGTGTGATTTAGGCGACTTTAACCTTGATTATCTTGTGAAATTGTGAGAGATGTCCCATGTTTGTAACCCAATTTTCATGCTCTACTTTATCTACACTATTTCTTATTTACACTATCTCCTATAACATGTTTGTCTCTTTTTCTACTAACACATATTCCTATCCATGTTATTTGCACGTGCCTTGGTTTCTACCTTTTATATCCCTGCCCCTTATAAGGTATCCATTTTAGATCAACATCTAGTCCTCTCCTTTGGGCTGCATCATCCTAGCAACATCGCATGCACCCCAAATGAGGGGGCATACATTGAGTGAATCATTCACCCCATATAATAGCTCAAAGATTCAATATAGGCCTACATAGTATATGAATATAACAAAGTTACAGTTATAAAATGGCCCTGATTCTGACTTGGGTCCTCAGTTTAGAAAAGACACCAGTTCCCAAATACAAACATGAGCGCTTGGCCACTCATGACCTTTCCTAGGCTCCGATGACCAAGTGGAAGTTACAATTACTTCTTCAGATTGACACAATTTTCAGCAGTTTACACAACACAGACATAGTCCTCTAGTAATAAAAATGTATTCTATTTTCTTTTTCTACTTGGAGTGAACTGGATCAAATACAAAATAAAGTAGCATCACACCATCATTAGTGGTGTATAAATTTTGGGAATCAATCAGGGATGGAGAATAACACTATAACTTTCTCCCCAACACTCTTCTGTCCTGGTGTGATATTTCCCAAAAAACTCACACTTTGCGTTAAATTGCCCAAAAAACCCATTCTTGGCATGAGATCACCCAAAAAAATCGTTCTTCTACAACATTTTCATGACCTTTTCTATCCTTTTCACTGGTCATGTATTAGGTGCACACTTTCCTTTTACTAATTTTTCATATATTTACATACTTAGATCAATTTTTTCATATACACGACTTTGACTACTCTTTTTCTCTTCTTTTTGTAGGTTTGTCCTTATAAGAAGCATTAGTCTTAAACACAACACAAGCTACAATAATAATAGGTACAAACACAACACAACAAAAATGCTTCACCCCTAGGGTCACTTCCTCTTCATTAGCTTCCATGCTTCATTTTTTATCACTCTAATCTTTTTCTTCTTTCCTCGGCATGATTTTTCCATTGATTTACAAGGAACCATGGTACACAAATAGTGAACTAGTTTATGTTATCGAGTATTCACTCAACAACATAAAGTGGGTGAAAATGTAGACACAGAATCTCACACTTGGGTACATTTCTAGGTCCTAGTCATATACTACTATTCATACGATTCTTATGTGATAAAAATAGCAATTGACAACAATCTTTGGCCTTTTGTCTATATTTTTCATTTTCTATTTGGCCTTTTGCACCGCACAACCCAGTTTTTAATTATGAAATTCAACCAAGGATATAAATATAAAGCTATGTGACCATAATAAAGGACTAAGCACTAAGCATCTACTATCACCACTTAAGGTTACATCTAAAGGCATTCTAAGAGCATCAAAGCATCCATCTAAAACTCACTCAAGGGATAAGAGACTACATTTTTTGGATACATACATATGAGGGGAAGTTTATTTTACCATCCACACATCTATCTACATTGGTACATCTAGCTATCGCTTGCTATCAAGTGCATCTTTCACAAGAGCTTCCTAGGGCACGATTCTACCACACACACACAAGAACTACATGGAGTATGAGATGTAGTGAAACACGTGGGTGTAAGTTCAATATTTTGGGTGATCGATGGGTTCTGTCTGACTCCCCATTTACATCTTTATTTTTTTGGTATTTGATGTGTTTTAGGGTTTTACAGGATATCATCTATTTTGTAGGTTACAAGTAAACTCTGTGATCATTCAGTGACATACAAGTGACCAACAATAATGGTTAGTGACCACCTTGTGACACAAGAAGAATCATTTTCTGAGCTTCTGTGCAGTCACAAGCATCTAACATAGGTATCTATTGCCTAGGCACTCTCGCCCCAGTCCAAGCGCCCTATTCCTAGCTCATCCAACAATTACATGATTTTCTGAGTGTGGTTGCGACAACCTCCTCCTCCTTGTTCATCAATTTTATAGTCCATCATACCTAGGGATTAACTGTGAAATCAACTAAGTCTTCTTCTCCCTCTCTTACACTTAGGGTTTTTAATTTTCATTAGCTTATTTCTTGTGTCAATTCTGTGCTATAACATTTATTTATCATATGTGACTCTGCGATATTAGGGTTTTAAAAATTCTATATTTGTTAAATCACAAGGTGTGAACACTTGCGAGTACTATTGATGAAACCCAAAATATTTTTAAATGCATACGGGAATCCATCAATGTACATACGATCATGCAAACAAAGAGTTTGCTTTGGGGCTATATAAATATGTTCTTCCATTGACTTTACATTACAACACATTCCATATTTAGACATACTAACTTTTTAGCTTGCCACATGAGTCCAATCTACAAACCGGTACATTAGGACCATAAAAAGGTATTATTGATAGACTAGCTGAACATTGAGTAGTAGACCCAACATTAATTATTGTCAAATTGAATAGCCCAAGAACTACATTGGGAATAGTAGAAGGCCATATCATCTAGCACTGCTTCCAAAATGTGAACTCTTCATAAGGCGCTGGAAGTGTTTTATCCATTGGTTAGGCTCCATAATGTTGTTGATTGGGAAAATCACATCGATATTTCTTCAACACCTGAAGAGGAAGTTCCAAATCATCTTTGGACTCTTCTTCATAACTATAAGGTGTAATATGATATTTCCCCTTGCTTGTATGCATATTTTCCACAATTATTGACAACATGTTGTTTCTCTGTATACCACTGAAACAAATTTCAACCTCTTCGTCTTCAACACATTTTCCCAAAAATTTCTCTATCAAATCCATATTATCTTTATAATTTTCCAAAAACTCCATATTGTCTACATATGAGTGTGTAGATGATTCTGGATGTGGTGAAGAGAAAATTAAATTTCTAGAACAAGATATATTTACAAAAAGAATGAAAATTACATTATTTTACAAATATTAGCTAAAACCATATACCTATAATAAAATTACAACAATATCATTAATTTACAAAAATTTGCTAAATTTTTTAGGTTACAACTTTTCATATTTCCATTTTAAGATAATGAAGGTTACCTAGTAGAAATGTAATAACAATATCAAAGCATGTTGAAGGCATGTGTATTGTTGTAAAATGTAAATAAATCTACCATATCAATACTGGGTGAGACTCCTTTTGTATTCTCTTTCTTTTATGTTGGAACAATTCTACTTTCCCTCTAAAGGGGAAGCATGAGTTTGCAAGAGCTAGATATATGTAGAAGGTTTATAAGGGGTATGTGTGTTGATGTTAGGGTTATAAATGTATTTGATCAACTGTTAGGGTTACAAATGTTTTAATAGGCATGCAACCATGCAATTTGAGCAGATGAGGACTATAAATACTTCAACGACATGACCATTTTGAATTTCTTTAGACCCACAATGAATCATTTTGTATGCATGATTAACCTTCTTGGCCATCTTGGCTATCTTGAGGAAGCTCTAAATGTTATAATCTAAAATCTAATTAAACTTTTGGTGGTAGTGTGGACATATTTTTTGGTGGTTGGATGAGTGGAAAAATAGTTGGTATTTATTAGCTACCCCACTACAACTGCTTGTATCCCCAAGTTTCGGCATTACAGAAAAGTGTTGCGTGATGCAAACATTTTCTAAGTTCCTATAGAATTAAATAATGTTTACGGTTCATTATGCAAGTGTGTATTAAGGATCATCCCTAGAACACGTCTTTCATAAATTCCTTGTTATGATTAGAAGTATTGTTGAGTTTTACATTCTAACATTAGGGGAGTTTTCACCTTATTTGACCTTGTGCTCATTTTAATTCTCCAGGGAGTTTTAGAATGCCCTACAATTACTTTTAATCATGATGTGGGGTGATCATTATTTTCTTGGACATTATATCACATATAAAAGTAGTGTAAACAACTATATTCTACATTGCGAAAGTTATTTCAAACAAATGAGAAAAAGGAACCAACATTTATTTTTCTTGCAACCTAATGTTTTAATCATCATTGCAACAAATTTAAATTTATGAATAATTACCTAGATAAATTTTACCTTAAGGGAAGATAATGCAAAATCGAGTAAAAAACTTCCCATGTCAAAATAATGGATAAAGTTGGAGTTCATGTTATATGAAAATAAAATTTGGAGAAATTTGAAATTTATCCCAAGTTCGACGAAGTTCAATGTAAAGCTAGACTCCACATCCTTTTTCACATACTCGAATCCTATGCAAAAATGAGAGTTTCAGTTTAGGGTATGGACATCTAGTGAAGTATAATGCAATTTTTGTTGTTGTATAACATTATAGTTGTTTGCATGCACAAAGCACATACTATTTGAAAATATAACTTCAAAATATACAGACATATCAAGGAATGTGTTTATTTAATTAATTTTATTGACAAAATTACACAAGGATACATGGTCCCATGGAATAAATTTATTATAATGTATTTTATTGAGGTTGAAACAAAATTAATAACCTATTTGAAATTGATGTCAATTATTTTCAAAAAATAATGGAAATTCAAATAATGTTTTGACTTACCTTTCTTTTTATGCAGCAAAAACACTAGGTTATTTGAGCTCGTTCTCCAACATCACAGGAGTGAAATGAGAGGTGTAGTAAAAATGACATTCCCTTGTGATTAAATAGGAAATGTAGGGCCACGTAGTTAAAAGTAATATGACGCAAATGTGACACAAATAGCATCGCATTTACAACACTATCATCACGTCATTTTTACGTCAAAAATTCCTTCAAAAATTGAAAAAATCCCATACACATATTGATGCAAAAACGACCCCATTTTTTATGTTTTAAACACTATATATAATAATGCAACCAATGTTTTCTATGCATACACCTTGTTGGCTCCCAAAATTTCACCGTTGGGAGATGAGTAGCTAACCTGAGTGGGTTGGCTTTGAGAGAGTTTTGAAAAATGAAAAGTTTTTGTCATTGATATCTGGGGATTTGTTCAACACTCAACTCAATGAATCAAATCAAGGAAGTTTTCAGGAGGCACCTTCTCAAAGGGGATGACTTTACCCTGCTACTTTTGGCTTTGTATGGACCAAGGTGAGAGGACCTAGTTGGGGGATCTGAATTAAAAAAAAGCTTCCAACGATCAATTTCCTTTATGGTTGGTGTAAATAAATTTAAAGAAATTACAACCACAAATATAATACTTCTCTATAAATATTTGTCACTTAAATTTATTATAAGTACTTGACAGTCAAACATAGATCCAAAGGTAGATAATGAACAACTTCAGATATTATATTTCACATAATTTAGACCAAGGCTACTTTTAATGATATTGGATCATAGAATTGGCAAGATTTTTGGCAAAGCTTCCTAGTAATGGAAAACTTTAAAGCCCAACTTTGCAGAATAAGCATATGTTTGGTTTCCAGGTATGATATACTTAGTAGGTATGTAGATGACTTGGTTTTTTGTTATTGAATTGAGGTGTGGTGGGGAAAGGGCAGTTGCTTTTATGACCTTGGTATAATAGTGTTCCCATGGAAAGAATCCCTCCTTGACTACAATGATTGAAAGGAACAATAAATTTGACACAGTCTATGAAATAAAATTTGCATTCATTGATACTTGATGTGCAAAAATGTCATCTGTAGTATTCACAACACTAAAAAAAAATCATGGAGTTGAAGCTGAGATAAATCACTTGTTGTATTTGTTTCATACACCCAAAATACCATTAAGAGATTACAAAATCTATTGAAAAATGATGTTTCCTGTAGGATTTTACAACTGAGTTAAACCACTACAAAATATACCCTATTCTACAATGTTCACAATAATAAGAAGAATACAAAAACTAAGAAAGACTATTATGTACTCAAAAAAGTAAAGACAGTGTAAGATAATAACATAGAACTATATCATTTCATTCATTTATTCAAAACAAGAGAAACAAGAAATTATAGTTTAATCAAAACATTCAAAATCTTGTTCATGTAAGATTTGGCAAGGGGACATAAACCAATGCCTTCAAAACCTAGTTAATAGTTGTACAACACAACCGCCTTAGCTCTTCCTTAAAAAAATCAACACATATATATGTTTTGAAAGAAACTAGAAATTGGAACCTAAAAAATCTTAATTATAAATTTTTACAACTACACCTAATCCGCCACCCTCACACAAAGATGACAGATCTATTATAATATATAACATAATGCGAGAGAGAAAGAGAAAACAGGGAAGAGATCGGATTTGATCCTGTCATTAATGAATATATTTATCTTCCCTGTACACACATGGATTTTCAAGCTTCAACCACTATCAATCATGCATTAAACTCTGAAAAGACATCATGAGACACCCGATTAAACTCGTCGCCCAACGTCTTTTTTCTTGTAAAAGAAGGAAATAAGCTAAATGAGATCATATTCCAGAGTGGTTGAGCTATTTGGATCTATGCACATTTATGACCCATGAACCTATTATTCCACCCTTTCTCCCACTAAACACCATCAAAATCTAATTTTTATGATGCCAAAATGAAGGGCTCGAGGAAATACCTTTCCATCGATATAAATTTTATGAGATTTGGAGCAGGGAATTGAAAGATATGGCCCTCATGAAGTTTTATGTGTTGGGATGAATAAGAGCTTCACACATGACAACGTTTCATTAGCTTGGTGATGGCACTTCTACCGAGCGTGTGCATTTATTTTCCTTCTACCATATTTTGGTCTTTGATTGGCTTGGGTATCGGGACTTTGCTTCCTTTCTTTTTTTTTCCTTTACTTTGCCTTTGGATTTATGAAGGTTTGTCCCTATTAAGAAATACATACCAATAAGAATTTTCCACGTTCCATTGCATTGCCACTTTGTCATTAGACCTTATCATTCCTTTAGAAATACAAGCCAATGAGAAGGCTCCACATTTCTTCATAATTGGAATTTTAACCAACCCCTAGCTGACCACTATGAAGTGTGAGCCAATAGAAAAGCTCCACGCACTTCGCATGCTAGTCCTTTTAATTTTTTCCTTTGACATCCGCAAAATACTAACCAATGAGGAAGTTCCACACCTTTATGCGTTGTCAGACTCTTCTAAGTGCGAGCCAATGAGAAAGCTCCACGTACTTCACAATTTCAATATTTATTTTATCTTCTTCTTCTTCATGTAATGAAACATTGACCAATAAGGAAGCCACACACCTTTCGCAGTGTCAGACCTCTTGAAGCTCTTGACTGACAATTGCGAAGTGCGAGCTAATAGGAAAGCTCCATGTACTTCACAATGTTATAAATTTTCATAATTCTCTTAGCCTAGACTGTCAATCATGAAACACGAGCCATTGAGAAATCTCCACATTCCTTGAGTCTATCAGTATTCATGCCTTTGTGCTTACTTTTTATTGGTTCAACATTTACATCACAACCTTTTCCTTTTCCCGGACTTAGAAAATTTTGGGCTTCATAAGAAATGCACCACCTATCTCCTTTTGACCTTGCTGACTTTGTCTTCACCTCGGAGCCGAAATGATATAAACCTTAGTTGATTCTATGAACTTAAGGTCCGCAAACCCAAATGGAAATGAAAAGAGCCAAAATGCTGCCATGTGGCTCCTTCGCAACGTAGGCACTTGAACTGCTTGACTGTGTAAACATTTGATGACCGTGTAAATGTCCCATTATTCGTTAAAATGGCTAAGTCCGTTTTAACTAAGTTTTTCAACCATTATTTGAGCTTTATACTTTGTGGGCAGGTTGAATGCTTTTAGACCTTCAGAGCTTCAGATTTTAGGAGCAGATGGATCATTCAGTGCTAATTGCAAGTTCTCTTTTGCAAGATGTAGCTGAATCTTGATCACCAATGAACTTAAAGATTTTATTATCTAATTTTACTAATCCATTAAACCATTCCCCCAATTTTTTTGTTGAATCTTCTCTTTTACTTGTCCAATACATGAAATTTATCACAAATAGACACTTCTTTTTGACTCAGAATGATCTTTGAAGCACGAGGAACACTATGAAACACAAAAAATTATTTAAATTTACCGAGAGCTTATGGAAAAGACTAGATCAATCCAAGGATTTGGATTGAGATCCAACAATGACTCCTTGTCAGGGATGGGCAACCCCTATGGGTGCCATAAGAACAAAGACCAAATGCCTAGTCCATTAGGCAAGGAGTCATGGGTTCAAAACATATAAGGCTTTCTGAATGAGTGGAAAACATGCCAGGGGGAGGGGGAAAACAAACAACACAAGAATCCAGGTCACTGTAGACCAGAGCACAAAAAGGGAAACAACAACACAAACAAAACACAACAAAGGGAAAAACAACACAAACAAAACAAAAAAACAAAAAAACAAAAAAAGAGTTGTACATTGTACAAAAGCATACCTGACCTTCTAGCTTAGTCCAAGAAATGTTTAAGATTCATGCCATTAACAGGAAACTCCAACAAATGTCCTTTGATGTCCTTTAGAAATAAAATGTGCTCGCCAATCTGTATGTCAATAGAATATGGTCATATCCATAAGGAATCAGATTTTCTATGCTTGCCCTTGTCTTCATGTCTGCTATCCCATAACAAGACTAATTCTCCAACATTAAAAACTCTTAGAGTGACCTTATTGTCAAATAATTTCTTGAGTTTTTATCTGAAATTGACATTTCTTTGATGGGACTCTCTTCTTTCTTCATCCAATCCCTTAATCTGATTGATTCTAGTTTGGTATGAACTTACTTATTATCCATCTTCAAACTGCTACATGAACTGATATACAAAAAGTTTCAAACACAAGGGAAAAATATCTTGAAGTCTGTAAAATAGCTCAAAAGGACTCTTTCCACTTGACCTCTTGGTGGTAACTCTGTCATCCCATACTGCAAATTTCAGTTACTATCCCCATTTTGATTTTGTTTGTTTCCAATGTTCTTCTAAGGATATTAAGCAAGTTCTTATTGCTAGATTTAGCTTGGCCATTTCCTTGAGGATTATAATTTGATGCATAAGACAAAATTATTCTATATTCCTTGCACATTTTTTTCTAATGGTTTATCTCTAAAGCTAATGGCATTGTTAGTAACTATCTTGGCAGCCACTCCAAATCTACAAATTATATTATTAAGAATAATGTCCATGACTACTTGGTGAGTTGCTTTCCTGGCAGGAATGGCTTCAACCCATTTGGTAATGTAGTCAGTAGCTACTAATATCCATTTATGGAAAACACTTGAAGAATCTAATATCTCATTGATAAAGTCTAGTCCCCACTGTTTTAATAGAGCTTCTATAGACATAGAATGCAAGGGTAGGGCCCCATATGATTTCAATCTTATAGAAAAGCATTGACAACTCTCGCACCTTCTGACCAACACGAACATATATTTAAACAATGAATGCCACCAATAACCTACCCTCAAAATCTTATGAGCAGTGACTCTCCCAACAAAATGACCTCCATACTCCCCATGGAATTCTGCAATTATCTTAGGTGTTTCTTCTTCAGTGATACATCTAAGAAAAAATCCATCCGGGTTCTTCCAAGCTAGCCCATGATTAGTCAAAATGTACTTTTGGGCAACTATCTTGAGTGCATTTATTTGATTTTTATCTAAGTGCATATGACAATTAAATTATTTCAAATAATAGACAATATGTGTATACCAATATGAAGTTATTACCTTTTCATGAGGGTGCAACCTATCTTCTTCAACATTATGTATGTCAGCTAAATGCAAATTACTCTCTGCCATTAATTTTGCATGTCCTAAACCCCACACCAGTTTGGTAGTTTATATGTCCATGTCATATTATTTAAGCTATTATCTTCGAACTAATAATATACGACTTGAAGATCTTGGTTGCTTTGACAAGAGGAAAAGCTTGCTTTTCTATGATAAAATATTTCAGTTTAGATCCTTGCAAAGATTTTATAAAAAGGAAATAGGATTTGAATTCTAATAACAGAGAGGTAATGGTGAATTTAGAGGCAAATGAAAAACATCTGAAATCATTTTCTATAATCGGTGCTAGTCAATACATGGGCATTTTTGAGTACCTCTTTTATTCCATTAGATGCTTGGATATTCTCTTCTTCCCACTTAATGAAGTGATATTTTTTGGCATATTTGTGATTGGGATAGTGATCTCTACCAAATTAGAAATGAACCTTCTCACAAAATTTATCTTCCTAAAGAATGACTGAATGGCCTTCTTGGAAATAGGTATGGGAACCTTACTAATGTGTCCCAACATCTTTTCTTTTTTCACACCAAAATAGAACTTCTTAGGATTCCGTGAAATTTCATACTCTCTACACCTCAACAACATATTTTCAAGGTGCCCCAAGTGGTCACCCCTCTTCTTGGAGAAAACAATGTTATCGTCTTGATATAATGCAATAAAATTATTGATTAGACTAGAGAAAGCCACATCCATGGCCCTTTGAAAAGTTGCACCAACATTCATTAATCCAAATGACATCCTGACATAAACATACATTCCCCATGGGGTAGTGAAGGTAGTTTTTAATTACTCTAATGGTTTCACTACCACTTATTTATATCTAGAAAAACCATCTAATGTAGGTAACAACTCTAATCCTATCACCTTTTGCAATAAATTGTCCATATTTGGCAATGGATAATTATCTTTAAGTGAAGTTTTATTGAGATTTCTGAATTCTACACATATCCTTATGTCTCCATTATTCTTTCTGATTAGAACCAAATTTGCTACCCAAGAAGAGTATATAGTGGGTTGGATTATCCTACCATCCATTAGATTTTCCAATTCTTCTTGCATCTTGGTTGCAAAAATAGGATTAATAGGCCTCTACTTCTGTTTAAAAGGATTAGTGTGGGGTGCTAAGGGTATCTCCTGTTGAAACATATCCTCTCTATAGGATTTTAACTTAGAATAAGACCAGGCAAGGTAGTCTTGATATTTTTTAACAACTTAGTGTAAGCCTCTCTTTCATCCTTATTCAAATTACTACCTAACCAGACATTTCTAGGATCTTACTCTGAACCCAAATTACACTCCACAATATCTCTTGGAAAATTAGCAGATTTACAAACCGCTTTGTCAATACTATCAAAGGAAGATTATAAACTAACTAATCCTCTTGGGATTACATTATTTTTAACAGAATTACTTCTTTACCAAAGAGATTCTCTTTTCCCTCACACACCTCTACCATAGGTTCCAATTCAATGATTTGATCAGTCAACACCTCTTGGAAATTCAGAAATTTATTGATGTGTGAATCATCATCAAATACTTGCTCGTGTTGAATCTTATCAGGTACAGAATGTCGAACCAGTAATTCTACTTCAAATTTACAATAAGGGGACAAATCCTGGTTGTCATAATGTGAACCCAAGATTTCCAATCTATTAGTTTCTACGTTTTGATTTCTTTCATGACATTCAATATTAAATGAGTCAAAAACATTCAATGAGATCCCATAATGCATTTCTGTACTGTTTTAACTTCTGATTTTTTACTACATATAATTTTTTGATTTGCTTAATGACTAGCTCAGAATCCCCTTTAACTATAATATATTTTATTCCATTCCTCTAAACAATTCTTAATCCTAGCAATAGTGCCTCATACTCAGCCACGTTATTGGTCCATTCAAAATTCAATTTAAAATAAAAATTGAAAGTCTCACTGTTTGAAGAAATTAAAACAACTCCTGCACCATTACCACTTCTTGAAAAAGCTCCATCAAATGTCATGATCCATGGGACCTTAGGGTTTTGAAACTGAGCATTTGCATCCAGACATTGATCTTTAAAATTAACATTGCCTATAAAATTCTTCGTGTCAATATAAAACAAGCACTTCAGAGGAAACATTGCTAGGATCTTCAATGAGGTCTAACATCTTACCCTCTCTATTTAACTTGACCAATTTTACTTCCAATGGTATGGTAGCATATTACATATCCATTTGGACACTTCCTCCTACACTAGCTTCCCATTTTCTTGACAACAACATTCCCCATTTAGCAAGGCAGTCAACAATGACAACGTTCATAGTCAAGCACTTCATTAGATATGTTGCCAATTGTATAATTAATCCTTTCACATAGCCCACCACAGGTACTTATCTAGAATCCATAACATAACATCTACCAAAAGTAGCAGTTATATTAAGGTTTAACTCATTCATGACTACAAGAGGCATGATGTTACATGAAGCTCTAAAATCAAACATAAAATTATGCAAGAGTCACCTATTTATAATAAGTGATGTGAAAAAGGGGGCAACATCCAATTTTGTTTCTGTTAAAAAAGTTCCTAGATATACCTCAAGAGGAATTTCCATATCTTCTTCATTTTCTTGTACCTCAGATTCAACAAAGGTGGGAGCTGATTTCTCAGTAACAGGCTCTTTATTAGTAATAACCTCATCTTCTTTAAAACCCAAGTACTCAAAGGTTAGATTTCTATGCTCAAGGACTCTTATAATTCTACAATGGAAACTGTGATCTTTATCTGACTTAAAATCTAAGCCATATCACAAATATTATAGGAGAGGAGCATTGGGAGGCACTGTTATAGTTTTATCAGATGGCAAAAGGTTCTTCTTGGTGGGGTTTGGGGAAGAACTTATTTGTTCAGAAGGAATTATAGGAGTTCTATTTAACACATATTTTTGAGGAGATTCTTTGGGGCTATTAGAAAGAATAGGAATCTTACCTTTGGTTGTAGGAGATATTCCTTTAGCTTATCTATTTCTAAGTTTGTACTCTTTTTCTTGAGCAATTGCAACATTAGTTAATAAATTTCTATCCTCACTAAAAGGAGGATTGAGAGACAATCCCTTTTTAGCTCTTGCTAACTTATAAGAAATTTCTTTAATAACCCCTGCCAAAGTTTTGACAACTTCTTCAAGGTCAACTGATCTTGATAGTTTGAGGATTTTGAGGATTGGTAGACAATTTTCTGGGTTAAGCAACTTCACAACCTCCATATTTGGTGGCTTTCCAGTAGCTTTAATATTATTCTCAATCTCTTATCAATGTTTTATTGAGAGCCGTGGCAAAAGCTTGTCTCATACTTATAGGATTTTTATCCCTTACGTAGTATACTAATTTCTTAACAAATGCATCTAAATACTTAATAAGACAAGATTTATCACTGGGTCTTATACTAATGGGAAATTTTTATCCCTTGTCAAATTTTTATTGAATCTGGTATTGAAGTCTTGAAAACTATCACCATATAAAAATTTGAATGCTCATTTGGATTCTTCTTGATGTTCTAAAACTCCAACAATATAAATTTTGGATCAGTTCTATCACCTTTAATAACCCCTGCCATATGAAACTATGAATTTTCTGGGTTAAGCATTTTTCATTTCTACCCAAGAGTCAATTGAATTATCAGGCAAGGCCTTGAACACATCACAAGCATTCTTTTCTAGAGTGAGTACAAACAACACATTTACATAAATATCCTCAAAATCAACTTCATAATCATCCATCAGATTCTGGAAAAAATTTAAATGATGATCACCACTGACAACATTATTTCGTTGATCCTTAGGAAACCTCATTCTTATCTCATTGGGGAAATCATTTGGATAACCTTCCATTTCATTAAAGTCAATAGGTTTATAAATATTAACTCGAAAAGGTTCTCTAGGAGGAGGGGTAGCCATGTTATTTTGCATAGGAGATGTAGGTAGAGGATGACGTAGCCAATGTTGAACAAGAGATGAAATCTTGAGGGAGGAATATATTCTAAATCAAATCCATGGTTCTCATTAGTAAATGAAATAATAGGATTAGGATTACCAGATGCTTCAAAAGTGTCAAATGTGCTATAACAATCCTCAACCAGTGAAATATTAAGCTTATTATCTTGACTACAACTGCCCCTTGAAATTTGATTAGTTACAAGTTTCCAGATCTGCTTCTTTTGCTGAACATACTCTAACTCAGGAAGCAAATTATTTATTAGATCTGACTTGAAAGAAGACCGCTATATTTCCAGTTTTATAGAGTAGAAAGCAAATCAATAGTTACAATAGGATGAAAATAGTCTGTCACAACTTTAATTTTAGGGATTCGGCACTAGAATATCTAATTCTAGAAATAGATGAAACCTTTAAACATGTAGAATCTCTTTAAATAAGTCCCCAGTGAAAGTTAAGAACATGAACGAAATCCTAACGATTTTATTAATGTTTAAGAAAATCAAGTACAAAGGTGAGGGCTGCAATATTTATAGATATTGGACAACCATATACAGACAACCAAGATGTTGCAATAATGCAACAATAAACACTCTCATGTACAATAATTACAAAGATATGGTTTTAATAATACATAACCATATAACTGTCCAAATAATGACAAAAATATTATACAAGAATACTATTCCCAATTATAAAAAAAATATGGTTGATAACCAAACCATAAAAACTTACCAAAGTAATATTAAATGCACAAATTAACCACAATAAGCTAAGTCTACCTAATATCCCCCCCCCCCCCCCCCTTAATTTTGTAAATCATTTATTAATGTTCAGGAAAATAATTTACAATAGTGTAGGCTGCAATATTTATAGATATTGGACAACCGGATACAAACAAATAATTAAGTTGCACAGGTGAAACAATACATCTAGGAAGAAGAATAAAATACAATACAAACATAAATAATTGTTACACATACGTAGCAATTAAACCTATGAATATAATAGGAAAAATATGGTTATAAAACCATATAACAAATAAATAAACTATACAATTACCTAATTACCATAGTAAATGCCAAAATTAACTATAGTAAAATATGATTTACCCTAACATTCCCCCTTATAAATTTGAATTGTCTCAAGGGATGAGGAGAGGAAATCTCTGAACAAATCGAGCTTGTCATGTGCAAGTGAATTTTTGAAGATATTTGCTCATTGTTCAGCTATTGGGAAAAACTGAAGCTATATGTTGTGTTTCAAGACATCCTCGTGTATGAAATGAACTTGTACCTCAATTGCTTTGTTATCTCATGAAAAATTGGAATGTGAACAAGTTTGAGAATACCTTTATTGTCAACATACAAGGTGGTTAGTTTGTTCCATGGTATTCCAAGTCCTTCCAGTAAATGACGTAGCCATATCGCTTCGCAGAAAACTTCACCTACAACATGATATTCGGCTTCTGTAGAAGAGCGAGAACCAAAGTGTTGTTTCTTTCTTCCCCATGATATTGGTCCAGATCCCAAAAACAATACAAATCTTGAAGTGGATTTCTTGTCATCACTGTTGGCTGCATGATCTGAATATGAATATTCAGTCAAGAAGAATTTTTCATTCTTCTTGTATCCTAGACCAAGATCCATTGTTCCCTTGAGATATCTCAAGATTCACCTTGCTGCCTTCCAATGAAAAACTCTAGGTTTCTGCATGAACTGTGATAGATAACTTACTGAAAATATTATATTTGGTCTAGTGTAGGTCAGTTAAATGAGACTCCCAATCAACTACCGATAAAGAGTTACATTTACAACAGGAGATGGATATAAACGAGATAATTGTAATTTTTCTCCATAGGTGTAGCAATATGTGTGTAATCCACTATCCTAAATTTATCAAGCATTGTCTTGGTATAATTCAACTGAGAAACAAACATATGATTCTCTTTCTACCATACTTCCAAAAAAGAAAATAGTGAATCATCTTGAGATCTGTCATGTCGAACGATCAGTTAAGATCTTTCTTTGTTGCATCGATCATCTTCACTAAACTACTAGTGATGACTAGATCATCGACATAGATAACAAAAATCACAATATCCCCCCCCCCCCCCCTTGATTTTTGAGGTAGAGATTGGGATCGTATGGATTTATGACAAATTCATGATGTATGAGATGCTCATCAATTTTGATGTACCATGCCTGAGGTGCCTGTTTAAGGCCATACTGAGATTTCTTGAGTATGCATACCTTTGTTTCTTGACCAGGTACGACGTATCCCTCAGGTTGAGTCATATAGACTTCCTCTTGTAGATCTTCATTTAGAAAGGAAATTTTTACATCCATCTAATAGGCTTTCCAACCAAATTGTGTAGCTAGAGCAAAGATCATCCTAATCGTTTTGATCTTAGTTGTGGGAGTAAATGTCTCCTCATAGTCAATGCATTCTTTTTGTGCATAAATCTTTTCTACCAGTCTTGCTTTGTACTTGTCTATGGTCCCATCTACTTTGTACTTTGTTTTGAATATCCATCTGCAACCAATGGGCTTCTTCCCTGGTGGAAGATCGACAAACTGCTAAGTGTCTCTTTTCATCACTGATTGATACTCAAAATCCATGATATCTTTCCAAGATTTTAACTGTAGGACTTCCTGGACTATAAAAAGTTCATCAGATTCAATAACTCTACTCATCAAAGTAAAGTTTACTTCTTCTCATGTTTTACTGTGAGTCCTTGGTCTAGTGCTGGATGTATCTAATGGAGCATCCAATTTTGCATCTCGTATCATGTTAGTACACCACTTGGGCATATGATGAACCACTCCCATGGGTCATGGTTCTATCTTCTCATCACCATCATCACTATCATCATCTGCGGGAACATCAACTTCTATTTTTACAACAAGTGAAAAATATACATTAGGTGAGTCCAGAGGAGGAATCTCTACTTCCTTCATCTCAAAAAAATCAAAATCTCTACTGGTGTAGACTTTCATGGTCTTCAGATCCATCAATTTTTACCCAAGAGTCTCTTAATTGTAGCCAATGAAGATGAGTTTTTGTGACTTCATATATAACTTCTTTATGTTCTGTGTGGGTATGTGCATGCTTGCTTTGCACCCGAATACTCTAAGGTGTGCAATAGATGGTTTCTGCTTCGACCATGCTTCGTATGGTGTTACTCTATCAAGAACAATTATGGGCACTCTATTCAATAAATATACAACTATCTTTATTGCTTCTACCCAAAATGTCTTCATCAATGTAGAATCATTAATTATGCAACACACCATTTCCATGATAGTAAAGTTTCTTCTCTCAACAACACCATTATGTTGTGGTGTGTGTGGAGGAGGAATTTTTTGAAGAATCCCATGAGCTTGTAGGTAGGTTTTGAACTCGATATTGGTGAATTCCCCCCTCAATATGAGTTAATAGATCTGATATACCGAATAGTGTCGTTCTCTATAACCACTTTTAACTTCTTGAAGGTTTCAAAAGCTTCAATTTTCTTACGAAGACAATAAATCCACATTTTTATCAAATAATCATCAACACAGATCATGAAGTATTGAAATCCAGAATGACTCGGTTGCATCGGACTGAAAGGATCGGTCTAAACCAGATCAAGCTTACCATGAGCTCAATAATTACTCTTCTAGAATGAAGCTCTTTGTTGTTTTCCTGCTAGGCAGTGAGGAAAATTATCTGTATCCTTCTAGAGAGATGGAAAGCCTTTTACCATGTTATACTAGTGAAGTGTTTCGAGATACTTGAAACTGATGTGACCAAGTATCTGATGCCATAACTATGTAGAGGTAGAATTCTTAGCCCCAAGTTATTGACCATCTGTAAGGAAAAAATAAAGTTGGGACATACGTCCCACATTAGAGGCTTTTGCAACAATTTTTGAGCCTCATGATTATCTCGAATTAAACACATTTTCTTACCGGAATGAGTATCAAAGTTAATCTTCAGATTGTGATCTAGAAGCTGACTAACTGATAGTAGATTTTTTGTTAACCAGGGACATATAGAACATCTGATAGTCTACAATTGCGTGAACCAAGAGGTAGAGAAATGTTTCCAATCCCATGTACTATGTAAGAAGAATCATCACCTAACAAAACATGGTTTTTCAAAGGTGTGTCCCTTATTGAAGTAAACCGGTCCATGTGGCTGGTCATGTGTCTAGTGGCTTATGAATCAACATACCAGACATCACTAGATGATGTGGAAGGTTCAATTGATCGAGCAGTGTACAAGAAGTCTTCATTATCCGAATGTTCTTGTTCAACTATATTTCTGTGTTGAGGGGGTTTTCTTCGCCAGTTCCCCTTCTTCTGCCATTGATTGTAGTTAGAATGTCCCTTGTGAGATTACTTATTTTTAGGTCTAGAATGAATTGATGAACCTTTATTATAGGTATTGAACTCACAATATTTTATATCATGTTCTCTTTTCCAGATAATACATTTATTCATATTCTTATTTTGTTTGTCCCCATGTTGATGTTGTGTTTGGTATTTTTGAGAGGAATCAGATTTTCCTTTTCCTTTTCCTTTCCATTTATGATGAGAAGAAAGTGCCTGCGCCTCTTCATCATATTTATTGTACATTGCTTCCTCTTGTTGTAGTAGAATTACCATCTTGTCAAAACTAACAGTCTGATCCGATAAGTTTAGTGTTGTCACAAAAATGTGATATGAAGGAGGGAGTGCTCAAGGAACAATGGGAACGAGAGCTATATTAGTGACCTCCTCTCCTAGGGTTAGAAGTGAAGTCCTCAATTATGCAACTATTCTAAAAAAAGATTCAATTTTCTCATTTTGTTTGAATTTCAATGTGTGTAACTGACTCTGGAAATTCAATATTGTAATCTTGTTCTTGGAATCGTACACTATGCTCAATTTATCCCACACTTCTTTAGCTTATTTGACATCATGAATGTGAGGTTGCATGTCATCATACACTGCAAACAAGATTATCAGCTTGGCCTTCTAATTGGATCTATCAAATTGTCGTTGTTGGGTTGTATCAGTTGTTGGTCTAGTTATAGAACTATCCACAACATTCCAAATCTCTTCAAACTCAAGCTATGTTTTGATATTTGTCTTCCATTGTACATAGTTGTCTCCTCTGATGAATTATGAATCTAGAAGAAAGAATTTGGAGGCATTGATGCCCATTTTGTAGAATAAATTGACAAAGGGTAAGGCTCTTATATCTTCAAGTATATGGTCTCCCAATCTATATACCGTCAGTCTGATATACCAAACCTTTCTATATGCGTGCTCTTCTATTATATCCGTCGGTACATGGAAGAATCTCACCCTTTCTATATACTCGGAAGTACGTGAAAGAGGCATTAATTTACGTGAAAGAATCTGATACATGGTACCAAGATAATACTGAAAGGGTTATGTGTGATTATTGACATCGGCTCAAAGAAATATCCTTATACACGCGCGTAACTTCTCTATATACTTAGATAATTTTAGTGTCTAGATGTACACCATGCAATCATTCACAGACAGATGTGAGGGCTCAAAGTGTGTGCATTGTGTCCTTATTACTCCCCATTGATTTAAAGGGTCGATGCCCGAACGACGTTGTTGCATCTATATTAGGTGTTAAGTGTAGTAGTAGTCATGATGAATCTACCTGTAAGCGCTTCCCAGAGGCATTGTTTATACCGAAAGCTGTGAGAGAGATATGAAGATCTCGTGAGTGATACAAAGCCAAAAATGTTACTGTTTTTATTACAAATCTCTTCCAGTTTTAAAGGAGTTACAATGTATTGTGGTTGAATATGACAACCTACAAATTAGTACAATGCACTGAAAAATATACTGAAATATTACAATTTCATGCAATATACAAAAAAATTGAATGACATGCAAAAAAAATTGTTTTGTGAGGCCCTGGTGGTCTCTGAAGCTTAATATGGCTCTCAGTGTAAAAAAACCACAAAAATAAGCTCAAAATGCAGTTTTTAATCACCCCCCTTTGGAAAAATGCTTAGACTGAAAAAATAAATAATGTGGGAGAATTTTTTTGACCCAAATTAGGGTTTTTTCTGCTAAAAATAGAGGGGGTTTAGCTGTAACTAGGCTATTTTGGCGGAGTTTTACACCTCTATGTTTGGTGGGGGCCGCTATAAATCCTTAAAATTTAAGTGTAATATATAAAAGGCATTTTGAATGGTGGTTCAAACCTATAACTCACCCATTGCTAAGCCTTTTCAAATATCCAATATAATGCTCTTGGCACATATGATGTAATACAAAGGATTTGATAGTTAAATGTAAATTAGAAGGACTAACCTTTTAAAGATGGTGTGGCAAATTTTTGATGATCCACGTGGCCTATTTTGGTGGTCGACAAATTTAGGGTTTCCACTAAAAATGGATCTACCACTTATTGTTTGATAGCTTCACCATTTTTTATGTTTTGTATTATTGAGGTTCAATTGGATTGGATGAACGACCTCGGCAACATGGCTTGATGTATTTGTGTGATCAGTGGCACGAAATTCAGGAGGATCTCAATCCGAGTGGATTAGAGGCTCAGTAGATCAATGAATTGCAGGGAATGAATAATTTTCTCCAAGCCTTTATCAATTCACCATTTACCAATGTGTTGAAAGAAGATTGCTTTGTGTGCTTGTTAAAGGTCAAAGTAGGTGTCAATGCAATGATGGCTTGCTTTGTAGGAGTCTCTAACTCATGGAGTAGGGGAGATCTTACAATGGCCTGGCTTGACTTCTTTGCAGTTTTATCGATTCACTAGGGGATCATTTCAATCGCTTGGCTCAACCTTCCAGTGGATGTAAAACCCAACCTTTAGCTCGGTGTGCTGGGAAAATGATCAGTGCAGAGGTAGGGGGTGGCTCGGCCCGATAGACACAACCAACTCGATACTTAGAAAGAAACCTGTCTATGTCCCAAGATAGCTTGGTCTTAGCTCTGTGGAGAGCTTGGTCAGAGTTTGGCCTTCAATTTAACACACATGGCTCCAAGTTTAGCAAGACTACTAACTGTAATAGTAAATAAGATGGACAACCAGATTTAGCTGTGAAACCCCTATTGGGGAAAAAATATATTTTTTTAAAAATTTTGAATATGATTTCTATAAACCATAAATTTCTCCAGGAGAAAATTTTTCTAGTGTAGGGGGCACTAGTGTAAAAAAAAATTGTGTTCCAAACACGTGGAACGAACATGAGGTTATGAGGAGGTAGGGATGGGGCTGGGAAGTTGCAAGAGGCTACATAGGCTCTCAATTGCTGCAAATTCTTCTCCAAGCTCGTCTATCTCTTTTGTACTCTCTTTCCACACCTACTCTACTCACAAGTCCAGATTAACATGCTTTGGTACCAAATGAAATTTAAGAATAGGGGCGGAAGCATGACAATTTTATTAATGTTTAGGAAAATCAAGTACAAAGGTGAGGGCTATAATATTTATAGATATTAGATAGCCATATATAGACAGCCAAAATGTTGCAACAATGCAACAGTAAACACTCCCATGTATAATAATTACAAAGATATGGTTTTACTAATACATAACCATATAACAATCCAAATAATGACAAAAATATTATACTGGAATACTATTCCCAATTACAAACAAATATATGGTTGATAACCAAACCATAACAACTTACCAAAGTAATATTAAATGCACAAATTAACCATAGTAAACTAAGTTTACTTAACACCCAGAAACAGCGCCAATCTTGTGTTGTTAAGGGGCTAGTAGAACATATATCAATCATTAACTAGGAGAATTTAGAGAATCTCCCTGACAACATTGTCAATCTAGTGTTGGCTCCCAAAATTGCACCCCTAAAAGATGAGCAACTAACCTGAGTGGGATGGCTTTGAGAGAGTTATGAATAATGAAATTTTTTTGTCACTAATATCTGGGGATTTTTTTAACACTCAAATCAAGGAAGTGTTTAGGAAAAATGTTCTCGAAGGGGATGGCTTTATCTTGCTACTTTTGGCTCTACATAGACCAAGGTGAGAGGACCTAGTTGGGAGATCTGAATAAAGGAAAGGATTCCAATGATCAATTTCCTTTATGTTTGGTGTAAATAAATTTAAAGCAATCACAACCGCAAATACAATACTTCTCTATAAAGATTTGTCACTTGAATTTATTTTAAGAACTTGACAGTCAAACACAGATCCAAAGGTAGATAATGAACAAATTCAGATATTGTATTTTACATAATTTAAACCAAGGCTGATTTTAATGATATTGGATCACAGAATTGGAAGAATTTTCGACAAAGCTTACCGGTAATGGACAAATTTAAAGCCTAGCTTTGCATAATATGCATATGTTTGGTTTGAAGGTATGATATGCATAGTAGGTATATAGATGACTTGGTTTTTTGTTATTTAATTGAGATTTAGAGGGGAAAGGGCAGTTGATTTTATCACCTTGGTATAATAGTGTTCTCATGGAAAGAATCCATCCTTGACTACAATAATTTAATTGAACAATCAATTTGAGACAATTTGTGAAATAATATTTGCATTCATTGATATTTGATGTGCACAAATGTCATTTACAGTCTTCACAACACTAACAACCAACCATGGAGTTAAAGCTAAGATAAAGCACTTGTTTTATTTGTTTAATACACCCAAAAGACCCTTAAGGGATTACAAAAGCTATTCAAAAGTGATGCTGCCTTTAGGATTTTATAACTAAATTGAACCACTGCAAAATATACACTATTCTCCAATGCTCACAGTAACAAGAAGAATACAACTAAGGAAAAATATTCTTTACTTAACAAAGTAAATCCAATGCAAGACAATAACAAAACTATATCGCCTCATTCATTCATTCAAAGCATGAGAAATGGGAAAATATAGCTTGATCAAAACTGTTTGAATCTTATTCATGTAAGTTTTGGCTAGGGGACATAAACCAATGCCTTAAAAACCTACTAATGGTTGTACAATGCAACCACCTTAGCTTTTCCTTAAAAAATTCAACACATACAAATGTTTTGCAAGAAACTTGAAATTAGAACCTAAAATTTTGTTATTAGAAATTCAAAAACTACCCCCAATCCGCCTCCTCGCACAAAATGGCAGACTGTTACAATATATAACAGATTGAGAGAGAGAAAGAGAGAAAAGAGATGGAAGAGATCGGATTTGATCTTGTTATTAATGGAGATCCATGTCTTCCCTATAACATGATTTTCAATCTTCAACCACTGTGAATCATGCATCAAAATCTGAAAAGCATCATGAGTACCCCGTTAAACTCATTCCCTAATGTCTTCTTTCTTGCAGAAGAAGGAAAGAAGCTAAATCAGATCAAATTTCAGGTAGTTGAGCTATTTGAATATGCACATTAATGGCCCAAAATTTTCTTCCCCCTTTTCCCCGACTAAACACTATTAAAATATGATTTTTATGATGGCAAAATGAAGATCTTGAAAATACCTTTCCATTGATATTTTTTTTTTGAGATTTGGAGCTAGGGAATCAAAAGATATGGCTATTCGAAGTTTTACATGTCAGGATGAATAAGATATTGACACGTGGTAACCTTTGATTATCTCGATGATTGCTTTGCCAACGTGTACATTGATTTTCCTTCTGCCATGTGTCAGTATTTGGTTGGCTCACAAGATCGGTCTTTATTTCTTTTCTTTTCCTTCCTTTTCCATTGGCTTGATGAAAGTCTGTCATTTTAAGAAATACAAACTAATAAGACTTTGCCACATTCCTTCACATTTTTAGCCTATCATTAGACCTTGTCACTCCTTTAGAAATGTAAGACAATGAGAACACTCCACATTTCTTCACAATTGACCTTTTAACTAGCCCCTTATTTACCACTGCAAAGTGTGAGCCAATAGAAAAGATCCACTAACTTTGCATGCCAGTCCTTTTAATTTATGCCTCTAACATCTGTAAAATACCAACCAATGAGGAAGCTCCGTGCCTTTATGCGCTAGCATACTCTTGATAGCCTCATCTGAAAATTACAAAGTGTGATGTAATGAGAAAGCTCCAAGTACTTCTCAATGTCAATCTTTATTTTATCTTCTTCTGCGTACTATGAAATATTGACCAATAAGGAAGCCCCACACCTTTCGCAATGTTAGACCTCTTGAAGCACTTGATTGAAAACTGCGAAGTGCGAGCCAATAGGAAATATTCATATAATTCGCAATGTCAGAACTTTCCAAACTTCTCTTAGCTCAACTGTCAATTGGTAAATGCAAGCCATTGAGAAAGCTCCATATTCCTCGAGTTTGTCAGTATTCTTATCTTCGTGTTTGCTTTTGATTGGTTCAACCTTTACGTCGTAACCTTTTTATTTTTCCAGACATAAAATTTTGGGATTTATAAGAATTGTGCCACCTATCCCCTTTTGACCTTGCTAACTTTGTCTTCACCTCAGACCTGAAATGCTATCAACCTTAGTTGACTCTGTGAACTTGAGGTATGCAAACCCGAATGGTAATGAAAAGAGCCGAAATGCCTTCATGTGGCTCCTTCGCATCGCGGGCACTTGAACTACTTGACGTTGTAAACATTTGATGACCATATGAACGTCCCAATCTTCGTTAAAATGGCTAAGTCCATTTTAATTGAGTTTTTCAACTCGTCTTTGAGATTTATACTTTGTGGCTTAGTTGCATGTTTTTAGACCTTTAGAGATTTGGATTTTTGGAGTAGATAGATCATTCAGTGCTGAGTGCAAGCTCTTTTTGTCAAGATGTAGCTATATCTCGATCACTAGTGAGCCCAAAAATTTTATACTTTGATTTACCAGTCCATTGAACCAGTCCCCCAACATTTTTGTTGAATCTTCTCTTTTACTTGGACAAGACATGAAATTTATCACAAATAGACACTTCTCTTTGACTCAGATTCATCTTTGAAGCACGGGGAACAATATGAAACACATAGAATCAGTTAAATTTATGGAGAGCTTATGGAAAAGAACAAATCAATCCAAGGATTTGGATTGAGCTCCAACACACCAACTAATTTTATATGTGTATGCGAACCTAAATATTCCATCTGTAAACCACATTAGGGTTTAAATCACTAAGTTAATATTGCATGGATAAAGTCAATAACTATTTATCCAAGTTAGTTTATAGCTAGAGTATTACTCTTAATAATATAAAGTTCACTAGATACTCAAAATGCTTGGTCTAAAACTTAAATAACCCTTCCTTTGATTTCAACCATTGACTAGGATTTGATCAGAAGGCTCATAGTTTTTTCTTCGTATGCTTATGTGTAACACCCCATTAGCACCACTAATCGAAAACACCCATTAGTCAAACTAGGTTAAATATAAGCTGAGGTTTTCCTTAAAAAAATTACATATAACATTACATTCTCTCTTAATAAGTGTTCAATGGGTATATAAGTAATTACATGTCAATATTTTGTAAGTTCTCTAAGAGTTGCATTGTTTACAACTTTTCACTATGGTAATATACTTATAGCTTATAGAAACTTCACCAATCAATCTATAATGTCTAAAAACCTTTAAAATGATTATTGGTTCTCTCAACACAACATTGCTTTGGGTATTTTGGAGTCAGATTTAGACACTATTTAAGTAAACAACTTATCCATGACCATTGTTCTTTCTTTGATTTATTGGTTTGTAAAGTAAATGGAACAAATACTTACCTCAAGCACCTTGAAAAAACATTTCTTATTGTTGATCTAGCTTAGGATCTAATAGTTTGAAATATTTTTCTTCCACAAGTTGTTTACATAAATAAAGCTTGCACTAAATGCATCAAATAGTTGTTTTCGTAGCACTCCTATGGTGTTATTGGCTAAAAACACACTTTATTTTCAACCTAGATAAAATGTGAGCTATTTTTTCATTTAGAGAAAAATATGATACAACATTCACATTTAAAAAGGGTTCAATAAGTATATATGTAAATTCATGTATCAATACTAATTTTATTCCAACACATCTTAAGTTTCTAGAAACTTAACCAAATGATTCCAAAGGTTTGGAATCCTATTAAAAACTTATAAGTTCCCTCAAAATGAATACCAAATATGAAAGTTGCACAAGTTCCATTAATTAAATCATTATATATTTTTACCTCAATTTTAATCCTCAAATAAAACTTGGTTTGAAGTAATATAATAATTAAAAAATTATTTGAATTAAATTTGTAGTAATAAATATTGTTCATTAATCAAACTTTTCTACCATTTAAAGTTCTATCTAAATCAATTTAAACCTTTTAGTTATTATGTTGAAGGCATTGTACAAGTCAAACACACCCACCCAATTCTGACACATGAAATACTTATCATCGACGGTTGTGGCGGTTGTGGTTCACTCTGTGTTGGTCGTTGATCGAGGAAATCTTGGTCGTTTGTTTGTGAATCAGTGACAAATTGGACTGCCACATCTCTCTTTTTGGCCAAGCGGGAGATGTTTTTTGTAAACGCATGCGACACAAAAATGTCCATAACACAATGATTTTTAACAGTTCTATAGCAAAGGCACCACATTTAAACTAAGTTATCTGGATCACATCAATGTTTCAGTTGTATATATTTCAAACCTACCTAAAAAAATTAAACAAAAAAGATAAATGATGGGTCATTGTATTCTCCAATCATTTAACCAATAGATTCTTTTGTCGATGTCATTATAAAACCAACGCTGTGTGTCTTAGGTTGTATGCAATGAAGCCTTAGGCAACTCAGTTGTTTGGTGGTTCCTTTTGGGAGCTTTTGATTGGTGTGTTTTCCCTTGTTCTCTCTCCTAATCTACAAAAATGTAATTCGAAACTACTGAAACAACGTTGTTGTAAAGAATGCGTTTAAAGGAAATACTTTAACTAGAATTGAAATGCACACACTGAATTAAGATAAAAAAATTCAAATAACACACACATACTGAGTTTAAATAGCAAAATTGAAATAACACACTTTGAATTGAAATAGCAGTAAAGAAATATACCTAAGTATGGAAATAAACATTCAAATATGAACTTATCAGAAAACCATGAGCATGCATGAAATGTAGATTCTCCAATTGCCTTAGTCGAGTGGGCCCTTGCTCTTCCTTGGGATGGAGGTACTCTCAAAACTAGATGATATTTAAAACGACATCAGCTATATTAATTCAAATGAGTTCTGAGACATGCTCAACATAACATTGCAAAGTAAATATTCTTGGCGTATCATCTGATTAACACGATGAGATCCCTCTCTACCATCAGTTCGAGCTTTTGGTGTGACGGCAAATCGTATCATGGCATCAGAGCTAGGTAGTTAAGCGCGTCCAACCTGGAGTAGTACTGGGATGGGTGACCTCCCAGGAATTCTTGGTGTCGTTACCTCCTAATGTTGTTGGACCTTTCGTGAATACATGGTGGGCTCATGGCTCATGTGGTTGTATCTAGCTCCATCATGTGAGGGTGTGTTGGCGTAATAGTTGGTTAACATGATGATATCCCTCTCCAACACTAGTTTGAGCTTTTGGTGTGATGGAAAATCGTACAAATACTAACTGGTAGATCATTGTACTGTAAACTACTATTATCAACTAACTACTAAATTGTTCTCAAGAAGATGTCTATATATAGACATAGTCAGTTACACAACGTACCATAAATATAGGCACTAAATTCATCCACTGACAACCTCATTAAAGTTTCATTAAAACCATGCAATAATGCCAAAAATATGATTCATGTTTGTAGGCTTGTTGTGGAAAAAGTCCTTCATGATAGCATAATGGCTACAGACTCAACCTCCTTGATTACAACTTCTAGAATTTGTAATTATGCTCTCTATTATCCTGCACATGTCACCACATTAACTCATAGAGGCGATTAGTGGGAATTTCTACAGTCAACAGTTTGCATGAAACAAGAACAAGAGAAAATGCATTAACTTTACTAGGATATAACTATATAAAGCATGCCCATGCACTAATTCATATGTTTTAAGAAAAAATCAATAACCTCATAGATGATATAATAAGTCAAATAATGCACTCATCAATAAATTAGTTTATTATGTTGTGTTAGAGCTTTAAAATTAAGTACTCACTTATTAGACCTAAATATTACATGCTGCAATTTGATAGTTTTATTGGGGAGCACTCATGGAGTGTGGAATATGTAATATTAGGTTGAGAAAATCAATTATTTTTCTAATTTTCTCAAGTCCTTGTTGATTTGCCACATCTTGTTATAACTAGCAGGAAAAAACAATGACATGATCGAAGTCCAAATGTTCTCTTACTTCTAAAATAAGACAAGTGATGTTTTTGTTTGTCTGGTAATGATATATTAGGCTATGAGATGATGATACAATGCAATAATGGGCCAATTTTTTTTTCTTTGCACCGAATATCATTCAATTTGTGCATCCAACCATTTAGTATATAGGGGGATACAAAGTGCTACAAGAAATAAGCATTCTGGTTGGGTTTCAAACTTGGAATGTATTAGATTTTCCCCATTTTTATTTTGGCTCCTTTAGGCACAAATTGCACTCATGTGAATAATGCATGTGATCGAGACAATAAAGTGGAGCACATATAGAAAATATTATTTGGGTAGGAACAATATGATTCATGGAACAGGTGCGGGACATGCATGTATTTAATTCCCATCATATTATTTTTATATTTCCTCTCATGTCTTCATCTTACATAAGAAATTAAAAACCATCCAATCAAAATCCTTTGCATCTTAAAAAATAAAATAAATAATAGCAAAAATTAATTAACAAATAAAATCTACTTGTCGCTCATATGACCAACTGCTTGAGGGGATTAATTATTGATGAATGGTTTTGCATCACCTATTTTCTTACAATTACTCAAGCTTAAAACTGAAAAGTGGGGCCAAAAAGCAATAGAAGAAGCAAGTAGCGAGGTTGGATTTTGAACTTGGAATGTACTAAGTTTTCCGCATTTTTTTTTCATTTTTGCCCCTTTAAGCTCAAATTGTACTCTTGTAAATGATGTGAGTGAGACCGAGTTGCTAAAGTGGATAAGCAAGGTTTTAATTCCCATATTTTTTCCAACATTCCCGCTCATATGAAAAACTGGTAGAGGGGATCAATTATCAATGATTGGTCCCACATCACTTATTTTCTTACAATTACTCAAGCTTAAAACTAAAAACTGGGGCTATAACGTGCTACAAAAAGCAAGCAAGGTGGATGAGTTTTGAACTTGGGACATACTGGATTTTCCCCATTTTTAATATTAGACCCTTTAAACTCAATGGTGCTCAAGTTAATAATGCGAGTGAGATTGAGATGATAAAATGGAACATAAATCACATATATTATTTGGGTAGGAACAATTTGAGTTGTGGAATAGGTGTGGGACATACAAGTATTCAATTCCAACTTTTATAGTTGACCTTAAACTATTGATGCTCTGAATTATACACGAACCTCCTGTACATGAAATCCTAAGGTATGGGAATACTTGAATGCTCTAAATTATACATTATCTATTTTGCTGTGACTTTACAATTAGGATTTCACAAATACATATTTTTAAAAATCATTTGGTGAACCCATCACTATAATTCCACCTTCTTTTTGGGATTTTATTCTTATGCCCATTACTCGTAGTGGTCGTTTTAGGCCTTTTGAGAAAATTGAGCTTCCTCCATCTTCCCGTAGGGTTTCTAAATCAATGGCTGAATCTGATAACCCCTTTAAAAACTCTCAAAATTTTCATCTTAATGACATTGAAACATCTAATGGTGAACAATCATATGATGAAGACACCAACATTGATAAAGAGAAATTAGACAATCTTACTAATTTTTTTCAAGATTTGTGTGATAATCCCGCCCATATTTCGCATATCCTACATGCCTTGATTTCTGCTAAAAACTCTCATGATGATGCTTCGACACCCCTTGTCGGTTCTTCCTCGGCTGCCATGGCCTCCACTCAACCACATCATATTCCTGCTTCCATTCCCATTGCTACTTCTCCCATCATGAAACCTAATGCTTCTAATGCACAACTTGGATCTTCTTTGAATAATCTTGATTTAACTTATTTATATTAGGATCTATAAACTCAAATTCACCAACTTAAACTTGTTACTTCTCATGCATCTCCATCTCTTAACTCCACCTTACTTCTTAACACTCCTTTTGCACCCGCCAATTTAGCTTATCCACTCCCTCTAAATTTAGTCACCCCTATTCTACCCACTTTCAAAGGCCATGGTGACCCTCAAGAGCATCTCTGAGAATTTCATTTGGCATGTCTAGATTACGTGGATGATCACACTTTACTCACAAATATCTTTCCTAGAAGTCTTCAAGATTATGCAATGTGTTGGTTCTATGATCTACCTGTCCACTTAGTAACATCTTTTACGCATTTAGCTAATGTTTTTCTCACTCATTTCTCTATGAATATCAAATCTAAGATATCCTATGCTCAACTAGCACACATTAAACAAAGATCCAATGAGAATCTAGCGGACTATGTATTATGATATAAGAAAACTTAGCTAAGATGTCTAATGTACTTGCGAACTCTGAAATTCAAGATCTATTTGTCCAAAGTCTATTACTGCCTCTGTAAGAGAGTGTCATCTTCAAGACATCTCCATCATTCGATCATTAATGTCATACTCTTAATCTACACAAAAGTAAACTATTATTTGTGGGTAAGATTAAGTATCATGAGCAAGCTTTATCTTCTATGCGCTTTCAAAGAAAATCAACTTTCAAGCCCTTTACTAAGCCTACTGAAGCTAAAACAATTGTTAACATTGTTACTATTCCTAAAAATCTTCAATGATAGCCTTCAAAGTGTACATTTACTAAACTTCTTATTGCTCCATATGTTCTATTGCCATAATTGGTTGACAAAAATCTTATTACGCTTCCTCCACCACTTAATCTAGACCCATCTTGCCTTAAAGGTCACAATTACAATGAAAATTTTAGATGTGACTATCATCAATACATCAAGCATTCTACATATCTATGTTTCAAACTTCATAATCTTATTCAAGATCATTAGCTTCTTGAGCTTATGGATTTTGTGCCGGTTAATGAAAATCACAAGATAAAAATCTTCAATAATCCTCTTCCAAACATGAAAAGAAAGAGATTGAATCTTCAACCAATCATACATATTGTACAATGCCTATTCCTTCATCAAAAACTCTTGATTTTCTAGTTGCTCATTTTGATACACCTCCACTGATCATTACGTTTTTTGATTGTGACTATCCTGCTACATTCTCTTCTGACAAATTACATATCAATGCTTCTATTGGATATTTTTTATTAACAATACCATGCTCAGCCCTTCGTCTCTTTGTGTGTGTTCCATTGCGCTCCTCGTTGCTATAAATTATCCAATCTCGTAAATTTCATATCCGTTCCTAAATTTTATGGTTATGTCAAGCTTCCAGTCACTGTTGGTAATCTTACCATGCATGTGCCATTTCTTTTGGCACCTTCAATCAAAGGGTACAACACACTTTTATCATGCTTGTGCCATTTCTTGCGGCACCTTCAATTTGAGAGATATAATTTCTATAAATCACTTGTGTCTAAAGCTCATTCACAAAAAAACAAGCCATTAATATCAATGGTGTTCCACCATGCACACCATGGCCACAACCTCCTCTCAAGGTTTCCATTACACTCAGTAGAGCATCTAGGTCCCTGCGACCTCTCAAAACTAAAGCACAATCTACTCCTAGCTCTCTTGTTCACACATGAATTACTCGGTTTCACCGGTCTACTAGTCCATCTCATCAACATAGGTACACTACTTGGATGGATCCTTCACATAAGCATACATCACCTCCATGGTCTCATACACACAGATGCACATCATATTTTCGGTCTCCTCCAAATAGGTCCACATCACCTCTGCAATCTCCTGCACATAGGTGCACATCACCTCCTAAGTCTCATGCACATAGGTCTCATTCAATTATACATCATCGATCTCATAAACCATCGATCTCAGAGCATGATCACATGCCTATATCTTCAAAAGCATCAGGTGGAGGACCCTTTCCATTCACTTTTATCAGATAACATTATTATTATCATAAACTTGGGGGCATCATGCTTACTCTTCCCCCCTTCTAGCTTTCTTAGGTGTCTCACATTTATTTGCATCTAGTCTTTCGCACGTATCTTATAAATCTTGATACACATAACTTCTATCGTCATTACCCAATGACACACTCTTGTGCTACTGTTCACACTTGACTATTGAGGGCATACTACATTCATGAAATTCACATCACATGACACATATCACACTTAGTGCAGCCATGAAACATCTTTCTAACATCACATTCTCACACATCATCAGTACCCAATGACACACTCTAGTTCCACAGTTCATACTTGACTGTTGAGGGTATAAATCTGAAATGAACCTTGTGAAACTTATTCATTCTATTCACTTTTTAATAATATATTTCTGGCACATAATTAAATCCATTTCCTAATGATGCACTCTTGTTCTATGGTTCATTCTTGACTACTGAGAGGGCATTTATAAATGAACCTAATCTCATGCATACTCATTCACATTTTATCAGGGGGCAAGCTACTCCTATCACACTCACTTTGCATTCCATTCCATTCAAACTCACAACATATTGCATATCTTGGTTTCATTTACTCTTTCTTACTTATGCTAACATGTACATGTTATTTCACATGCTAGACAGATATTTCATATGTCATTATCTTTCTATGTATACACATGTGTGTTCACTTTCCTTATAGTTGTGAATATAGACTTTACATAGATCATTAAATGTAGCATGGATGCTTGGCACTATACCTCTTACCAGTCCCACAGTGGCTCATGGGGGCATCTACTTTCATACACATCACATGTGCTATTGTTTCATTTTATACTACTTCCTATTCTAACAAGCACACTACTTTATTGATATATACATGTCTTGACATACTTTCTATCTTTCTAACATGCGAATGGGTGATTCATGTGAAGCATTCATCTTATAGGAACTATTTACCACCGTGGTTTTATGTTACTTTGCTTGCTATTGTCTATCATTTTTTGTATTTTTCTAGCATTGTTTGAGGGCTTTTCCCTTTGTCTTGTGTGCACACTATATTTTTTTGGCCTGCTTCAGACCTTGATTTTCTTGTGACATTGTGAGCAGATGTCCCATGTTTGCAACCCACTTTTTGTTGGTCTACATTGTCTTATTTCTTTCTAGATTACATATTGCTCTTTTATATGTGCATATTTGTATTGTTTTTACTAACACATGTTTCCAGCCACTTTGTTTTTTTGTGCCTTGGTTTTTACCAAACACATTCCCTTTCCCCCTGCAGGGAATCAGTTTCAGCACATTAGCGTCTAGTCCTCACCTTTATTCGGGATCCTTCCTCCTAGTGATGTCACATGGACCCCAAATGAGGGGGGGCATACATTAGGTGAATCAGTCCCCCCATTTACAAAAGTTCACAAGTCACAGTACAACACATTTCATAGTACATGAATTCAACACGGTCTTCAATCTGACACAAACAACCTTGAATATGACTTGGGTCCTCAACACAGCAAATAGATGCCAACACCCATAAATAGACAAGAGTGCATGGGTGCCCCTAAATCTTCATAGGTGAACCTATGACTAGTGGGAAGTTGCATACATTTTTTCTTAGATCAATACATAGTTTTTAGTAGTTTACAGAGAAGCTTTTCTCATTACAGGCACAATCCTCCAGCAATCAGCATGCATGATTTTCTCCTTTTTTCTATTTACATTGGATCAAACTGGATTGAAATGGATTGGATTTAAATAAAGCAAGGATCACGCCATTTGTAGTTGTGTATAAATATTCAGGAAGAAATAAAAGGATGGAGAATAACACTAGACCTTTCTCCCTACACTTCTTCCATCTGTGGCATGAGTTCGCCCAAAAAACTCATTTTTGGAGTGAGATCAACTAAAAAATTCACACTTGGTGTGATATCACCCAAAAAAACTCATTCTTGGTATGAGATCACCCAAAAAAATCACTCTTCTAGAATCCTATTCTAGATATTTTATATCCTTTTCACTCATCATGGATCAGGTGCACATGTTCCTTTTCACATTTTTACGTACTTTTACACACTTTTTACATATTTTGATCGAAATTTTTCATATACACATGACTTTGACTACTCTTTTTCTCTTCTCTTTTCGTAGGTATCGTTATGATGGGAAGTAAGCAGTCACATCATCAAGCACATCAAGTAACAATGGCAAAAAAAGATACTATGTGACGTATACACATATGCTCTTCACCCCTAGGGTCACTTCCTCTTCTCTATCTTCCACACTTCATATTTATTCACTTGACCCTTTTTCTTGTCTCCTCAGCACATGATTTTTTCCATCAATCTACATGTGATTATAAGGTGTCACATCTCTTATCCTACTTTATATTATCAAACATTTGCTTAAAAATATAAATTGGGGTCAAATGTAGATAATAAATCATGCACTTTGGGTATATTTATAGGTCTTGATCACATTCCACTATTCATATGATTCTTAAGCAAGAAAAGTAATGAATTGACCACCTTTTCTTTGGCCTCTTTGATTTCTTTTTTCTTTCTTTCTTGGTCTTATATGCCCTATTTCACTAGTGTGACTTTTGATCACTTTAGATTTTCTGAGTCTGAACCACCAGTGCCCATCCAGACATGCACAAGTTTCCAAGCACCCTCATCCCCTCTGGGTGCCCCCTTGGCTTCTTTGTATCTTTCTTGCCATCTATTGGGTCTTTTCTAGCCATTGTTGGCCATCTTGTTTTCTTATGTGGTCAGCCTTTTAGTGGTTAATTACAAAATTAAAACAAAGGAATCATATAAATACAAAGATATGTGACCATAATAAAGGAACCAAACATCTAAACATATATTATCTATCATCTAAGGTTGCATCCAAAGGCATTTTAAGAGCATCAAAGCATCCATCTAGCTATCATTCAAGGGACAAGGAACTGCATTCTTATACATACACTTCATAGGGGGGGAACTTAATTTTTCCATACACACATCTACTTACATTTACTACATCATACATACTACTTGTTATTCAAGTGCGTCTTGTCACAAGAGCCACCTAGGGCACAATTCTACCTACACACACACACGCAGAACTATATAGAGACTGAAATTTATTGCAACACTTAGATTGTAATTTCACTCTATTGGGTGACCGTTGGGGTCAGTCTGACTCCCCATTTGTAAATTTTTATTTTTAGGATTTGATGTGTTTTGGGGTTTTTCAGGTTCTCTTTCTCTTTATAGGTTACATGTGATTTCTATGGGAATAGTACAACACACAGGAAATCAAAAATGAAGGGAAATGATACAAAAGCGACACTAAAAAAATAACTTTCTAGCCATTTTTGCAGTCACGAGTGCCCACAAATGGTCTACATTACCCAAATGCCCAGTCCAGCTTACTCCGACATTTCTGCAAATTTCTGTGTGCAGTTGTGAGAGATCCCTCCTCATATTCAGCAGTTTTCCAACTCAATACATCTTTGAGACCAATAAGAAATCATCTAAGTCTCTTATTCCCTCTCTTGCACCTAGGGTTTTAATTTTATCTAGCTCATTGCTTAGGTAAGACCTGTACTTTATTGCATTATCTATTTTGTTGTGACTCTGTAATTAGTATTTCACAAATACATATTTTTGTTAAATTAACTACAAGAAGTGGGGTTGGGTTTTGAACCTAAAACCTATTATATTTTCCCCATTTTTATTTTTACCCTTTACAACTCAAATTCCACTCATGTGAATAATGCGAGCGAGATCGATACGATAAATTAGAGCACAAATAATAAATATTATTTGGGTAGGAACAATCTTAGCCTTAAAACAGGTGCAAGACATGCATGTATCTAATTCCCACCTTTGTATTTGTATTTTTTCATTCATGTCTTTGTCTTATCTTACAAATTAAATGTCTTTCAATTGAAAACGTTCACTCCATTAATTTTTTTTTTAAATAGCAAAGACTATTTTATATACGTGGTCATTGACAAATGACATCATTGGGACCATTGATGAGAGAAACCCTGATAGCTAGAGAGAAGCCCTCATCACAAATGTAAATGAAATCGTTAACCTGGGATGTTATGTCTACTCCACATATCCCTGTCTCTAAAGTGTCCCAATACACACATAAATAAATTTCCCTTATATTTACGTGTTTTTTAACTACCTGAAAAACACAAGTGCTGATATTGGATACAACAAATATTGACATTGACATTATTGATTGACTACTCCATACGTTTTGAAATATCTCAAAAATATTTTGCCTTAACGATTTGCACATTGCACTGTATGCACCAAAAATTACATGGTGCCAAATTTAAACGTGACATGGATCTGATGATGATAAATCTACTTCAAAGATAATAATGATATCTACATCCCTCCCTCTCTCCTTTACATATGCTTCTTGACTAAACTCAGCCCCTTCACCCAGCTCCTGGACCCCTATTTTGCTTGCGTGACCACTTTTCCATCCCCTTTGCATTGTTATTAGCATCCGTTAATCAACTGATGTTGTTGTTAGAGTGGCACTTGCATAATCACCCCTCTAGAAATAGGGGCGGTCATGTCACCATTTAAACAAAAATTTAAACATAAGTTTTTTAATGTTGGTTTTGATTATGGTTTGATTTATCCTAGATTGCTTAGTCAAATTGGATAAAAATAGGCTCATTGGAATGGTCTTGGATTTATCCTTCCTCCTTTCTAAAATAGTTTGTTGAATCCTTCCCTTTTGGATGAGTCATCCTTTCTTAATCGACATGTGTTCCCGACTTCTTCTTCTCCAGTATCTTATAAAAATGACACTTTTGTTTGTACCATGGGTTGGGCAATTTTGAATATTGAGACGTGTTATATTTACAAAGTTTGGAGAGGTTCTTACATATATAACCTATTCTCTATCTTGCTTTCATGTTGATCACATTCTAGCTACATTTTTTTGCACTAAACCAACCATTTGATTTCTTGATTTCTTGCTCTTATTTGCTACCTTACTCACCCAGATTAATTGGAACTCACACATTGGAAGGATTTTGAAGATGAGGAGACATTGAATGCATCATCAAGAACATTGGGACAAAATACCATAGCTATATAGTGATCAGGATGGGGATGTAATTTAATTCTTTAAATTTTTATTATAGGCATTATTCATTGGAATCAAAGAAAATTATTTATTGTATTACTAAAAATGGAAAATTCCATCACTTCCAGTGTATCTTTTCCATTCTAGGATTTCATCCATAAATTTTCTTCCGTTGATAACTTCTTCTCGACTTATCCCTATGGATATGCTCAGGAAATTGGTTGGAGGAAGAAGTGAAGAAATATTCTCATTCCTTTTTTTGTCTATTTATTTTGATTAGTTTAGAAGAAATTTTTTTGGGGAAAATTTTTCTGGTAAAGGAGGAAATTGCTTCTAAAAAGCTTCCATTTATGGAAAATTTGAGGCAAAAGTTCTATTATAGGAAGTCTCATTTTATTAGATTAATATATTTTCAAGTACTTCCTCTTTATATTAGAATTACAAAACACCCATGCAATAGAGGAATAACCATATCCAGTTATTCACTATTATTTAGTTTCATTATAATTATAAGAAGTAATAAATCTATCTCAAATCATTTTTCTGTAGAAGTACATTTCATTTTATTTAAGTATATCCAAAAAGCACAAAAACATTAGTTAATCAATTCATTTTTAATTCTTTTCTTTCAAAAATATTGTTAAAATACAACAAGATAGAATATATAATTGTGTTTGTTTTATTTACTTAACTCAGAAAGAAATAATACATTAAATGATTCAGTTTACTTGTCTTTTGTTTAAATTATATTTCTTTATGTTATTTATTTAATATTAGGATTTAGTGTAGTTTAAGATCCCAAATCAAAACAACAAACCTAGTCATTAGGAATTCATGCTATAAGTCCTTAGCCTTTGACAACCCTACATGACCATTTTCAGACCAGATCAACCTAGTAGGAGGATTTTCAAATAGATCATCCACCCATCGGGCATCGATCAATATTAGCGAAACATAGATTTAGGATTTTAATTTATAATTTTCCGATCTACCCCTTTGCCCCCATAGATTGTTAGCCAACTTGACACATTAAATGAATAATTATCCACAGCTAAGAATTTTTGGTCCAATCAAGAAAATTGAGTTAGAAATCTAAACTCAAAGTTTTCTTCGCTTTATCCATCATTCACATATTTGCATGACCCTCTTTGGAGAGGAATATTTAGAGATGAATGAACACTTTTTAAGAGTATGTCAGTTGGGCCGAAGCATATTCAGTTCAACTGACATAGATTGGGAGTTGAGTGCAATGATTCTCCTTGATCGTAGCATCTCACGTAAAGAGATCAAACAAGCCTTTGATATCCTTGACAAGTAGGTTTCTTACTTGCAAGTCAATCAATTACGAAATACTAAGCTTTTGAATCTCAACTCATAGCCTTCCCCACCTATTCCATATTTATCATTTATAATTATTCATATCCATCACATCTTCCACATTTGAGTTGTCTCGACCTGACCTCAAGAAGTAAAATACACAAAGAACCATGTGTCATTTTTCTATATAAAATTTTTGGTGAACCCAATGTGAAGGATTAGTTTCTTCTCATTTCCATTTTAATCCCTTTTCCGTTGTTCCATCTTATCCCTCTCCCATTATTCTGTGGCTGTTCATATACCCCTCAAATATGTCGAGCCAGATTATGACAAGCATGTTCTCAGCCTTAAGGCTTATTATACCCACGTGAATGCTGAACAATCACCCTTTTTATCTAGATGGGATGATAAATATACCCAAAACTCCCTTTTACCGTGTGTATCTTCTATATAAACATCAAATCCTTCCTCCAATGTGAGGATTGATGATATTTATCAACTATTAAGTTATCAAGGTCTGCATGTAAAACTTTCTAGCTCTAACATCATGATGTTCACTAGAGAGCAAGGTCTCTACCCACAAGTTTTGACTAGGTCACATATCATTATGCAATCTAATTCCACACCATCATTTTTGCGACATAATGACAAGATTTTTGCATGGTTTTTCCAAAGCAGTGACCGACTTAGAACCATAGATGAATATTTGGATAGGTTGCAAGTGTACACTGATACCCTTCTTTAAAAAATGTTTTTTCTACCCCACCAAAGTTAGAGAATGTGCCTTAAAATGGAGAAACAACAACTAAATTTTTTATAAATGGGTATCATTCATCCCCTCTAAAGAATCATATGGATTACACACCTAAAAAAATGGGCCAACCATTTACAAAAGATATTATTTCCACATTAGTAGGAAGATTAGAGAACTAGGGAATGCTTAAACAATGCAACCAAATCATGTAATCAAGAAGAAAACATATTATCCCATAGAAAACAAAGGAGATGCCCCTTTTACCAAGACACAACCAATACAAAAAACATGTGCAACAATGTTATCCAGTTCTTTCTAATCCAAGTGATCTTCTCACAAGGGATGGCACTATGGGAATGGCTCCCCAGCTATCCTACACATAACCTACCTAAGGAACTATTATAAATGTCATCCCACATGCTACCCGTAACCATGTGGGTTTTCATAACCCAAAGCCCATGAATGCATTTTCTAATTTTTTTCCTCCCTACATGCATATGTATTTGAAGTCAGCACAACCATATGCATATACGTTGCTTGATTTGTTTCCCTAATTCCAAGGAACCCCATACGCTCCAACTAACATTCATGCCACACATTATCAAACATATTATCCCCCTCTTTCCCCTCAAGTAACCTCCATGGCAGAGTCCTATGTGATGGGAACCTATGCCGAGTACTTGAAAGAACCCCTTGATTTCACAATAGAAAATGTCATGCTTCCTTGCCCATTTCTAGATCTTCCTAAGTTCAAAGGGGAAGGATATCCCAATGCTCATATCAAGTCCTATGCTACTGCGATTAGGGAATTGATCCCAGGAGATGTGGCAGTGGCCAAGATATTCCTAAAAACCCTTGAAGTGACTACTCTAGATTGGTATTATTGAATCCCTGAAGCATCCATACTTTCATTCAAACAACTTATGTCTGGATTCATCAATGAATTTTACAAGAATAAGTTATTAGTAATAGGAATTAGGGAATTCCTAAAAATTAAAAAAGAACAAAACAAATCCCCTAACCACTTTATAAAGATATGGTGCCAAGTTCTCTTTTCTTCTGGAATCACACCTAACATGGACCAAATGGAACTTTGTGATCTCTTCCTTCATTCAATTAATTGAGAAACTAAGGAGGAGGTGAATAAATTCCCCTTCCGTACCTACAAGGAAGTACTAGAAGGTGATATTCGCATTGATCAAACACCTATTGATATCAGTTGTAAGAATTATAGTACTAATGAGAAGTTGGTTGCTCCCAATAAAAATAACACAAAATATCAAAAAATGAAACTAATAACCAAGGTCCCAAATTCTTGAATCACAATCGTGGTGTTACCACTGACGGTGTTACTGACCAAACAAAGAAGCCTAATGTTTCCATAACTAGTAACATGACAAACAATATCAACAACATGGGGAATGAAAGAAATCCTAATCCTACCCCCTCTATTAACGTGGTTGGCTTCAACCATTCTCCCCCTCAAAAAAATCAAGGCCAAGGCCAAAACCAATACCAGAACTCTGGGCAAGGGGAAAAAAATTATGCGTATAAAAATCAACCCCAAAATAACAATCAAAGGTTCAACCAACAACAAAACCAAAACTAAAGGCCACATGATTACAATCCCAATTTATGTTTTGGCTTCCACCATGTTGTTGGTCATGAACCACCTACTTATAGAGAGTGTAATAAGTTCATTTAGAGACTCTCAGAGGATAAAAAAATTATTCATAGACATGTTCCTAGGAAACCTTGAGGGGTCCCCACATTTTGGTTATATGGGACCCGTTGTACCTCATAACAAAAACTTAAGAATTTATCGGGAACCCATTCCCTAAACATTCCAAAGATGAGAAAGTAAATCATCAAAATATAAAGAAGGTTATCCCTATTGGAACCCATGACAATGAGGCTTTAATCTTTAAGAATCCATGGGTTTCCTCCAATCTAGACCAAAGAAACAAGATGAATATTGTGGGACTGGTTGAATAGAAACTGAGCTAGAAATCAACGCAATGACTTAGATGAGAGATTATGCTTCAACGCCTCTCCCCACTCACTCCTTTTTGTAGGATGATGATCGTATAGTACCCAAGCATGTATGAGCGCATAAATTGATTATAGACTTAAATAAGACCTTTTTCACATTTCATTTTTGGATTTGCTGAAGAATTCACCACCACACCATTATACCATATTATATGCATTATGGATTGGCAATTTAATCTATGTCATGCCCCCTCACGAGGCTCAAGTCAATCACATTGATTTTTACATACATCCTCTAGGGAAAAAGACATAAGTAAGATGCCTTCCAACACCGAAATAGTCCAAAGAGGAGAACATGCATTATAATTATAAGTTTCAGTCTTTAAAATTTTTGTTAAGAGAGCCATGATTGATGATGGGGCTGTTGTGACTATAGTTCCCTTTTTTTTTTTCCAGAATTTAGGATATAGTTTCAGTCTTTAAAAATTATGTTGTTGTGAACCATAGTCTTTCTAGTTTCCCTAGGACCAAAAACTATTTTAAATGAGTTCTATATTATAGATAGAGAAAAAAACTATAACATTCTTCTCGAAAGGCCATGGATTCATTGGATGAAGACCATTCCTTCTACCTTGTTCCAAGAGATTAGGTTCCTTCACTTAGAGAAAGTTTTTATTACCCAAGGAGATCCTAACGTTTTTAGATACATTTGGAAAACCTCAAAAAGAAACCCAAAGTTCATTCCAAATTTGAATTCCTCACAAAAAAACTAAACAAACCACCCCCTTTGAAGGAATTGGTTGTGACCATGAAGTGGGTTCCAAAAGTTGAGTTTGATAAACCAAAAACAATTGAAGCTGCAGAAAATGATGATGATAAGATTTATGTGGTAGATTGTGTCCACGAAAAAAAGACAGGAGATTGTAAAGCTCTTAGAAAATAATTTTCAAACTACCCTCCCTTATGATCTGTAAGGGATTGACAATATTCTCATCCTGTCCTCTCTCGCTGTTGACGATCTTATAGATATATGCGTGGTAGAAATATCAGAGATGCAAGAGGAACCTTCCAAGGATGTCGTAGGTTCTATTTTACCTGCTTATTATTAGACACTCCATTATGATGGATCCAAGTTCATGTATGGCACAAGTGTAGGGGTCATCTTGACTTCTCCATAAAGGAAGATCATGCCTTTTTCTTTTAAAATGGACTTCGAATACACCAAAAAAGGAGTAAAGTATGAAGCTTTGTTTCTTAGACTCATTTTCACCAAGAGGATGGAGGTAAAAAATAGTAGAGTCCTAAGGGATTGGTGATGCACGAGAATCGTTCCATTTTGTAAATATGGTTCGTAGTCAGGAAATTTTAGTTTGAAGATGTTTTAGTAGGTCTAGTAAATCATTATGAGTCATTAGGTGTACTAGTTTTTGCTTTGTCTTTTCAAATTTGAATCTTGTACATTCCCTCCAAAAGGAAAAATTCAAATTTGAAGAATATTTTTGGGTTGATAGGCATTTTTAGAATATTCTTTGGGACATTTCATGGAGTTTCAAGCTTGTAAAGAACCTCCAAAGGGCTAGGAATCATAATGTAGGTTTAGAAGGTAAAGAGATAGCTCTCTAGATAAGAACCTTATGTTAAAACTAAGAGTTCTCATAAGACCATGAGTCTAAACCACCCCCTATTTGAATGTAACTAATATAATAAGGTATATATGACATGATGTAATTTTTTTACATTATCATTTGAATGATCAAGGAGAGGAAAATAATATTTCAGGAAGAAGGAACAAGTTTTCTGGTGTATACACTTCATAATGGTGAACTAGTTCTTGCATGACAGTGAAGAGGATCCTTGTAAATTTCTTGTTGAATCTTGGTTGCATTCATGTAGTTTATATGATTTTGATAATGGTAAGAGACATTGAATATACATTTTCATTGATTCTATGAGTTTGTATTGTTTGTATCCAAACCTAGTCCAAGGAAGACTGTACTAATCTGTAACAGTGTATTTTAGAGCTTAAAGGTAGGGAATAATTAGTTGTGGAGTAATATTGAATGGTTGGATGCTCAACATGGTGTATTTGTATTGATGTTGTGAAGTTTCATCATCTTGAGTGTGGAAACAAGCTTGAGTTGTGACATAACTCTGTCAAAGTTTGAGTAATCTGTAAGATCAGTACAAGTTTGAAGTTTTAAAAGACAAGTGAATCAAGGGAGTGTGTGGTTAAGTTGATAAAGATAATATAGTTTACAAGGGTCAAAAACAAACTTAAATACCCTGTAATTTACAGTTGAAACTATTTTGAATTGCTCCTTATGGTAAATTTGTGTAATGTCAATAGTGAAGCCTAAGAGTAAAAGGAAAATGTGTTAATGTGAGAGTTTGGAGTGACAAGAAATCAGAGTGAACTCAATAAGATTAAATTGTCTCAGATAACCCATTAGGGTCTCCACAACATTAAGAAATTGTGTTTACATTCCAATTCTTTGAAGATAGAGAGAGTTCTATACTAGGGGCATGATATATGATCCTTGAGTTAATTTTCATAGTGAAAGGAACGAAGAAACTCTGCTATTAAGAAGAAATGTTAGATAACATGTGCAAAGACCTTGTGGAAGCGACTTGAGGCCTTGAAAAGTAAGATAATGTAAAAGGTGAGCAAAACTAGTTTCTCGAGACTGTAGAAAACCATCCTTAGGGTTTAACCTAAGTTGAGTATCTAAAACGTTTATAATAAGAATCAAGATCTAAAATTCAATGGATGTCATCTGAGGGTATTTTAAAGAATTATTTGAATGGTTTTAGGGTGTGATAAGTCATTACCAGATCAAGAATTCAATTATTTTGCAAGAATCCTAATTGGGACTGAGTTATAGGCTAGGGTTTGCTCCAAAACTGAATTCCCAGCCTCTAAAGCTCAAGATTTGATTTGAAAATGGAATTTTATTACCATTTAAGGGTGTTTAAATTGATAATGAATGAATTAAAATTTTTCCATGGATGGTTTGAGCTAAAATCATGATAGTCTTCTTTCACAAACCGCAACAATGAGGAAAAACCTAATTATACAACTAGTAATGTGAATTTTGGGGTGATTTTATAAAGGATGTTACCTTGAAAATTGGTGTACAAATTAAAAAACATAAATGGGTGTTTCCAAAGAAGTATAGTTTGTAAAACAAACCATTCCTACTAAAAATACACCTATATGACTCCCTAAACATGGCTAGTAATGCGAGAAAGGTTAAAGAGGAGACTCAAGTGACAAGAAGGGAAGACAAAGGAGTTAAGAATTGAAACTTGAGGTACACATTGATGACCTAAAAGGGTATTAAAAAGTGTGTTTACTTTATCATGGGTGTTCACAAATATGGTCAACTATGAACCTAACAAGGGATTGCTCTTAAGGGTTCTAGACATGACATTTTGAGTTAAAATTGTGGAATTTATGAATTTTATTGTTTCTATCCAATTGCGAAGTGAATTTTATACATTGGTTGAGATGTGTAATAAGATGCATGGTAGAAAATTTTATAGTACGAGATAAAATTCAATTTTCTTAAGTGTGAGTAAGGAGCTAGTGGAGGTTAGGAACAAGGAAGTAAGGTAAGAGATATGTTTTTGATTTGGCTACATTCCAAGGGTTGAATTAGCATTGAATAGATCATATGGAACATATTTTAGGGGTTAAAAATTTAGATAAGGTGTGAAGGGTTAATTTTTTGGCATGAATTAGCCATTTTTATACTAGAATAAGACTACAAAACAAAGTATTTTTTTTGAAGGAATGGAGAAATTGATGGTTCTTAACTAAGTGTATGTGTTTTTTGGTCTATAAGCTCTACATCATTTGGTATCAGAGAAAGGTTAAGAGATTGAAGAAGTTGAGAAAAAGAGAGATACATTGAAGGAAAAGAAAGAGAAGTGATTGATAAGAAAATGAGTAAAGTGAAGAGCTTGAAACTAGTTATAGAGCATGGGTATGTGGAACCCAAGTGGTTGAAGAAACCAGTGATAGAGAATGATGAGATCAAGAAAAAACAAGGGTATGACAGAAAAATCTAACAAGAACAATAGAGAAGATTGGAAAATATTATGAAAACAAGGAAAACATGTAGAGAAAGAGAGTTTAAGGCTATTAGGCCTTATAAATCAGATTTGACTGATGAGTGGGATGAGGAAGAACCAGAAACATAGATTGTTTAAGGATTTATAGAGCTAATGAGGTACAAGAAAAGAGAATATGAAGAGATGGACATGAAAATGAAATAGGAAAGGATGAAGAAAAGAGAGGAAGTTTCAGCAGGAGATCATATAGTTGAAACAAGATGTAGAGGAGTTGATGATGCTTATGGAAAGATAGAGAGAAGAGAAAATACAAGAGATAGGGATAGTGATGAGAAAGAAAGCAAGGTGTCCAGTTAGGCAACTTGTAGAGAAGAGGAAAATAAAGCAACTAAAGACGAGGATAAAACAAGAAGAAAGAAGACTGAGACAAATGGAAAAGAGAATGAGTAAGCAAGAAAAGGAAGTGATTAAAGAGATGGTGTTGATAGAGGATAAGAGTGAGGAAAAATAAGTGATAAGAGCAATTTTAGCTTCTCTTGAGGGAGATGAACAAGGTGATGACAATGTTTATGCAGTGAAAGAGGAAGCATAGCTTAAGAGAGAACAAATAGAAGTGATGTCGGGAAAAGAGGAACATGAAGAGGAAGTTAAGCCTCCAATTTTTGAATCTAACAACGTGTGTAGATGTGTGTTTGTAGGTATTAAGAATGAGCTTGATATAGAAGATGAAAGCGAGAAGACAGTAAGCAAAGAAAAAGAAGAGATGAGTGAAAAATAGAGTGTATTTGTTTATGAAATCTTAGAGCAATTACAAGAAGAGATAACAACCTTGGAGCATGCTATAAACACAGTGAAACCATGTGAAAAAGATGGAAATTAGTTCCAGGATGGTGAAAGAGTAGAAAATAGAAGCTCAAAGAAAGAAGATGAAAGAAGAGATCAAAGATATAGAGAAGAAAGAGATAAGTAACAACTATGTAGTAGCAGATCAAGAGGCATATGATGAAGAAGATGAAGTCAGAGATGAGAAGTGACAACAACAACAAGAGGAAGATATGACAGTTGAAGATAAGAAATATGAAAAGGAATAATCTAATGAAGAAAAGGACCTCACCTATGAAGGAAAAATGGAGAATAACAATGAAACAAATTTTAGGATTGAAGTAATGAAGGATGAACAAGCTGAAGATGCAGCTCAGATTAGAGTGAAGATAAATATACAAAAAAATTGGAAGAAGAAGAAGAAGAACAAAGCTTGGAGTTCAAAATTCTTCTTACCCCTAGATTATGATGCAGGAGCATAACTCCATTTTGTAAATATGATTAGTAGTCAAGAAAATCTGGTTTGAAGATGCGTCAGTAGGTCTAGTAAGTCATTGTGAGTCATTTAGGTGTACTAGTTTGTGCTTTGTCTTTTCAAATTTAAATCTTGTACTTTCCCTCCAAAAGATAAAATTCAAATTTAAATACTATTTTTGGGTTGCTAGGAGCTTTTATACTATTCTCTGGGATCTTCCATGGAGTGTTAAGCTTGTAAAGACCTCTAAGGGGATAGGAATCATAATGTAGGTTTAGAAGGTAAAGAGATAGCTCTCTAGATAAAAACCTTATGTTAAGAATGAGAGTGCTCATAAGACCATGAGTCTAAACCACCCCCTATTTGAATGTAACTAATCTAACAAGGTATACATGGAATGATGTAATTGTTTTACATTATCATTCAAATGATCAAAGAGAGGAAAAGAATATTTCAAGAAGAAAGAACAAGTTTTTTGGTGGATATAATTCATAATGGTGAACTAGTTCTTGCATGACAGTGAAGAGGGTCCTTGTACATTTCTTGTTGAATTTTTGTTGCATGCATGTAATTTCTATGAGTTTGAGAATGGGAAGAGACATTAAATAAACATTTTCATTGATTATATGAGTTTGTATTTTTTGTATCTAGACCTAGTCTAAGGGAGAATGTAGTAATCTACAATAGTGTATTTTAGAGCTTAAAGGTAGGGAATACTTAGTTGTTGAGTAATATTGAATGGTTGGATGCTCAACATGGTGTATTTGAATTTTTTGGGGTTAGCACATCGGTTGTATAGACAATATATCAGATCTAAGCATACATGTAAATAAAAGCGGATATTCTACCATAAGAAATATACAAAACAAAAGACATAAATCAACACCATATTTAATGTGGTTCACCCAGTATGGGCTACGTCCACCAAGAAACAAGATAATCTCTTATCCAAAGATTTGATAAGATATATAATGAAGATTTACAATCTTCAATCTCAGATATACTTTTCTTTCTCAAGCTTTTGCTTCATCACCAAGAATTCTCTTTCTCACCAACTTTTGCAAGTTCTTTCTAATTCTTGTTAATCTCTTACTTCTAAACCCTAGCTTTATGCTTATATAGTAATTTATAGACTTAGGGAACTTATCCATGAAATTACAATCAATATATATACTTTAATGCTAAAAATAAATCTAATTCCTGAGAGTTAATTAAAACATCCTCGCACAGGTAACTGATGTCGGTTAACCCTAACCGATGTTGGTTCCTTCCATGCTTGACCGATGTCAGTCCTGGGTGACTGATGCCGGTTACCCCCTAACCGATGATGGTTACTGTATTTTCCAGCAAGTTTCCATTGCATGCTAAACTAAAGTAATTGAGCTCCACAACTCAACAATCTCCCACTTGGAGATTAATTACTACACCATACCTGTACAACATCATTCTTGTATCCTTCCTTAGCTTTGTTTCTTCCTCTTCAAGTTTCAAACTCAAAGACAAACATAAGTGGAGTGTAACTCCAAATTCTCCTTTGCTAATGTCTTCATTAGCATATCTGCAGGGTTCTTGCTTGTATGAATCTTTTCCAGATTCAACTGTCTATCCTCCAATACCTGTTGTATGAAGTGATACCTCAACTTAATGTGTTTCGTTCTCGAATGAAATGTTGAGTTATTTACCAAATTAATTGCACTCTGACTGTCACTAAATAGTTTACAATCACCTTTCTTCTTTCCCAACTCTTCTATGAACCTCCTCATCCATGTCATCTCCTTGCTAGCCTTTATAGCTGCAACATACTCTACCTCTATATTAGATAAAGAAACAACCTTAAGCAATCTTGAAATCCATCTAACTGTCATCCCACCTACTGTGAAAATATAACCAGTACTTTCTACCATCCAGATCTCCAGTCATATCTGAATCAACATAGCCACGTAATAAAATATCTGAACCTCCATAGCATAATTGCATGCTAGATGTCCCTTTCAAATACCTGAGTATCCATTGGAATACTTTCCAATGCTCTTTACCTAGATTAGCCATATATCTACTCACAAGTCCCACTGCCTATGCAATGTTTGGTCTTGTACAAACCATAGCATACATGAGACTTCCAACTGCTGAAGCATATGGCACTCATGTCATGTATTTGACCTCCTCTTATGATGAAGGACACTGATCTTTACTCAATTTGAAGTGTCCATCCATAGGTGTGCTAACAGGTTTTACATTCTGCATGTTGAACCTTTCTAACACCTTGTAGATATAATCCTCCTGAGACAAATACAATTTCTTGTTTTTCCTGTCTCTATGTATTTGCATGTCAAGGATTCTTTTTGTAGCTCCCAAATCCTTCATTACAAACATGTGAGCTAGCTTTCTCTTAAGCTCACCAATGTCCTGCATACTAGATCCTGCAATACGCATATCATCCACATACAATAACAAAATAATATAGTTCCCATTTTCAAGCTTCTTGAAATAAACACAATGGTCATATTCACATCTCAAGTAACCATGCTCTTGCATAAAACTATCAAACCTCATGTACCATTGCCTTGGAGCTTGTTTGAGCCCATATAGACTCTTTTTCAACCTGCACACTAATTTATCCTTACCCTTGAATTCATACCCAAGTGGATACTACATATAAATCTCTTCATCCAAATCACCATGAAGGAAAGCCGTCTTTACATCTAGTTGCTCTAAATGCAAATCCTCTACTACAACTAAGCTCAATACAGTACGAATAGAATTCATCTTAACAACATGAGAAAATATTTCACTAAAGTGAATACCTACTTTCTATGAAAATCCCTTTACTACAAGCCTTGCTTTGTATCTTTTCTATCCACCCTCTTCTTCCTTGATCCTGTGAACCCACTTATTCTGCAATGTTCTCCTACCTGCTATAAACTTACCTAAATCCTAAGTTTGGTTCTGTTCCAAGGAGTTCATCTCCTCATTCATGCCATGCTCCCACTTAACCTGGGTCTTATCCTGCATTGCTTCTTCACAGCTCTCTGGTTCACCATTATAAGTCAATAATAAATAAAATAAAGAAGGTGTAATTTTTTTTGGAGGTTTACTTACCCTTTGTGACCTTCTCACAGGAGTTTGGGGTACTAGAGGCTCAATCTGGACATCCTGGACATTCCTATCCAAATCTAACATTGACCGATTCCGGTCACCTCTAATTGACGTCAGTTCTGATAACCGCTGCCAGTTTGGATCTTCTGTTACCGATACCGGTTCTTCTGACCGATGTCGGTCAGGGGTAAGCTGACACCGGTTACTGTGTAACCCTATGGTTAATACTTTTAAATCTGAGAGTTCATTTTCATTTACAAACTTCTCAACCAGTTCATCCTTAGGTACCAAAATTTGATCCATGTACATTCTCTTTTCATTCCATTCAACATCACAACTCCTAATAATTTTAGAATTCTCTAAATCCCAAAAATGGAAACCAAAATCACCAGATCCATAACTAATGAAAGTGCATCTCTTGGATTTTGCATCCAACTTTTTCCTATTTTCCTTATCAACATGCACAAAAGCTTCTAAACCAAAAACTTTAAGAAAAGAAAGATCAGCTCTTTTCCAATCCAAGCTTCCTTTGGTATTCCTCCATCTAGTGAACTTGAAGGCCCACGGTTAATCAAATAAACTATTGTATCAACTGCTTTTGCCCAAAACTGTAAGTGCAGTCTAGAATGTATTCTCATACTTCTAGCACGTTCCATGATTGTCTTATTCATTCTTTCTGCAACACCATTCTCCTGTGGTGTTCTTGGAACCGTTATTTCTCTATGTATCCCATTCACTGAACAATAATCATTGAAAGTCTTGCTACATTATTCACCACCATTTTCAGATCTAAGGCACTTTAACTTAGAATTTGATTCATTCTCAACAACGGCTTTCCATCTTTTAAAATTTTAAAAAACATCATATTTACGTTTAATATAATAAAACAATACCTTTCTTGTAGCATTATCAATGAAAGTAACATAATACTTGGATCCTCCATGAGAAGCTACCTAAGCTAGTCCCCACACATCTGAGTGTACAAGCTCTAATTTTTTCTCCTTCTTAGTTGCCCCAAATTTGATAAATATCACTCTCTTTTACTTTCCAAAGATACAATGCTCATAGAAATAAAGATCTAAATATTTCAAATCTGATAACTAACCCTTAGCCTTTAAGATCTGCATTCCTTTTTTACTCATATGACCCAACCGATTATGCCACATGCATGCATTTGAATCTGAAGTAGATAATACAGAAAAGGAATCAGTAATATAGGTAGATAAATATAATGTTCCTACCTTCTTACCTCTTACCACAACAAAAGAACCCTTGGTGACTTTCCAAGAGTCTCTTGTAAAAGTAACCATGCAACCAGATTCACCTAGTTTCCCTACAGAAATAAGATTCCTCCTGAGGCTTGGCACATGCCTCACATCTTTCAATACCCAGGTATTTCCATTCTGTAATTTTAGATGAACTTCCCCTTTTCCCGTAATACTGCAAGGTTCATCATCACCGAAATAAACATGCCTAAAATTTCCCTAGACATAATTTCTGAAATAACCCTTATTAGGGGTTGCATGGAAAGAAGCTCCTGAATCTAAAATTCATGATTCAATTCTATTATCTAAAGAAATAATACGAGCATCTTGCATTACCTCTGATGAAGCAAGATTTAATTCTTTACCTTTGTCTGGTTGTTGGTTCTCTTTATCCTTTGACGAACAATCTTTCTTCGCATGTCCTTTATTTCCACATTTCCTACAAGTAATTCCCTTACTTATGGATTTAGATCTACTATCCCTTGACTTTGATTTCCCATTACTCTTACTCTTTGATCTCTCCTTCTGCCCGCCCCTGCTTTTTACATTCAAAGCATTTCCAGATGATGATTCCTCTGTACTCTTCTTGCTAATTTCTTCATTCAAGATTATACTAACCACATCATCAAAATTCAAAACATTATTAGCAGATGATGTATTACTAACAACCATTACCATGTTATCCCAACTATCAGGCAAAGAACATAAGAATAAGAGTGCTTTTACTTCATCATCAAATGGTATTTCAACCGATTTTAATTGATTTACAATAGATCAGAAATCATTCAAATGACTAGATGTAGATCCACCTTTATGCATCTTATAACTAAATAGTTTCTTCATCAAATAAACTTTATTTGAAGCACTAGGTTTTTCATATAAATTAGCAAGATATTTCAGTAACTCTACCGTAGAAGTCGCTTCTGTAATATTGGAAGCCACGGATGCTGCCAGGCTCAATCTTATAGATCCCAAAGCCTTTTTGTCAAGAATCTTCCATTCTTCATCAGTCATCTTCGTATGTCTAGAATTCTCATCCAATGGTAAATACAAATCTCTTTGATATAGATAATCCTCAATCTATATCTTCCATAATTGATAATTACGACCGTCAAATTTCTGTACCTTGTATTTGTTTTCTTCTACCATTGTTGTAGCTCCCATTCAATCAGAAAACCCTTGTGAGTAAATTTTTCAACACACAAAACCCTCAAACAAAGCTCTGATGCCAGTTGTTAGGGTTAGCACACTAGTTGTACAGACAATATATCATATCTAAGAATACATGCAAATAAAAGTGGATATTCTACCAAAAGAAATATAAAAAACAAAATACATAAATCAACACCATATTTAACGTGGTTCACCCAGTGTGGGCTACATCCACCAAGAAACAAGCCAATCTATTATCCAAAGCTTTGACAAGATATACAATGAAGATTTACAATCTTCCACACCTCTCATATGTACAGTACTTTCTTTCCTCAAGCTTTTGCTTCATTTCCAAGAATTATCTTTCTCACCAACTTTTGAAAGTTCTTTCTAATTCTTTTTAATCTCTTACTTCTAAACCCTAGCTTTATGCTTATATAGTCGTTTATAGACTTAGGGCACTTAGCCATGTAATTACAGTCAATAGATATACTTTAATGCTAAAAATAGATTGAATTCCTGAGAGTTAATTAAAACATCATCGCACAGGTGACCGATGCCGGTTAGCCCTAACCGATGTCAGTTCCTTCCTTGCCTGACCGATGTCAATCCTGGGTGACCGATGCCAGTTATCTCCTAACCAATGACGGTTACTATATTTTTCAGCAAGTTTCCATTGCATGCTAAACTAAAGTAATTGAGCTCCACAACTCAACAGAATTGATTTGTGAAGTTTCATCATCTTGAGTGTGGAAACAAGCTTGAGTTGTAACATAACTATGTCGAAGTTTGAGTACTCTGTAAGATCAATACAAGTTTGAAGTTTGAAAAGACAAGTAAATCAGGGGAGTGTGTGGTTAAGTTGATAAAGATAATATAGTGTCTAAGGGTCACATGCAACCTCGAATACCCTACAATTTATGGTTGAAACTATTGTGAAATGCTCCTTATGGTAAATTTGTGTAGTGTCAACAGTGAAGCTTAAGAGTAAAGGGAAAACATGTAAATGTGAGAGTTTAGAGTGACAAGAAATTAGAGTGAACTTGAAAAGACTAACATCTTTTAGAGAACCCATTAGGGCCTACACAACATTAAGAAATTGTGTTTGTATTACAATTCTTTGAAGACTGAGAGAGCTCTATAGTAGGGGCATGATAAATGATCCTTGAGTTAATTTTCATAGTTAAAGGAATGAAGAAACCTTTCTGTTAAGGTGAAATGTTATATAGCACATGAACATGCCTCGTGGAAGTGACTTGAGGCATTAAAAACAAGATAATGTAAAAGTTGAGAAAAAATAGTTTCTCAAGACTATAGAAAACCATCCTTAGGGTTTAACCTAAGTTGAGTATCTAAAACCTTTATAATGAGAATCAAGATCTAAAATTCAATGGAGGTCATCTAAGGATAGTTTAAAGAAAAGGATTTTAATGGTTTTAGGGTGTGATAATTCATTACCAGATCAATAATTTAACTAATTTGGAATAAACCTAATTGGGACAGAGTTACAGGCTAGGGTTTGCACCAAAATTGAATTCCTAGCCTCTAGATCTCGAGTTTTGATTTAAAAATGGAAATTTATTACTGTGGAAGGGTCTTTAAACTGATAATGAAGGAATTTTAACTTTTCCATGTAGGGTTTGAGCTAAAAACGTGATAATCTTCTTTCACAAACTGCAACAATGAGGAAAAGCCTAATTATACATGTAGTAATGTGAATTTTGATGATGATTTTATAAAGGAGGTTACCTTGAAAGTTGGTGTACAATTAGACAACATAAATGGGTGTTTCTAAAGAACCATAGTTTGTAAAAAAAACCATTCCTACTAAAAATACACCTAAATGACTCCCTAAACAGGGCTAGTAATGCAAGAAAGGTTGAAGATGAGACTCAAGTGACAAGAAGGGAAGATAAAGGAGTTAACAATTTAAACTTGAGGTACACATTGATGACCTAAAAGGGTGTTAAAAAGTGTGTTTTTTTATCATGGGTGTTCAAAAATATGGTCAACCATGAACCTAGCAAGGGATTGCTCTTAAGAGCTCTAGACAAGACATTTTGAGTCAAAATTGTGGAATTATATTTGGATGATACGTGTAATAGGATGCATGGTAGAAAAGGTGCTAGTAGGAGATAAAGTTCAATTGGCTTGAGTGTGAGTGAAGGAGCTAGTGGAGATTAGGAACAAGGAAGTAAGGTAAGAGATATATTTTTTGATTTGGAAGCATTCCAAGGTTGAATTGACATTTAATGGAGCATATGGAAAATATTTTAGGGGTTAAAAAGTCAACTAAGGTGTGAAGGGGTAAGTTTTTGGCATGAATTGTCCATTTTTATACTAGAATAAGATTGCAAAACAAAGTCTTTTTTTGAAGGAATGGAGAAATTGATGGTTCTTAACTGAATATATGTGTTCTTTGGTCTATAAGATCTACATCAATTCATAACTAGTAGCCAATAAATTTTATGAAACTAGAGCAAAACACCTCCAAATTTACAAGTTTTTTTGTGTTTGAGATGAGTAAAAGTTTTGAATTTATCTCCATTAAAGCCATCCATAGGGAAAGAAATCAGTTGGATGACTCTATGACTTCTTCTTCTTCGTGATTCTTCCCAGATGCAAATATAATATAGACCAAGTTTGTTATATCCTTGAGATCTAAACCCTTAGTGGAAAAAATGCCAAACTCAATCATACCCCCATATGTGGAAAACAAGGGTGACCTCATTACCATGCACTATGCTGACAACGAGGAGGCAATTATGGATTTCTTGCATGTGTACAATGATCTACCTCCAACTCACCATAAGAAAGGATTTTATCTTGACCCCCATATTTCATCTTACTTCGGAGTGAGAAACACTCCAATTTTCCCCTCACAATACTTTGAAATCTATGAGATAGAGGAAGAACATCTCAAAATTCCCCCCGCCCCTCTGAAGTTTGAAGAAGGAAATGCTTCTTTGATAGAAGACATGATTAATATCTACATCGGAATTCAAACAAATGTAGACACCTAATTTTTGTATCTATACCCTTAATCACCCGCGTGCGCATATTTATTCATCCCCTTCATCTAATTAAATGCCCATCCAATCCCCACTAATTAATTAAACCACATTAATTAATTAATCATTTAATATCTTACATTCCCAATTATTCCATCCATGATAATATTTATTCCTATTAACTAATTAATCCATATTAATTAATTAATACCATTCATCTTGCCCTAACCAATTTGCTATTTAGGATGCTTTTATCCTAAATTCACCCCTTTGCATTTCTAAGCTTTTCTCCCATCTATTTTATGGCCTAATTACCCAGGCAATCTAATCCCGCCTATATGATTTAAAGCATTTGGTCAATCCTTAAAAACAAAAAATCACGCCAAAATAAGAAGAGCTTTCTCGTTGGGGAAAATTTCTCTGTAATCGGCGGCGACCCAGCCCAGTCGCCATCGACCCTATAAAACTAAATCCTTCCTTTCTAATTTTCAATCAGAATTAGATGCATGTAAAAATATATGAGCTCTCTTGCGATCTATGAGCTTGCTCTCTCACTTGAACACTTCTGCAATAATCACAGATATCTTAAACATCATTTCAGTGTGCTTACATCACTCACGATCATCTTTTGTGATATTTATTGGTATCTCTGTAGATCTTTATTGAGTTTTTTTATCAAATTATCTCTGTATTACTCATATCTAATCTTTTTTAGGTTCAAATCAGTCTCAACAACACTCACATCTTCTCTAACAACCTTCTATTATATCCTTTTGCTTGTAGGTTGTCCTTCTCATCCATTCATCCTTAACTTTATATAACTCTGCTACAGTCACCGCTGACCATGTCAGATCGCCATTGACCTAGGCCTAATCTGTTAAACAAATATCTTAAGTTGTTGTTTCCAGCCGTTTCCTAGAGTTTGTGCCCCTGGTATCTCCCTGTAGACTACTCACAACATACACAGATCCCTAACATCCTCTAGTTTGCATTCATACTCTCCAAGTCTACATATTCATCCTACCGTCCAGATCTTCCTTCCTAGGTCACTGTCGACCTACCTGTGCATAGTTTGGGTCTTCGTCGACCTAGACTAGGTAATAGTCAATTTATAGTTATTGCAATCTAATCTACTTTTAAATCAATCTCAGTCATTTTTTGGATTCAGTAACATTTTTGTATCTACATGATATCTTTTGCTACAGTTCTTACATCTCTCTTTCTAAACAAATAGGGGTTGAGATACGTGAAAGGAAGCTAATCACTTCTCCACATTGTCAGGCAACCCTTGCATATATCTATGTAATCCATCTTTATTCCAGTTTTTTAGGTCTATCAAGTTGAGTGAGAATCACCCCTTTTGCGCCTATATCCATCACATCATACATCCAAGGTAACATAGATCTTCTAGCATTTCTTAGTTTCTAGTTGCTTTTATTGCTAGTCCATTCGCTTGATCAGTGAGGAAGTTTCTTTTCCAACAAAAAAATCCAATATTTTTAAGCTTGGTTCTTCATTATCTGTTGAGGAAGTAGAGGAGCATACTAAGGTCTTCAAAGTCCATTCTCAGACTTTGAAATTCACCAATAAGGATATATCAGGAGTTGATCCTAGTGTGGTAGATCATAATTTGGCAACCAAACCAGATACCAAACCCATCAAGCAGAAGTTGATAACAATGAATCCTAAAGTCACTTTAAAGCTCAAAGAGGAGGTAATAAAACACCTACATGCAAGGTTTATAAAGCCAGTGAACTACTCTATGTGGTTGTCCAACATCATCCTAGTCCTTAAGAAAAATGGTAAAATCATAATCTTTGCGACTTCACTATTCAAGGATATTAATAAGGCTTGTCATGAAAGATGATTTCCCATTACCATCTATATATTTCATTGTTGACGCAACTTATTGGGTATGATTTGTTGTCCCTTATGGATGGATTTTTGGATACAATCAGATAAGGATTCTCCAAGGAAGATCAGACCAAAAATGACCTTTACCACACCCTGGGGGACCTTATATTATGTACAATCATTCCTTTTGGTCTGAAAATTGTTGGTGCTACTTACCAGAGGGAAATGACTTACATATTCCATGACCTCATCCATAAAATCATTGAAACCTACGTGGACAACCTACTAGAAAAGGTATAGAAAGAGGGGTGATCATCCTGAAGTCCTACTTGTATCATTCTCTCTTTCTTAATTGAAATATGGTGTCACCTTGAATTCCTTGAGAAGTGTGTCTTCAAAGTCACATGGAGGGAAATATCCTGGGTTACATCATCTCCTCTCATGAGGAATAGATGTAGAACCTTGTAAAAAATTCATGCAATCCTGAAAGATGACTCCACCTATAAATGAGTTCTAACATTAGATATTTCTTAGGAAAACTTGGGGCAATATGAAGGTTTTTCCTAATCTCACCTATGCTATACATCCAATCAATGGTCTTATAAAGAAAACATGTTACAATACCTTGGACAGAAGGATTGTCATGATGCCTTTGAAATCGGTAAAATGCTTCCTTCTTTCCCCACCTACTCTCATGACACATAAGTCCAATCATCCTTTAATTATTTATTTTAGGGCCATTGACGTGTTTATTGCATGTGCATGTTGGCACAAGAAGATGATGATGGTCATGTGAGCATGCTATTTATTTCATTATTCATGTTACTTCTTGATTATGAAACCTAGGTACACTTAGGAAGAGGAGTGTCTTCCCATTATCTTTGTAACTAAGTGATTGAGGCACTACATGCTCAACCAGGAGACAAGATTCATTTTCAAATCCGAGTAGTTACAACCTTCCTAACTCAAGAACCTTATCTAAGAAAGTTTGGATAGGTTCATAACACTCATGAATGAATTTTAGCTTACTTATATAAATCAAAATCAGTCAAGGGGAAAATCATTTCTGAATTGACTTGGCTTGATAATCCCTTGGATTTTATGTGAGCTGGTCAACCTAGACTTCCTAAACGAGTGCATTTGTCATATCAAAAATCCCATAATTTCATCATTGCCCATGGTATTCTGACATAATAAACTATATTGTTGACCAAACTTACCTGAAAGGGTCTAACTCATAACAAAGATGAAGAATCTATGTTATAAATACTAAGTATGTCATCATAGAAGAAGTCCTATATTAAAAGGACTTTGATGGCCTATTACTTAGATGTGTAGATGAAGAATAAGTGGAGAAAATCCTCTTTGAATCCCACAGTGGAGTTATTACGTAAATTTTGGTGAATATTCAACCACCTAGAAAATTCACTCGGATGTGAATACTTTTGGCCTACTCTCAAGCATGATGTTATGGAATATGTATGAATGATGTCAAAAATTTCAATAATTTTCACATTCCATACACATCCCAGCTCAATCTTTACAACCCATAGTTACATTATGTACTTTCTCTACTTGGGGTTTGGAGTTAATAGGAAAATTCTCTCCCACCTCTATTAACGGTCATAACTTCATCATCATGATAACTAAATATTTTATGAAGTGGGTTGAGGAAATGCCTTTAACCATGGTGCCTGGGTTTATCATAGATCAAATTCATTTTAAACCAAATTATTTGTAGGTATGGTGTCCCATAGGTCATTATCTCTAATAATGGCTCATCATTTAAGAATGACGAGGTATGTGAGTTGTGTGAAAGATTTAAAATATCTCATCACACTACTCTATTGATACTACCCTCAAGCCAACATTCAGTCAGGGATGAGGCTACAAATAAGACATTTGAAGTCCATCCTCCTCAAAATAATTCAAGGAGAATAAGAGGGATTGGCATATTAAGTTGTTCCCAACCATATGGGCCTATAGGACTTCCATCCATACACTGACAGGGGCAACTCCATTTTCCTTGTTTTTGGTTCAGAATTTTTTCTACCTTTAGAGGTGGAACTCCCTAGTCTTCATGTGTGTCCTTATAGGGTCATATTAGATGAATATGAGTATAATAAATGCATGCTTAACATATTTAGAAAACCTAGATGAGAAAAGGCTCAGAGTTGAGTAACATCACTAGGTTTACATAGACAGAATGTGTTGATAATATAACAAAAAGGTCTATGAATTCACCAATTCAAGTGGGTGACCTTGTTCTGATACTTGATATTCATATAGATAAGAAAGTGGTGAATGGTCATAATGTTAGACCTAAATGTCTAGGCCCTTATCAAGTAACTGAGGATTTCAAGAATGGTGCCTACCATTTGTGCACTTTGGAAGGTGAGGAATTTAGTGAATCTGTCAACTCACTCCACCTAAAATGTTTCTACATATAGGAAGTATAGTATCTCCACATTGTCCTTATTGTGTTTCCACCCTTTGTGTCATTTACATTATCCATCATGTTTAGAAAGTACTTCTGGTTTACTTATTTGATAATAATTTTAAACTTTTCATACATTGGCAGATGTTTCAATCTTAATACATCTTTATAATTTCTTCATATTCTTCAAACATATAATCCACATCATCAATTTCAATCATACAGATGAAGTTAATATTGATCATATCAGATTTTGTGTACCTCATTCCCTTTTTTGGTTTCTCCCACTTTAGATATTTTCACCTATGGTTTTATCTAGAATCTTCCTGATGAAAAATCCTCCTTCCAAAAAAGTTCTCTCCTTAACAAGAAAGCTCTAAAATCTTCACCTAGATCTTATGTTCCACTCATCTCAGTCTTAGGTGATGAGCCCTCACATCTTACTAGTCATGTGTGGGCTTAGATTGGGGGGAAAAATGTTCCTTCCCAACAAGCACAATGTAAAACAAGGAAAAATAAATAAAAAAATATACATACATGCATATTACAAATAACTACACATTTCATCCTCCCCAGTATTTGGTGATGATCCCACACTTCTTACTAGTAGTGTGAGGCTGGGAAAGGAGGAAGGTGTTCCTTACTTACCTGTGTTTTGTCCTTTGGTGATGAGCCCTTACTTCTTACTAGGTAGCATGGGGGAAAGACGTAGGGGGTCATTCTTCGAAAGACGAAAAGAGAAAAAAGATTCAAAGGAAAGAAAACCTTAAGACAATATGGAACAAGGTTATTGAACATATAAAATTCCAAGGAGATAATTTAGATGCCTATGTTAAGAGAGACAACTATTCCTTAAACCAAATCTTTCCATCAGTAGGCCACCATGAGTCTAAGTCTAGCCAAGGCCTATAAAGTGAAATCATCTTGAATTTGGTTAGAATATCTTAATTGAGGATGAGTCACAATTTCTCAAATGGATCATTGTTAAGTATCGTGTCTTTACATTCATCATATTCATTCTATGCATCATTTACTCATGTATCTCATGTCCTTCTTGGCTCTCGGTGTTGAGCCCTCACATCTTACTGGTTGTGTGGGGTCAAGGATGGAGTAAGATATCTCATCACTATATCATCTACAATATTTTCTACCAATGGAATGAAATGTTTAACATTATTTGAAAAATGAGTTTCCTAAGTAAAAATTACAAACATGTGTGTTTCCATATCTCATTTTATTTATCATATTACATTATCATCCATAACATTCATTTAAAAACTATAAAATACATCGAACATTCTCAACTTTTCAAATGCACAAATGAAGTAGAGCATGAAGAAAAAATGAACAAGAGAAGTGTCAAGCCAAAAATAGATTATATGTATGTATGTATGTATGTATGTATGTATATATATATATTCTATGTATGTATGTATGTATGTATTATATTATAGATATCCATCAATATGAAGGACAAGTGTGGTCAAAACACTCAATCACAAGCCAAGGACACATCTCAAAAAATCAACTATACACAAAAATGAACTAAACAAATAAAGGCACTCGATGCCTATCCATCCCTTCGAGACCCCTATGAAGTAGTGGGTTGAAGGGATCCTACTATGGATCCTATGTCAAGGCCTACTAGGTCCCACATGAGAACCTCCATGCATCAAATGGTGAGAGTGTCCATGGGAATGTGATGGTTGTGGTGCCATAACCCACTATAAGTAGATTGTCCTCCTCTAAGCATCTCACAATAATCCTCAACCTATTGTTCAGTACTACATTCTCAGTTTACATCTAAGAAAGAACATTGTTATGCCATGTAGGTGTAAACACATATATATGATGAATGACATGAGTTGGAGTCTCATAAGTCCACCAACAATTCATCTCAAAAAACGGGAAAGCAATAATAAACAAGTCCAAGTTTGTCTGTAAAACACACAATAAGCACACACTCCACACCGCAACAGTGGTCACACAAAATGCACACACACATCAACACATAAATTAGAAAAATTGCTAACATTTAAATAAGTAACTCTAATCTAGAAAATAGGAGAAAGGTAATCACGAATCACTCACTAGGATCTCCCTCAACCCAATCAGGATCTAGCACTGGCCTCCTCCTCCACCTCTCAGGCTCCTCTTCCCCTGGCCTCCTACTCCTCAGTACTAGCCCCTCCTCCTCAATCGCCTTGAAATTCCTCCTCCTCCTGGCTACTTTCTAATTAATTAAGGATCCCTATCCTCTAACTCGAAGCTTGTCCCAACCTCCTCCTCCTCCTCACCCTCTGTGGCTGCTCCTCCAATTTGTAAAACTAAAGGTGGCCCCATCCCTCCTCTAGCGGCATGCCTAGGTATGCGACTAGATGTACCCCTATCAGTAATCCTTGGTACTACACTATCCATTAAACCTCTATAAGTGACTAGTTCTAGCCTCTCTCAGTACCTTTGAATATAGTTTGGACTATAAGAAGAGCATCAATGTACTAGAAGCCAAATTATGGGGAACTCATGCTACTGGGTGAGTCTCTCGGCATCCACCATGGTAAATAAGTTGTGTATATGGCTGTAAGTAGCCAATGTAATCCCCTCTCCACCCTAGAGTCCTAACATGTCTTGATAAGGCTATGCTATCATGTTGTATGTATTAAAATGTACTCTACTACATGTGGTAGTGGCTCTGATGGGTTCCATATTTACCCACCTCATCTTTACTCTAATATTTGTTGGGTCTTGTAATCCCCATACCCTATCTAATAGGGAATCACCCTCTCATACACCCATGACATCACAAGTGTAGGGTGACTCAATGATCTAGACCTACACCTAACCACCTGATATAAATCATGATAAGTGGTCACTAATATGTCCTGGCCCCATGCAAATACCTTATCATGTACATGCTCTATACTTATGTACAATGGGTGCCCAATGAAACAAAAATTTATCCCCACCCTTATCCCCAATCAAACGTGAAGCCAATATACCAATAATGGCCTTGCATAGAGTAGGGATAGGGATCTATCTCCACTGAAGTCAATCTAACACCCTACTTGAACTCATATCAAGTGCCCCTAACATCTCCCAAGTATTTCACCCACTATGGGCCTCATTTGATGAGCTAGCACTTTTCAGCACTAGCTTCCTTCCTGTGATAGGAACCCCCAGAATCCTGTAAAAATCCTCTAGTGTAATTGTTCCACTCTCTATGGAAACTAGGAAACCATAAAAGGTATTCTGATCCACATCCTAATAAGTCAAGGAAATCAACAATTATCCTACTATGGCTAGGGAAATTTTCCTAATCTGTGCTAACTATCATATCCCTTCCCTCTCAAGAAGGTCTATCTCAACCTGAGTCAATAAAGGGAGCACTCATGCAAGCCAATCCTACTCTCGAGCCTTGCTCCAAGCGAATGTAGATGCCCTACCAATCAAGGAAACAATAAAGGAACATTAGAATGCCTCATCAGAGTAATAAACTCATAAAGAAATGAAAAATAATAAAAAAAATAAGAAAAAAGTAATTTCTCATCAAATTTTCCTTGGCACAGATGACAGTTGCACAACCACCCCTCTATGAAGAGTGGTGATTGTGTAATCATCCATGGTGGTTGTGACAATCATCACAACTGGCCCTCTACAAGAGCAAGGTTACGTGAAATCAACATGGTAGTTGTGCAATCATCATGGTTGTAGCAACCACCCCTCTATGTTTAGAGCGTTGTTGCACAACCACCACGGTGGTCATGTCACTGAATACTAACCCATTTCCTTCATTCAAAAAATCTGTAATTTACTAAAAAAAATGAAAAATTAACAAAAATAAACTACATTTTCTAAGATATGCACCCCCTAATGATCATTTTGACTATAAATTTCCTAAAAATCCCCTCCCTAGAGCTCATTTCAAAATAAAATCTAAACCTAGGGAAAAAAGATAAAATCACTTATAACTAACTTGTTCCTTGAGCCCCAACTGCTACCACTGGATCCACTATTATCGTGTTTGAATTCCTGTCGATTTTACTATAATAGCACGCGCAAATATGGTCACCAAGAAATATATATCCCCCAAAATAGAAAAGGAGTATGTGAAAAATGATTTCTAAATATAGTAAAATGTGTATATATATATAGATATATATATTTTTTTTTCTAACACCATTTTGGGAAAGATTGTGCAGTGTTGGTGATGGTGGAGTTGGTAGATTTCTCACCCCCACATGTAAATGGTAAGTAATTTTATCTTTTCATTTCAAAATATTTTGCTCAATACCATTTTATTACTACACTTGATTCTAGTCTTCTTTTACTAGTGGCAGGAAGACTTTAATGGCATATCTCATTTTGAACACACTAATCAGATCAGGTAACTTTCTAACCCTCCCATTTTGGGAAGTGACATTCTTAGAAAATTATTTTTTCATCCATTCATGGCTAAAATTTGCTGTTTCAATGGGGGTAATATGTATGCACCCAAAAATTACATGGTGCAACATTGAAACATGACATGTCTCTAATGATGAAAAATCTACTTCCTTCTAAAGATTAAGAATGAGATCAAGATCCCTCGCCTCTCTCCTTTGCATCTCCCTCTTGATTTACTCAACCCCTTCACCTCACTTCCAGACTTCAATTTTTCTTGCAAGTCATGTTATTTATCCTTTTTGGCATTATTTTTGAGCGGTTGTGAAACCTCACCCTATTGTCTAGAGTCTCAGTTATGTAACCACCCCTCTAGCAATAGGGGTGGTCATTGTCACCATGTAAATGAAAATTAAAACACACATGTTTTTAAATTTGTGTTTTTATTGTAATTTGATTTTCTCCTACATTACTTAGTTAAATTGGCTAAAAATAGGCTCATTGGAATGGTCTTGGATTTATCCTTCCTTTTTGCTAAAAATAGTATGTTGAATCCTTCCCATTTTGGCTGAGTCATCCTTTCTTGATCGACATGTGTTCTTGACATCTTCTTCTCTAACGACTTATAAAAATGACACTTTTGTTTGTATCATGGGTTGGGAAATTTTGAATTTTGAGAAGTGTTATGCTTACCAAATTTTGGAGAGAATTCTTGCACAGATAGTCAGTTCTCTATCTTTCTTCCTTTACTGCTCACATTCCAGCTACCTTTCTTGCACTAAACCAACCACTTACTTTCTTGATTTCTTGTTGATATCTATTGCCTTGCTCACCCAGATCAATTGGAACTCACACATTGGAAGGAGTCTGAAGCTGAGGAGACACTGGATGCATCATCAACAATCACTGGGAAAACTACTATAATTTTGTAGTGACCAGGTTGGGGGTGTATTTCAATTCTTTAAAGTTTTAATATAGGCATTGTTCATTGGAATTAAAGGAAGTAATTTTGTTGTCTTGTTAAAAGTGAAAGGTTCCATCACTTCCCATATACATTTTCATTCCAATATTTCTTTCAAAATATTTCTTCCATAAAGATTATTCCCTTGATAACTTCTTCTCGAGCTTATCCCTGCGGATTTTCTTAGGAAATTGGTTGGAGGAAAAAGTGAGGAAAACTATTCATACACTTCTTTTATTGTTTATTTCTTTCAATTAGTTTATAAGCAATTTTGTCGGGGAAAGTTTGTTCAGTAAAGAAGGAAATTGCTTTTGGGAAGCTTCCCTTTCTGGCAAATTTGAGGTAGAAGCTCTGTTACAAGAAGTCTCATTTTATCAAAGTAATAACTTTTCAAGTACTTCCCCTTTAGATTATAATTATAAAACACCTTTGCAAGAGAGGAATAACCATATCTACTTATTCACTATTTTTTAGTTTCGTTGTAATTAGAAGAAGTAATAAATCTAGTTTAAATCATTTGTCTCTAGAAGTAGATTTCATTTTCTTTAAGTAATCCAAAAAGCACAAAAAAAACATTAGTTAATTAGTTCATTTTAATTCTTCTATGATACCAGGAAACACGGGACAGGGGCCCGTTTCAGGGAAGAAACGTTTCCGAAACATTTCGCGCGGACGATACGGGGGGAAAACGCGGAAATGGCACAGGTGTTTCCGGAAACGTTTTCCGCGTTTCTGGCGCTTGTCAAGTCAAAAAAACAGAAATGTGTTTTAAAAAGTAAAAAATATTTGCATTAAATGCGGCGAAACCCTAGTACGGCTGCATACCTTGCTAAACACACTTCCTAAAAGCTATATAATGACCTCTTGGGTCCATTTTAAATCACACTCTCATTTTTCTCTTGCTAAATACAGTTTTCATTAAACTAGCATTTAGCATTGTGAAGAGCAAAGAGACATCAAGGAGCAGCTTGAAGAAAGAGTTTCAGACGTGTTGTTAAGCGCTAAAGGCTTCAAGGAGGAATTTCGAATTAGATTTGGAAGGTGGGATTGACTTCAAGGAGGAAAAACCATGTATTTTTCAAGTTTTTTTTTATTTGGCTAAAGAAAATGTTAATGTGATCAATGATCACGAATGATGTGTGCATTATGCACACATCATTCGTGATCATTGATCATGATGTCAATATGTAGGTTGAATTTAGTAATTTTAAAACTCTATGCTTAAAAAAATAAAAAAATGTAACATTTTCTTTGCGTTTTAAAATAAAAAACATATATTCTTTTTTTAAATTATAAATATAATCCAAACTCTGTGTATGCTCTCACCTCGCACCTATACGGTGACCTTGGTGATCAAAAGCAGAATAGGATGTGTAGGGTTTTTAAATTTAATTCTTTTTTGCTTTTTAAAAAAAGTTTATTTTGTTTTTTTAAATTAAAAAATCCGAACTCTGTGTATGCTCTCACCTCGTGCCCGAACGGTGACCTTGGTATCAAAAGCAGAATAGGATGTGTAGGGTTTTCAAATTTAATTCTTTTTTGTTTTTTAAAAAAGTTTATTTTATTTTTTTAAATTAAAAAATCCGAACTCTATGTATGCTCTCACCTCGCACCTGAACGGTGACCTTAGTGATCAAAAGCAAAATAAGATGTGTAGGGTTTTTAAATTTAATTCTTTTTTGTTTTTAAAAAAAGTTTATTTTGTTTTTGTCAAATTAAAAAATCCGAACTCTGTGTATGCTCTCACCTCGCGCTTGAACGGTGAACTTGGTGATCAAAAGCAGAATAGGATATGTAGGGTGTGGTTTTATTTAATAATTTATTGTTATCTAAGTTTATGTTTTTATTTTTCAATGAAGGTTTGATTCAATGGCATCTAGTTCAGCTTCAGTGGGAGGGCATGGGGAAGGGGAAGAAAGCCAAAGTGGGGGTGTGGATCCTAGAGCTCCTCTTTGGAGACATGTGCAAATTGTGGAGAACCTTGTTAGCGGTGGCTCTCGAGTTTGGGTATGCAATTATTGCAATATACAATACAAATCCTCTTATACCCGACTCAAAGCTCATTTAATGGGGAAATCAGGGACGGGGATTAAAAAATGTGGCAAGGTTGAACATAGACATATATTGGCATATATGAAAAAGCAAGAGGACGTTGATATGGAAGCTTCAAGAGCTAGATTTAAAACAGCTCCTTTGCAAAATAGGGGTTCACAAAAACCACCCAACCCATCAAACCATCCTTGTATCCAAGTTGCAGTTGAAATCCAACAGAGGGAGAGTCTTTGTCACGAAAGAGAATTTCCAAAGGCCCATTAGAGCAAGCATTTGCAAATGAGAAAAGGGATGTTGCTGATGAGTTGGTTGCTCGATGCATTTATGCATGTGGGCTTCCCTTCAATGTGTTGCGCTCACCTTATTGGCAACAAATGGTGAGAGGTATTAATGATGCACCAAAAGGGTATAAAAGCCCTAGTTATGATAAGGTCAGAACCACATTGTTGGCGAAAGAAGTGGCCCATGTACATACTTCTTTGCAGCCAATTAAGGACTCATGGAAGGACTCAGGGGTATCTATCATTTCAGATGGATGGAAAGATGCTCGAAATAGACCCCTAATCAACATTGTTGCAGTGTGCCCTAAAGGGGCAATGTTCTTAAGGGCTGTTGATTGTGAGGGTGAGGTGAAAGATGCTCAATTTATTGCTAATATTTTGATTGAGGCTATTGAGTCAGTGGGCCCTACAAGCGTTGTCCAAGTCATCACGGACAATGCCAAAAATTGTAGAGCAGCAGGGCTGATTGTTGAGGGGAGATATGAGCACATTTTTTGGACACCTTGTGCAGTACACTCCTTGAATTTGATGATGCAGAAGATTGGAAAAATACCATGGATTGAGGAAGTTTATACAGAGGCAAATGAGATCCAAATGTTTATCACAAATCATCATATGTCCCAAGCTATCTTTAGGAGGTTCTCGACATTGGAGTTGCTGAAGGTAACCAAACAATTTCCTAGTTTCTAATTTTTATTTGCTAACTTTTTATGAAATATCAAATTATCAATTGAATTCCTTTTAATTTATTTTTTTAATTAACTTGCTTTAATTTATTTTAATAGGTTGCTGAAACAAGATTTGCCTCTCACACTCTCGTCTTGAGACGACTTGTGAAGGTAAAACAAGCCTTAAAGCTTATGGTGATTGATGATGTTTGGTCTGTGTGGAGGTAATCAAACACAGAAAGAGCCATCAAAATAAAAGCAGTGATACTTGATGATATTTGGTGGGCAAATGTTGCATACTTGCTTAGTTTTACTGAGCCTATTTTATCTATGATTAGATATGCAGACACAGATAATGCTTGCATAGGGGAGATCTATGATGACATTGACTCTATGCTTGAAAAAATTAGAGACATCATACAACGAAAAGAGCAGGATCCTAAAGAAAAATTCTATAGTGAAGTTAAGAACGTGATCATGAGAAGGTGGAATAAAATGACCACCCCATTGCATCTCCTAGCCTATGCCCTGAATCCCAAATTTTATAGCAGTGAAATACTTGCACTACATGGTAGGCAAAAACCATATGATGACCATGAAGTTGCAAGTGGAGCTAAGGCAACATTTCGGAGGCTTTTTCCTAATCCAGATGTAACTAGTACAGTCCGCTGTGAAATGACACTCTTTGTCTCTTCATCTAATAGTAGCATGGGTGAAATAGATGCAGCACTTGACAGGTACAAGATGAACCCATGCATTTGGTGGTGTGCACATGGCCATGATGCCAAGTGGCGGCGACCTATTGCCATTAAAATCCTTTCACAGGTATCAAATATTAAAATGAAATCAAAAGTTTTTTTATTAATTTAAAATGTATGTTCTTACTTCTTAGTAAATTAATATTATAGTATTACTAATTGAACATTTCTAACTTCTTTTTTGTAACAGGTGGCTAGCAATTCCTCAGCAGAACGGAATTGGAGTACATATTCCTTCATCCACTCAGCCAAACGGAACAAGCTAGCATCCAAGAAGGCCGAGGATTTAGTGTATGTGCATTCCAATTTGCACATTCTATCACACAAGAGTGAAGCCTATGTTAGAGGTCCCAAGAAACTTTGGGATATTGATCCTGAGACTAGCGACTTTGATGCTTCTGCTGCAACTCTTAGCCAACTTTCACTGCTTGGTATTGATGAAGAAGAATCGAGATCTTTTGCAGAAGGGAGGGAGAGTGGAGCTAGTGGGAGTGGAAATGTCGGTGCTAGTGGTGTTCATGGAGATGATTAAGACTATGAGGAAATCTAGATGATATATTCTAGAATCTAGATTATTATTATGTATATGTGAATCATTGAAATTGTAACCATGTTGAATGATGACTCTTTAGAACTTAGAAGTTCAAATTTCAATGAATTCAAAATATTTTGAGTGCTTTATCAATTATCTCTTATGGTCTACAATTATAAAATGAGTACTATGCACATATATATATATATATATATATATATATATATATATATATATATATATATATATATATATATATATATATATTATTTTTTACTAATATATTGTACGGAGGTTTCCGTCGACGTTTCGTATCCAAGGTTTTTTGAAAATTGCCGTTTCCGCATTTCGTACCCGTTTCCGTGCAACATAGTAATTCTTTTCTTTCAAAAAGCTTGTTAAAATACAAAAAGATAGAATAAATAATTGCAATTGTTTTATTTAATTAACTAGGAAAGAATTTAGAAAATTAAAAGATTAAGTTTACTTGTCTTTTGTTTAAATTAGGTTTCTTTTTGTTATTTATTTAATATTAGGATTTAGTGTAGTTTAGGAGCCCAAATCAAAACAGTGAACCTAGTCATTAGGAATTCATGCTAGACCAATCCTTAGCCACTGACTATCCTTTGGCTATTTATCTGCTTTCCTCTATCCTCACTCATGAGTGGATGGCCATACATGACCATTTCCGGTCCGGCTCAACCTCGTATCAAGATTTTCAAACCAATCATCCACCCACCAGGCATCGATCAATATCAGAGAGACATAGATTTAGGATTATGAGTGCTAGTTTCCCAATCGACTCCTTTGCCCCCACAGATTGTTTGCCAGTTTGACACATTAAACGAACAATTATCTATAGTTGAGCAATTTTAGGCCAATCAAGCAAACCAAGTTAGAAATCCAAGCCCATAGTTTGTTTTGCTTTGTCCATTGTTTGCATCTTTGCATGAACCTCTCTAGAGAGGAATGTTTAGAGACATACAAGCACTTTCCAAGAGTTCGTTAGCCAAGTTGAAGCATATTCGGTTTAACTGACATAGATCAGGAGTTGCGTGCAGCGATTATCTTTGATCGTAGCATCCCATGCACAAAGATCAGACGAGCATTCACTGTCTTTGACGAGCAGGTTTCGTACTTGCAAGTCGATCGATTACAAGGTGCGTGGCCTTTGAATCTCGACCCGTAGCCTTCCCCACCTATTCCATATTTACCATTTATACCTATCCATATCCATCCCATCTTCCCCATTTCAGTTGTCTCGGCCCGACCTCGGGAAGCCGAGTACACAAGGAATCCCGTGTCATTTTTCATGTGTACATGCACACCCTTTCTCCTTCAAACTATTGACAAAAAAACATGTGGTCATAATAAAGAAGAGTTTCACATTACTACCCCATAGCACTTTCCTTGCCCTTGGACTACTCCTCCCTCAAACCCCTTCTTCATCACCCCTCTTCCTCTCTCGCTGCTTCACTCCCTCCAGTTTAACTTCAGCGACACATTCCCTTGCGTTTCTATCGTACATTTCACGTGTGATTGCTAGTTGCTTCTTAAATTTTATATGTCAATAACTTGTGTAAGTACACATCTTGTCTCAAAAAATAACATCTCCACTGCTGATCTATGTGGAGATCTCATCACTCTAAACTTGTTGCAGTGATTTATAGATTATCACTATTGGCAGTTTGCTCGTTATTTGGAGCAGTAGATGAAATACTGTCTATCTATTAATTCGAGCTTTAATGTGCAAAGAAAGGGACTGCACTGATAAAGCAATATGACCTTTACAGCACAATTAGGTTTAGTATCACCTTTGCACGATTGGGATTTGTATCACTTGCTAAATGAACTAGGGATATAATTGGATCCTTCCTCTGATCACCTCAATGGATTAATTCTGCAATTTAGAATGTAACCCACTTCATGTGAGCCTTTTGCTAACTAAACAAGAGATCATACAGATCTACTATCTTCTCAATTCATAATCATTCTTGATGGAGGATAGTTATGAGATAATGCAGTGTTCCTTCCTTGATTGCTGAACTAATCTACCAGCCCTAAAATGTTTAAAACCCCAAGAAGCCTAAAATTCTGAAGGATCCACCATGAGCTTCACAGGGGTTGCATGGATAGATGGACAGCTGTCGCATGGTGTTGCATTCTGAGAGTTAATTGATCATATAGGAGCAGTCAGAATATTAATGTTCTTGGTCCTGCTTTAATCCAAACACTCGGTCATCTTCCATAAAATTTTGGCTCTAACCTTGTATTAAAAAAAATATGCTGCAGGATTGATGCCAAAGACATAACTGAAACACTACCCTGCTCGTAAAATTTAAGGTTCACTCTTCTGTTTCACAATCACCAATAATCTCTGCAAGTGCACAGACCCTCCCTAAAATGATGGAATCGGTTGACATCCCTAACAACAATTTCTCGGCCAACAAATTTGGAAATGAATTTTGTAGCAGTGTGGCAGTCACAACACATACGCAAATTCTTCATTACTCGAATTGTTGTTCCTGGGGTTGTACTGATAAGACCAAATGCAATGGCTAGCTTTTCACTATGATAATTGATAGCAGGATCCTTTCGCTCTTGATCTGAGTCATACACCACAACATTGTTCTTGGATATATACCCTGCAGCCTGCATTTCTTTAGTTAATCTCTCCAACATAGCAAAAATCTCTTCCGTCTGCAGATGCGATCTGTCTCCTGCAAAAAATGCATGCACCTTGTTCTTGATCTCAATCCAACTACGGCCTGGTACCTTTTTAACCCCTCTGTCTTTCATAACTTTACGTACCTTTTCTGCATCATCCAGTCTTCCTGCTGCAGCATATATATTTGATAGTAGCACATAATTTGCAGATTCTTTTGGCTCCAGTTCAATAAGAGTTTGAGCTGCACGTTCTCCTAATAACAAATTGTCATGTACTGTACAAGCACCAAGCAATGTCCTCCAGACCAGAACATCAGGTTCAAATGGCATTTGATTGATAAATTCTTCGACCTCATTCAAGCGTCCAGCCCGACCAAGAAGATCAACCATACAAGCATAATGCTCTTGTCTTGGTGGGATCTCATATTCACATTTCATTGAGTAAAAGTAGTTACGACCTTCATCCACCAAACCTACATGGCTACAGGCAGAAATAACACTAACAAAGGTGATGCTGTTTGCCTTAACACCTTCCTGGTGCATTTGTTTAAAAACTTGGAGGGCTTCCTTCCCATGCCCATGCTGTGCATATCCTGCTATCATTGCATTCCATGAAATCACATTCCTCTCTGATATGTTGCTGAACTCGTTGTGTGCATCTTCTATGCTTCCACATTTAGCATACAACGTAACAACAGCATTTTGAATGCAGACATCTGAATCAAAACCAGTTTTTATAATCTGGGCATGAACCTGTTTGCCTTCTTTTAAATCTGCATGGCCGGCACATGCACTTACTACACATGGGAATGTAAATAGGTTTGCGTTCATCCCAGACTGTTGCATTTGATTAAAGAGTTGCAATGCCTCCTCACCATGCCCACCCTGGGCATACCCTGCAATCATTGCGTTCCATGAGATCACATTCTGTTCTGACATTTTGTAAAATATTTTGGAGGCATCCTCTATGCTTCCACATTGAGCATACATGGTCACCAGTGAGTTCCCCACAGAAACGCTAGAATCAAATCTAGTTCTAACCACATGGGCATGGATCTGCCTTCCTTGACCCAATCCCTCTAGACTGGCACATGCACTGAGGGCACTAGCAAAAGTCATATGGTCCTTCTTTGTGCCTGTCAATTGCATATCCTCAAAGAGTTCAAGGGCTTCTTTGGCTTGCCCTTGCTGAGCATAACCTGCGATCATTGCAGTCCACGACACCGTGTTTCTTTCAGGTATTGTATCAAGAACTAGGCGTGCATTCTCAATGCAGCCACATTTTGCATACATGTCAACAAGGACACTACCCACAAAAACATTAGATTCAAAACCAGATTTAATGATGCGTGTATGGAACTGCTCACCCTGTTCAAGAGCTTCTAAGCTAGCACACATTCTTAAGAGACTAGGGAAGCTGTATTGATTTTGTTTCATCCCTGCCCGTTGCATTTGGCGAAAGAATCTAAAGCACTCCTCCCAATTCCCACTCCGTGCATATCCTACAAGCATTACATTCCATACGACATCATTATTCTTAGGTCTTTCATCAAAGGCAAGGCGAGCATTTTTAATATCTCCACATTTAGCATACATATCAACAATGGCACCTCCAACAAGGACATATTTAAAATTTCCAGTTTTAATGGCATCAGCATGAACCTGCTTGCCTTCCTCCAGGGCTTCTACATCAGCAGCTGCACTAAAAACACTGCCAAATGTAATATGGGTAGCTTTCATGTCTAATCTGCGCATTTGAGCAAAACGATGGAGGGCCTCATTGCCATTCCCACACTTGGCATAGCCTGAAATAACTGCATTCCATGAAATGACATCTCGTTTACGCATGGTATCAAACAGGATTTGTGCCTTGTCCAAGGTCCCACATTTTGCGTACAATGTAACAAGGGCATTGCCGACAGAAGTTTCTGAATCAAATCCAATTTTTGTAGCATAAGCATAAACCTGCTCCCCCTGTTCCATGGCTAATAGGTTCGCACATGTACTCAGAACACTGGAAACGATAAAATGGTTCATTTCAGTGCCTTGGCAATGCATTTCATGAAACAGATTCAGGGCTTCTTCTCCACATCCATTCTGCGCACACCCTGCTATTATAGCAATCCACGAGACAACATCTCGTTCAGGCAGTTTTGTCAAATATTTGACGTGCATCCACAATGCTGTCACATTTTGCATACAGATCAATAAGTGCGCTTGCCACATATACATCAGACTGATACCCAGCATGGAAAACGCATGCATGGATCTGTCTGCACCGTTCCAGGTATTCCGAGTTCACACCCGCCTTGATGACACTAATCAAAACAACCGAGTTAGGCATAAAGCCATCATACTGCATTTGGCAGAACAGTTTCCATGCTTCTTCACCGTGCCCGTTCTGTACATGTGTAATAATAATTGAATGCCAGGAAGCTAAACTTCGTTCATGCATTTTGTCAAACACTTCGCGTGCATCCTCCAGTATCCCACATTTTGTGTACATGTTCAGAAGACGGTATTGTAGGAAAACATCTGCTTCAAACCCAATTTTAACTAGGTCAGCATGAACCATTCTCCCATTTCTCAAGGACCTCAGGCCGATAAATCCATTCAAAATGTCTGCATAAGCATTAAAATCTGCAGGGATTCCTCGTTTGGTTATGATATACAACATACTTAGGTTATTCGTGAATAATTTTTCTTCTGCTAATGAGCTAACAGGTCTACTTTTAGAATTTCCATTCTTTTGCATGGTGTTATCCTCCGGTGGGTATTCGTTAAGTGCAAAGGCATGAGTGGCAGTGCTGAAACCAGTACTTCTGTGAGGCGGAATATATAATTGCAAGTGAGAAAAGCATTGAAACCTCCACCCAAATGTACGAGTTTTAAGCATTTCATAATTAAAATTAGCAACAGGGCTCATCTGAATTGGATGAGTATCTCCATAACTCTGGGACAGACGAAAGTTGAGAGGACAAACAATCGATTTGAAGCGGAGACTACGGTTCTCAATTCTATGCAAACACCTTGATTGTGAAAGGGTTTGAATGTAGAGTCGAGGAAAGTTATTGAGATGTAAAACGTTAACATGGGTTCTAGCAGCCATAGTTCAAGAAACTCCATTGTGGAGAACAAAACAAGGCGGGGAACATGGCTTCGTGGCAAACTGCTGTCATCGCTAATTTTTACAGTTCGTTCTCATGGATTGGTAAATAGACAGATATTTTTAACGTCTACGAGGGCGAAAAAAAGTTTATGGGATAGTAGATCCTCTCATTTTTGCTCTCTGATCGATCACTATAGTGAACATTCTCAGCTTATGGGACTGGAATGTCTCCTCCATAGAAAAGGAAGTCCGCCGCTAATAAATCTTAATATTTTTAACTTTACTGGAACATATCAATATATTAACAATAAATACTAGTAATGGTATGCAAGGTGTACGATGAAAACGTCAAAGGTGATACGTTGAAAAAGTGATATTGAAGAACAAAACAAATAGAAAGGAACAAGTTCAATCAAGAAGAGTTAGAGGGAAGAGGGAAGAGAAGTCGTCGGGAGAACTAGTTGGGAGAAACAATGTCAAAATCTTGTTTGCTATAACAGTATCGTATTTTTGTCAATCATTAGAAGAAGAAAATGAGTATGGTGTGCAAGGCAACAATATAACATAATTTGGAGATATGTTAGAAGGTAAGGAGTAGTCAATCAATATTACGAATGTCAATAGTTGTTCATAATTTTAGTGCTTTTATTTTTTTGGTATTAAAATGACTATGCGTTTTTTCTGGTAGTTTTTTTGGGACCGACATTGTGTCATGTTTTAGACTACCCATTCTAGTGGCTATTGCATCTAGTGGAATAATCAGGGCAACTTTATGACACTTTATTTACTATCTATGCTCTACTTTATCATTAATCCCACATTATTCAAATGAATGCAATTTACACTTATGGACCCCAAAAAAATGGGGGAAAATCCAATTGGTTCCACATTAGAAACCGAAATGTAATGTTGGTTTATTGTAGCACTTTATTTTTTGTTTTAAGCTCGAGTAATTAAATGAAAGCAAGCAATGTGTGAACAACGACGGACAATTGGGTCCCTCCAGCATTGGCCTGGCTTTAGGAAATGTGAAGGCGAGAAAAATGTGTAAGCTAGAAGACAGATAATGGTATTGGTCACTGAGGACAAAACAATCCTTACACCATATATGTCACCTGTATAATTTCACCAAAAAACTGCCTTACAAAAACATGAAACAGTAAAATCCTTGATCTGTTAGCCACAATTATTTTTGAAAAACCTTGGGGTCTCAGCACGATTTATTGTGTTGATCGTCCAAGAAGAAGGCACGATGTGTGGAGGAGGCTATTTATCTCTATACTCCTATGTCAGCCACAATTATTTTTGAAAAACCTTGGGTCTCAGCACGATTTATTGTGTCGGTCGTCCAAGAAGAAGGCACGATGTGTGGAGGAGGCTATTTATCTCTATACTCCTATGTTGCAGAGCTCCTTGATTTTATATCATAGCTCCAGAATTTGAAACATTTGGACCTCTTTTCTAACTACTTCTCTGACACAACTCCCCCGCATTTGACAAGCTCCACAGACTTGAGAGTCGAGACGTTGAATTTGTATAGAAATGCTTTGAATGGAAGCTTTTTGTCCTTTCTCACGAATTTGAGCTCCTTGCTCAAGTTGATGTTGGGACTCAATCCCTCCACTGATGTCAACCTGCCTGCTTTGATAAACCTAGCCCTGTCATAAAATCAGTTGAGGGACAAATGAAAAACATTAAAAAGAAAGTGGGAGTAGGACATTCCAGCAAGCAACGCCCATTACTCAATAAAAATTAAAAATTAATATGTTGTTGATACGTATACATGGAATATTGGAAGAACCCCAGAAAATAATTAGTGAAAAGTTTAAACTTTACGTTTCCTTTTGTTGATTTCTACATCAAACTACATTTTAAAAACTTATCCCAAAATTCTTGACCGCCATGATCCAATTGTAAATTGATGAGTCACCACAGGTGACTAAACAGTGCAAGGCAAGGATATCGTGTCACATCTGACCAATCTTCTCCTAAAGTAAATTCCACTCGATCAAAATGTTAGATACGGACGCATCAACACATCAATTTGGTTTTTCCCTCGTGCAAGGATGAGATTTGACGGTTGACCCCTCTCGTCAAACCAAAAATCTATGACGGTTAAAATGTTTTAAATGGTCATCTGCCTCTCTCAAATAGCTCTTCTTCATGAATAATTTAAAATATACATTATTTTCTTGACTTGTATTTATGAGTGTTAAGCAAGTTTCAGGCATTATATGCTCCATATAATCATATTATTAGTAAAATATGGTATTTCAATTTCTATGCAATGTTCCGCTTATAGTTATATTGACTGTGTTTATGGTGATAATGATGGTTTTGTTAAATTCCTTCACGTCAAATGGAGATGGGCAGACTATTTTGCAAAGTGTAAAATATGGTTAAAACAAGAAAAAATATTCAAACGGGCGTCAAATCTCAGCTCTGCCCTCATGGACTCATGACTTAGCAGTTAACAGCGCAAGGAAATTGTGTCACATCTCGTACCTACTGCCAAGAAAGGTTCTCGAAACCGCTGGTCCCATTTGGGTTGAGACATCAGACAAGCAACAGCCATAACCACGATGTGATTGATAATTGTAGGTTGAAAGATCAACGTGGTGTAATAATGTTCAGTTATGTTCGTTGTTCCGTTGGATGTCTGCGTCCTTGGTTTTTTACCATAAAAATGTAATCGTGACTGTACAGAGCGAGGATTGAATTGAATTGAACGGTCGCAAATTGAATTGATTTTTTGAAACTTTTGAGAATTGCACTCTTGGGAGCAATTTGAAATGCATAAACAAAAATATTTAAACACAGACCATAACAAAAATAGTGAAATATGTTGAAATGCATTGTCTAAGAAAGATCACTTAAAAAAAAAAGAGGGGAGGACGAAACTATTCCTCAAGACAACACATGCCCTTTCCTAGCTCGAGCAGAATACCTCATAAAATTTCCTTGTAATATATGCAAAGATTTGTACATTAGGGCTGGTATGCGCCTAAAGGAATGTATTGGTTCAAGGTTGAAATATTACACTGAAAGCACCGAGTGATAAAGAGACTTTTCAAATTGAAAGCGGACGATACATTCTCGGAGTCAAAATCACTTCACCGGCCCCGCCGGATTCAAAGTTGCAGAGAATAAACAAATCGAATACATCACCAGGGTCCTGAACCAGCTCAAGTCCTCCTGTTGTGTGGAGGGTTTTAATGCTGCCAATCCAAGAATACTGACGCCACGGAGAGATCAGTTGCGGGGATCAGGAGAAGATCTAAAGCACATTGCACAAACTATTTTAATTTACATTTGAATTGTCTTTTGTTTTCAACAGGGAAAATGATCTCTCTGAGCAAGGAGGTTGGACTGTCTTATTTTTCTGAGTTAATGAAACACCTGTACAATGCATACGGCGGCTAAGTGCAGATGATTTTTTTATTATTATGTTGACGAAGCACGGATTGAAGCTCCTCCGTCCGCTGTCAGAGGCTGAACCCAACTTGAACGACGCCTTCGGCATAACAAGATCATAACCCCAAAAATGTAGGAAAACACACGTCAACAAATCAACATCACAAGCGGTGAGTCCAAAACACACATATGGAGGAATACACGACACTAAAAAAAGGGGTAAAAATTAGCAACCCGGCCACAAATCAAATTACATAATTAATAAATTAAAAATGTTAAGCAAAATCAGTAACAACACTAGGGGTGGTGGTGGATCATCCGTGGGAGGGAAAACTCCCAACCAGAAGGCTCCTCCACAAGCCAATCAACATTGGTACATCCATTTGGAGTCTGCAAATTATTTTGGATAGTAAGCGATACCATGATGTCTAACATGGAGGAGGAGAATTGACCGCAATAACCCCACCATGCGTTGTAGGTGTCCAATGTGATGAACCAACAACCTTTCCTCGAAGGGGTGGTGGACTACACCTAACCCGTTGAGGTGGGAAAGAGGAGAAACAACCATGCACCAAGGAGTGGAAGTTGTGTGAGTGACTCCTTCTACGCCTAGCGACAACAAGCGGAGGGATCAATCTCATAGGATCAGGGGGTACCTGGCTCATGGTGCACGGTGCGCTTCCCCTACGGTTAAGAAACAACTGCAAAGAGTAAAATTCAAGTGCAACTTTCTATGCATGGGCCATGTATATGAAAGTACATATAATAAATCAAAACTTATATTAGCATTCCCATCTTTCCACAAATGAAATAAAATTATAGCTCTAAAAGTTCCATAAAGAAGCTATATGCAAGCCAATTAGAGTAATTGCCAAAGAAAACAATTTTCTAGGTACAAGATTCATGATGAAAGGGATGCGATAAAGAATGGATTCATTGTTAGGCAAACTGGGCATGGGAGCATGGCAAAAAAAAAAAGTTTAAAAGTCTTAGGATGAGCACACACACGTGACACTTCGTATTTGAGACCCTAATGTGTTCGAGTTTCTTGCTTAGAGGAAGGCCTTGATAAATAAAACACCACATAAATGAGAAATTTTGGGCTCAAGTTTGAATTTCTAAACCCGACCAAGGCCAAAATGCCACATTTTAGGATAGGAATTCAAACCCCATCACAAATCTAGCTTTCCAAGGGAAGTTTGAGTCTCTTGCTTAGATTTAATTTAATTTGTATTAAATCTAAATATTGTAGAGTCCGCTATTGAAATAAATGATGTATAAATGCTAAAATACAATAATGACACAAGAAAACTAAGATTTAAAATACAAAACCCTAAGCAATTGATAGAGAAAAGATGACTTAGTTGATATCCCACGCAATCTGGAACTGATCTGGACAAGGAGAAGTGATGAACAAGATTGAAAACTATGTCGTAATTGATCTCTGTAAATTTTGTAAACTCATGAACAAGGCTGGACAAGGGCGCCTAGGCATCAGTTGACTGGATCTAGGCACCCGTGCATGCACAAAAGCTTTGGATCTGGTTCTTATTATGTCATACAGGTGCTGCAATTACTCTTTGTTGATCACCTAATGTTCACTTCTTGATCGCCGAAGGTACATGTAACCTGGCAAAAGAGATGTTCACCTACACAAGCCCACAAACCGCATCAAACCTAAAAAGAAAAATGCATAATGGGGAGTCAGACTGACCCCAAGGATCACCCCAAGAGTGAACTTATGATCGAGCGCTGCACTACATCTCATACTTCATGTAGTTCTTTTGAGTGTGTGTAGAAATCATGCCCTAGGATGCCCTTGTGTAAGTTGCACTTGATAGTGGGAAGTAGTTTGAATGTAGCAATGTAGTAAAATGTGTGGATGGAATAGAATGAAATTCCCCTTCCTATGTTGTGTATGTAGAATATGTGTTCCCTTGTCTCTTGAATGGATGCTAGATGAATGCCTTGGAGTGCTTTAGGTACCTTTTGAATACAAGCTCATGTGATGATAATAATGCTTAGTGCTTGGTCCCTCATTTTGAACACATAACTATGTAATTATATGATTCCCTTGTTTGAATTTTGTAATTGACAACTGGAAGGCCGACCCATAAGTGAAAAATATGCCCAAAAGATAAAAGAGACCCAAAAGAAGTGAGTAAGGTATAAAAGGGTCAAGGGCACCCAAAGGGGACAAAAGCGCCTAGATGTTGTTGTCCTGGCTGGGTGTTGGTGTCCAAAGTCATAAAAGATAAATCAATAAAGTTACGATTGGGCTATAGGGTATGTAAGACCAAATAGAAAACAAGAGACAAAGAAAAGAGGCCAAAGATAGTTTGTCAACCACTAGTTTTCATGCTTAAGAATAATGTAAATGCTAGTATGCATTTAGAACCTAGAAATGTACCCAAGTGCGTGATTTTGTGTCTACATTTGCCCCCAATTTATGTTGCTGAGTGAATACTCGATAACATAAAGTACATAAGAGATGTGTACCTTATGATCCTTGTAGAACGTACGGTGAAATGCATGCTAAGTGGACAAGTGAAGCATGGAGACTAGGAAAGGAAAGTGATCCTAGGGGTGAAGCGTATGCGTTGTGTTGTACCTGTTGTTGTGCTTGTACATGCTATTATAGGTTGCTTCTTGTTGTGTATTAAGGACAGACCTGCAAAAGAAGAGCGAAAGAGTAGTCAAAGTCTTGTATATGATAAATAAGAGAAAAATGTGCATAAGTATTTAAAAGTATGTAAAAGTGTGTAAAGGAAAGTGTGCACCTGACGTAAAAGAGTGTAAAAGGGTAGAAAAATGTCCTGAAAATGCTATGATCTCAGTCAGTGTGATTTTTTTGGGTGATCTCATGCCAAAGCAAGTGTTGGGGAGAGAGGTCTAGTGTTACTCTCCTTCTATGACTCTTCCTGATAAGCACCACTGCAGATGGTACATCCCTGATTTGTTCTTTTTGTCCCCAATTAGTTCTGATTGTATTGTTTGCTCTGATTGAAATGGATTATAGGAGATTACATGCATTTTGCAACTGGAGGACTGTGCTTGTAAATGTAGAATTGCTTTGAAGACTTCTTTGAACTGTGTTCATCTAATACCCTGACTATATGTGCCCCCAGGACATTAACGCCTAAGGGAGGACACACGCACCCATGTGCTACTGTCTGAGTCTGGGTGTTGATGTCTGTGTTGTGTTTCTGACCCAAGTTTACATGCTCGGTGACTGATATTTCTGTGTCATTTCTGTATTGTGCAGATCTGTATTGTAGCTCTGAAGCTATTGTCGGGGTGATTTGTTCACCTAATATATTCCCCCCCCCTCATGGGGGGTGCATGCGATGACTATAGGATTGTGCAGCCCAAAAGAGAGGACCAAGTACTAAGCCGAAGTGGATACCTGGATGGGGTAGGAGATGTGCATGGTAGAAACCAAGGCACATATGAACAAAGTGGCTAGCAACATGTGTTAGTAGAAAAAGTAACAATCATGCAATAGAAGACAATGTAATCAGACAAGTGTGCAAACGAAGTGGACCACGAAAATCAGGTTTCATACATGGGACATCACTCACAATGTCACAAGACAATTAGAGCCAAAGTGGACAAAAGCATACAATAAACATAGAAGACATAGGGAAAATCCCACAAACAATATCATATACTAACAAACAATGGCAAAACAAATTGTTAGATAACCATGGTGGCATATAATCCTGCAAAGCAAATGTTGCACATGAAGCACCCTTTAGCATGTTAGAAAGATAAAAAAGTATGTCAAGGCATGTATGTATCAATGGAAAGTAATGTTCTAGGAAGTAGATGTAGTAGATGATGAAACAATAGTATTAAAAGGTAGATGCCCCTAGGAGCCTTGGTGGGACTAGAAAAGGATACAATGCCGAGCATCATTGCAATGTGTGAAAAATTGTAAAAAATCTACATTCACTCCAAAAGACCAAGCGAACATGCATGTGTGTATATAGAAAGATAATGACATACTGAGTATCTAACCAGTATAGTAAACAAGTGCATCATGCAAGTAGTATAAGCGAGCAAGAGTAAGTGGAACCAATATATTCAAATGTAGTGTATGAGTGTGATGGAATGGTATAAAATGTGTGAATGTGATAGGAGTAGCGTGCCCCCCAGCGGATGTGTATGAGATGAGGTTCATTTATAAAAACCCTCAACAATGAAGAATGAACCATAGAACAAGAGTGTGTCATTGGGAAATGGTTAGAGAATGTGTGCTAGAAAGATAGATCATGTTCAACATATAGCGTGAAAAGTGAATGCAGTGAGGTTCATTTCTGATTTAGACCCTCAATAGTCGATTATGAATAGTGGAACTAGAGTGCGTCATAGGGAAATGACGATACATTGTGTGTATCAAAGAGTTTGAAAATGCATAGGAAGATTAGATATGGTGCATGAAGTGCAAAATGTAGTAGTAGATGCTAAAGTCAACTGATAAGAATAGAAGGGGGGAGAAAGTGTGATACCCCCTAAATGTGTGATAAATATCTATGTGGTGATATGAGAAGGACCATGCCATGGTGGAAAAGTTTGAAATGTGTCCCGACCATCAATGTAAGGATTAGATTGTCTAACAAAAAGAATTGGATGCTTAATTGAAGGGGGTTGTAGAGGGATCTTCAATGGTGGTGGCTTATTTGGGAGTGATAACGCTGCAGAAGACTTAAGAGGAGGAGGGGATGGACTGATATTTAGAGGAGATTACTTAGCTGGAATGGGTTGGATGGAATTCTATTGACTTGCAAAAGAAGGAACATTATTGATTATGATTGATGCTCATTAGATATGGAAGGACCGGATTTAGGAGCCCATTGGGATTTAACAATTGGATATGTAGTAGGATGTTGTGAAGCAAATGAAATAAAACCTTGATGGTCAAGGTGCTTAATTCTTCATTTTAAGGCATAACAATCATTGTCATGATGTTCATTAATTTTGTGATGATTGCAAAAGGGTAGACCTTAGTATTTTGCAAGCCAATAAGGAGGGTAGTAATTAGAAGATGGTAAGCTGATCAATTTGTGATTGAGAAGCTCATGAAGTATATCATGTTTCTTAGCATTGGAATCAAACTGGAGAGGTGCAGGTAGTGGTACAACTTGAGGTTCACTAACATGAGCATATGTAGAAGACATAGAAGTAGAATGAGATGTTGAAAGAGAACTAACATGGGCCTGAGAAACATCCTTGAGATGTTAGATTTCAACTTTAAGATATGTAATTGTTGTTTCTATAGCTTGAATTTTGTCTTGAAATAAACAATGTAAAGCTTGAATTTTGTCTTGAAATAAACAATGTAAATCTTGAATTGACTCTAAGATGGGTTGATTGGATGGAGGATTAGGAGCAATAGAGTCATCAAATAGACGGAAAAAAAATGGCACTTACTTGAGTGGGTGGTGTACTATGAAGGAGATACATAGTGTCGAGGGTTTTTTGGAGGACATCTTTGCAAGGTATGTGCATTTGAAGTAAGTCATATAAGGATATTAGAGGATTTTTAGGAGCCATGAATTTTTTTTTTATAGAATAGGGATCTGAATGACCGATCATGAGTGGGGTTCACCAAATGATTTAATTTAATTTCAATTAAATCTAAATATTACAGAGTCACTATTGAAATAAATGATGTATAAATGTTGAAATACAGTAATGACACAAGAAAATTAAGATTTAAAATACGATGCCCTAAGCAAGAGATAGAGAAAAGATGACTCAACTGATTTCCATGCAATCTGGAACTGATCTAGGCAAGGAGAAGTGATGAACAAGATGCAAACATCGTTATAATTGATCTCTGTAAATTATGTAACTCACGAATAAGGCTGGGTAGGGGCGTCTGGGCGTTGAAGACTGGATCTAGAAGCCCACAACTACATAAAAGATCTAGATCTGATTCCTGTTGTGCTGCAAGGGTGTCACAAGTACTCTATGTTGATCGCATGATGTTCACTTCTTGGATCACCAAAGGTAGTTGTAACCCACAAAAGAGAGGTTCATCTGTAGAAGCCCACAAACTGCATCAAACCTAAAAAGGAAAATGCAAAATGGGGAGTTAGAATGATCCCGGAGGTCACCCTAAGAGTGAACTTACGACCGAGCGATGCACTACATCTCAGACTCCATATAGTTCTTGTGAGTGTGAAGAAATTATGCCCTTGTGCAAGTTGCACTTGATAGCAGGCTGTAGCTAGAATATAGCAATGTAGTAGAATGTGTCGATGGAATCTGAATGAAATTCCTCTTCCTATGTTGTGTATGTAGAATATGTAGTCCTTTGTCCCTTGAATGGATGCTAGATGAATTCCTTGGACTACATTAGAAACCATTATCCTCAGCTTGGGTGAGGATAATAATGCTTAGTGCTTGGTCCCTCATTTTGAACACAAAAGTATGTATTTATATGATTCCCTAATTGACAATTGGAAGGCCGACCGATAAGTGAAAAATATGACCAAAAGATAAAAGAGACCCAAAAGAAGCAAGTAAGGTAGAAAAAGGTCAGGGGCACCCAGAAGGGACGAGAACACCTAGGTGATGATGTCTTGGTTGGGTGCTGGTGTTTGAAGTCATAAAAGATAAATAAGTAAAGTTTTGATTGGAATGTAGGGTGTGTAAGACTAAATAGAAATCAAGAGACAAATAAAAGAGGCCAAAGATAGTTGTCAACCACTAAAATTTCATGCTTAGGAATCATGTAAATGCTAGTATGCTTTTAGGACCCAGAAATGTACCCGAATGCATGATTTTGTGTCTATAGTGCCACTTTCTATGCATGGGAATGTATATGAAAGTACACATAATAAATCAAAACTTATACTAGCATTCCCTGCTTTCCACAAATGAAATAAAATTATAGCTCTAAAAAAATCCATAAAGAAGTTATCTGCAAGTCAATTGGAGTAATTGCCAAAGAAAACAATTTTCTAAGTAAAAGATTGATGATGAAAGGGATGTAAAAAAGAATGGATCCATTGCTAGGTAGACTGGGCATGGCAAAAAAAATGTTCAAAATTTTTAGGATGAGTACACACGTGACACTTCAGATTTGAGACCCTAATGTGTTTGAGTCTCTTGCTTAGAGGAAGGCCTTGATAAATAAAACACCACATAAAATGATAAGTTTTGGGCTCGATTTTGAATTTCCAAACCTGACCAAGGCCAAAAAACCACGTTTTGGAAGAGGCATTCAAACCCCATCACAAATCTAGTCTGCATGATTAACTAAAAATAGATCTAATACTATGGAAGTATAGCCACTAGTTAATCTAAATATGAGGACTAAAACGATGTATAGGTGCAGTAAAACAGTATGGACTGATTGTAAATAATTATAATAAGTGAAATAAAACCCTAAATATACAAGGAAGTGAGGAATAATGACTTAGTTGATTAAAGAAGATTGTTGTAGGTTGTTGTAGGTCTAACTGTAAATTCCAGGTGCAAGAACGATCAATCATAAGTCCCAAAAAGAACAAATCTAGAGGATTTGAGCAAAACGAGGCACTTTGGAAGGTACTGGGGCACCCTGGGGTGTCCTGGTCTGCAAATTGGACGCCCTAGGTTTTTGTAAAAGCTTTGAATCTAATTTTTACAGGGTCACAAGGTATTCTGAAGTGTTATTTGTCTGTCACATTAGATCTATCCAGTTGTACCAAATGTTTTGAATAATGAAGTGATGACCTATAAGAAAGAAGGAAGTACCAAAACCATAAGAAAAATAAAAGATGCAAATGAATGGGTTGGACTAACCTCAACTACCAAACTAGTGGTCTTATCACCGAGCATTGCACTAGATTTTAGACTCGAATGTAGCTCTAGTGTGTGTGTGTGTGTGCATGTCATGCCCTAGGTGCTCTTATGTCAGTCACACTTTGTGAAGTAGTGAGCAATAATAACTATCGAAAATGTAATAACATATGCGCATGAAGTAGAATAGAATCCTCCACCTATGTTGTGTGTGGTGATGCAGATATCCTAGCCTTGATGTATGACACTATGTGGATGTAAGTGATACAATGGATGCAACTCTAGATGGAGTGATAGTAAAATGTGATGCTAGGACCCTCATTATGGTCTCATAACTTTGTATTTATAGAGTTCTCTTTCTATAATTTTGTAGTTAACCCTGACACAGATGAATAGGAAAAAGATAAGGATGAAAAATGGCTAGAAAGACCCCAAAAAGAAGTGGGAAAGTGGAACATGGATCGTGGTACCCCAGGTGGGACTAGGGCACCTTGGGGCACTTTAGTACAGGCTTGAGCACCTCGGTTTAGGCTAAAATGATGGGAAAATTATGAAATAGGTGTAGGAAAATATGTGAAAATGACGGAAAAAAATATAAAAATAAGATGGGAAAAAGGTGGGATTAATTAGTACTTTCTTCACTTTGAGAACCCTCTAAATAGTAGTATGAGACCGGGCTAAATAATTCCTAAAGTGCATGATTTTGTATCTACATTTTTCTCCCACTTTATGTTGGTGAGCGGAATCCTCGGTAACATGAAGTAGATAGAGATGCCTACTTGATATCCATGTAGAGTGTAGAAGAATACGTGCTTATGGACTAAACTCAAGCGTGGAATGAAAAAAATGTGGTGTTAGGAAATAAGGGATAAAATATGCAGAATAATCCCTCACAGAATCACAACAGTAGAAACTAATATGCAAAAAATATTATAGATCTGAAATAAAAGTGCATAATAATAAATGAACAACACAAAGATACAATATTTAACGTGGTTCACCCAATTTGGGCTACATCCACCAAGAATAACTTGCTCAGATTTTATTACAAGTCATCACTCTCTCAATACAATACTTAGATCTATTTGGAGCTATGCTCAATAAACTCTACAAAATTCACACCCGAATTCAGACGCATCTACAATGTTACATCAACCCTACCATATGCACAAAACCACATAAGTAGACAACTACTTAAGCAGTTTTACAAAAACGTGGGTATTAAAACCATGGGCTAAAACCATCCCATAAACCTATGGGTCAAAAATACCTTCCTCCTGCTTATGCCCTAACTCCTCAAGAAATTGTTGTAGCCAAATCATCTCTTTACTTGCCTCTGTGGTAGCAACATACTCAGCCTCCATGGTTGACAAAGCCACCAACATTTGTAGTCATGAAATCCATCTCATTGTTGTCCCACCTACAGTGTAAATATAACCTGTCGTGCTACTCCTGCTGTCTACATCTCCAGCCATATCTGAATCTACATAACCACGCAAAATGGTTTGTCATCCACTTTAGCAAAAAATTGTCCCCATGGTCCCTCTCAAATACTAAAGGATCCACTTTATTGTTTGCCAATGATCTTTACCTGGATAACTCATAAATCTACTCATAGCTCCCACTGCATGGGCAATATCAGGCCTAGTGCACACCATGACATACATAAAATTTCCAACCGCTGATGAGTAAGGTACTTTAGACATTTGGTTTCTCTCCTGCTCTGTCTTGGGACACAACTCCTTTGATAACTTGAAATGGTCTGCCAAAGGAGTCCCAATCGGTTTAGCATCTTGCATATTAAACCTCTCCAAGACCTTCTTAATGTACTCTTCCTGAGATAAATTCAGTTTTCGTTCCTTCCTATCCCCAAATATTCTCATACCAAGGATTTTTTTGGCTGCCCCCATATCCTTCATAGCAAAGGAGTCACTTAGTTGCTTCTTGAGTACTTTTATTTCCTGCATGTTTTTACCTATAACCAACATGTCATCCACATACAAACACAAGATAATATAACTGTCATCCTCAAATTTCTTTGTATACACACAATGGTCAAAATGGCATATAATATAACCTTGATCCATCATGAAGCTATCAAATTTCTTATACAATTGACGTGGAGCTTGTTTCAAGCCATACAAGCTCTTCTTCAGTTTGCACACCATCTCCTTTTTACCTTTAACCTCATAGCCCTTTGGCTGATGTATTATAGATCCTACTCCAAATCACCATGGATAAATGTAGTCTTTACATCAAGCTGCTCTAAGTGCAACTCTTCTGCTGTAACTATTCCAAGAATAGTTCTAATAGAAGTCATTTTTACTACAGGAAAAAAATATCATCAAAATCTATACCTTTTTCTATGCAAACCCCTTGACCACCAATCGGGCCTTATATCTTTTCTTGCCTCCTTCTTCCTCTTTAACTCTGTACACCCACTTGTTTTGTAATGATCTTTTTCCTTCGAGTAGCTTCACCAAATCCCATGTCTGGTTCTCCATGAGAACTTGATGCTCCTCATCCATGGCTTGGTCCCACTTCTTCCTGACATCTACCTGCATTGCTTCATCAAAGCTCTCTGTCTCTGTCAGTGAGTAATAAATAATAAAGAGAAGGAGAAAAATGTTTAGGTTCTCTTCTTACCCTAGAAGACATCGTCAATATAGGAGTTTGGGGTTCTTATTGAGGAGGTTCCTGAATTAATTCATGTGTCACTTTTCCATCTAGAAGATCCTCTCTACCACTACATATTCTTTCTTGGATTCTTCCTTGTTTTCCTGTAACTGCTACTTATACATGATTTTCTCATTAAAGACCACATCCCTAGATCGAATGATTTTCTTGTCCTTAATACTCCAACATTTATATCCAAATTCATCACCACCATAACCAATGAAAGTACATTTTTCTGATTTAGCCTCTAGCTTGGTCCTATCATCCTTGTCTATATGGACAAACACCTCACATCCAAAGATTCTAAGAAATATATAATCAACTTTCTTACCATACCAAGCCTCCTCAGGTATGTCTCCATCTAAGGCACTTGAGGGTCCTCTATTTATCAAGTACACAATTGTGCTCACCACTTCTACCCAAAAAGAAAGAGGCAGTCCTACATATAACCTCATGTTCCTATCACGTTCCATTATTATTTTGTTCATCCTTTCTGACACCCCATTCTGCTACAAAGTTCCTGGAAACATATTTTTCTTGTGGATTCCATTCTTAGAACAGTAATCATCAAATTCATTGCTGCAATACTCTCCTCCATTATCTGACCTGAGACGGTTTAGCTTAATATTTGTTTCATTCTCTACTAAGGCTTTCCATTTAACAAAAGTGTCAAATACATCAAATTTGTTTCTAATACAATAGACCCAAACTTTCTGTGTTACATCATCTGTAAAAGTAACATAATAACTTGAACCCCCAAGAGATGATACTTGAGCCGACCCCCACACATCAAAATGCACCAAATCTAACTTACTCTTTTTCTTTATAGGTCCCAAACTTGAGAAACCTTACTCGATTTTGTTTCCCATATATGCAGTCCTCACAGAACTCCAAACTTGTTTCTGTATATCCGGGCATAAATGGGGCGACAACTTGAGAAATCAGCTCATCGCATTAGTGACGTGTCGACAAGGGGGACAAATGGCGATGAGGATGGGGTGGGATTTTATCCCCACACCCATCATGCATAAACCGAACATCCCAAACAACCTACCCAACTTGCCACAATGATAATGAGTTGTGTGATAAGGGCTATATGCAAGGATTTTGAGGCAGGGGTGGTGTATATAACCCCCCCCCCCCCTCCAATTCTAAACACAAGCACTTCCCAATTCAAAGGGCAAATGAGTGAAGAATCAGAAGCCTTAAGAAATTAGGATAATGCATTAATATGTATTTTTATAGGCATTATTGTAATAAATGGAGTTAATTATTTTTTAACTCACAATCACTTGTAAAAGGCCATGTAACACCTTAGTCTTCTTGTACAAACCTGGAGTTTGATCGTGGAGCAAGAGGGGTGTGAAATAGTAGTGAAGAAGCACATTATGGAGCTCTTATTCTTCATATGTTGGGCGTAAAACCAATTTCGTATTGTTTGGAGGTCGCGAAGGAGAATCCTATTGTTGAGGTCATTGACGCCACTAAGATCCAGCTTAGCTCTATGTAGAGATTAGAGATCATGTAATAGAGGGGAAGTCAACAAGAGGGTGGAAATCTTCGACACCAGACACTATCTAACTTATTTCTGTCTAGAGGTTATAAGTCGTGCAATGGAGGAGAAGTTAATAGGAGGTGTAATCCGGAAAGCATTTTCAGAACATTGAGAGCAACTTTCCATGACTAGTTTGGGTTCTATAGAACCGATTAGCACCAGAGTTTGAGTTGAGTCGGAACATTCATTATATAATTGAAATTTTATTTGTAATTATGATCAAAACATTAGAATGAACCGGTTCAACGTTTAGCAAACCTAGAGACGTAGGCAATTATGGAAGTCTGTTATCAACATTTTGTGTAGTGTCGGTTATTTTTCTTGCATTGAATTTTGTTTAAATTGATTTATTTTCGGGGGTAAAATTGGAATTAAAATAAGTTTCTTGTAAGGATCCATTGGTTGAGGAATTTTGTTAACCAGTTTACGGATCACAAGTCCATTTGGACCTTCTTTGCTTTGTAATAAGTAGTATTTGGAGTTTCCCTCCAAAACCACAATTCAAATATATAAATTTGTATATATTATGTAGGGGTATATGAGTTAGGTTAGATGGAATAAGTGTCATAAATAGGATCATGGAGTATTAATACACTAAATACGTAAGTATACATGATCCCTAACTTAATTTGGTTCACTATGGTCATTCTTTACCATAGTTGAGTTAGGTGGGTGTGAACACTAACTAACTTATTTCCTTCATTATTGCGATAAGATTTGAATGGAAATAAAAATATAGGTTAGAGAGATGGTTTTGAGAGGAGAAGAAGTTTGTAATAGAGCCAAGAGTCTCAAGAATTCATGTATTTTCTATTGATTTGATAATGAAGAGGCTTTTTTAGCATGTTTCTATCTATGGATGAATGAATAAGAATATTATGAATGAATCTTGTTTATATATGATTTTTGCATTTGATTATAGGTTGATGAATTATGTGTTAGTTCAAGCTTGAGGATTTGCAAGAATGGTAAAAGAAAGCAGGGCATAAAGAGTCCTTGTGCATGGAGGAAACATTTATTAGTGAAGTATATGAGGTAAGAGATTGTTTAGTGTATCGAAGAACTATTAAATGAATTATTTGGAGCTTTCAAAGGGTTTAAGATCTATGTATATTGTCATGAGTATATATGATGGCAATCAAGTTCTTATGCATGTGTGATATTGGCAAAAGTTTCTAAAACAAGTGAAAACAATGTTACATGGTCCTTATAAGACTGGTGATAAGGGTTTTTTATCATTTTCTTAACATGTTACCATGATAAGAAGAATATGGGTGAAGGTGATATATAGTATGTATTTTTAATATAATCCTTGGAAAGGATTGAAGAGCAAATATACAAAAATTATAGCAAATTATACCCTCGTTGCCATATACCCTGTCATAGGGTTTTAAAAGGGAATAAAATTGTGTAATTTGAAATTTATCAATAGAAAACTAATGAAAATTGGTGAGAGAATACTGACATGGATATGTGAGATGCATGATAAGTTTTAGGAAGAAAAAATATATTTGATAAGTTAAAAATTCAAAAACACGATTCAAACAGTTTCATACCCTGTTTTGGAATGTTTTAGTTAAGAAAGTTGATTGAGTAATCTTTTATATTCAATCTTAAACTTGTATAGGGTTAAAAAATGTGTATAGGAGGTATGCAATAAGAGTTGGATAAGGTTTGAATCTAACAAGGAGAAAATAATAAAGAAACATAGTCAAAAGCATTATGTGTAACAGTCAAGTCTTAAGAAGAAAGAGTGAGATTCATACGGAGAGTAAAGTATAAGTAGGATTATTAAAACATTGATTGAAATAGTTTAATATTGATGTGAGGAAACCTTAAAAATTTATAATGTATGAGTAAGGGTTATAGAAGGAGACTGTGTAATACTAGTTGAAAAGTTTCCTTGTTATATCATGCTAACTAAAAAGAACTAAAACAGACTTTTGTGTCTAGAACATTGTGTGAAAGCTTTTGACCCTAGCTAATGTTTTATACATGTGTAATTAAAGCCTAAAAAATGTCAATACATTATTATAAGATGAAGGGCATATTATATATTAAGACTAGACATAAACAAAATTGTGAAGTAAATGCAAATATATGAAAGCAAGCTGAGTATTTTGGTTTTTTTAAGAAAGTATGAGACCTATGAGCTTGAAAAGGTAGATGGAAGTTTATGAGGAATAATCAAGTGATATCAAGATTCAAGAAGGTTAATAATTAGGCATATATCCCAAACCTAAAAAAGTGAAGTTGAAAACCTAGTAAAAGTTAAATAGGCTTAATAAGGCTGATTGCAAGGAGGAAGATTGAGTTAGGAGAATTATATCAAGAATTAACCTTTGAAAATTTCCACAAAACTGAAAATAGATAAAGGGTGTCTGAAAATGTGACTATTTTCTCAAGAAATCCTGTAAAGTTTTCTAGACAAAAGGATTTTCTTGAAAGCAATGCTAGTAGAAAAGCTACTGAAGAAAACGGTAAAAGGAGAATAACTTTAGTTGGGCTGAGATTTGAGTTCTAAAACTATGGGATAAGTTAAAAAGTCTTAATGGGTATCTAATTTTTTTTATAATGAGTTGTGGTTCCTTGTAAATTGTTCTAAGTAGTGGGATTTGCAGTTAGGAAGGGCTACATGCTAGTGAATAAGATCTATGAGGTAAATGATAATGAATGGAGTTTTGATTCTTCTTGAGAGTCCTAAACATGCTTTAATTGTGATTTTGAGTAGGTGACATGTGTTTTTATTCCTTGTTTCAGTTTGAAAGGTAATTTTTTGTTTGTAAGAAAATTTTCCTTCTTGAACTAGGCATGGTTTTTTGATCTTTTTTTAATAATTTGATTGTTTGGTTTGATAAATTCACCCCTTTTACATCAAGTAGTATTATAGCAGGTTTTCTCTTAGAAGAAAGAAAAAATAAATTTGGTGACGTGAAAATGTGAAAGTGAAGAAGTTTTAAAAGAAACCTTAGTGGCCTTTGAAGGCTTAAAAGAAGAAGATATAAAGAGGTGAAGATTATATCCAAGGTGGAACAAAATTAGAGGTTGAGAGAGAATAATATAAGTTCCAAAATACAAGGTAAGTCCTAGGGTGAGGTAATTGGAAATAGCAAAGGTGAAGAATACTTGCTTGTGAAGAAGAAATAAAGAAAAAGTTAAGAAGAAAAGAGAGAAAAGATGAAGGGTTTCTTTCCAGACGGTTAATACATTAAGTTGAAGGAGAGTGAAAGAAAGAAGCTGATGAAAAATGAAGAGATGTTAGCAAAGTTTAGAGAGATAGAGGAATATTTGAATTTGGTGATAGAAAGAATAAAAGAGGGAATTAAAGATATAGGATGGAGTATGAAGAGAAGAGTGTAATATCTCATTGAGTGGCTTGTAGAGAGAAGGAAGAAACAAATAGTTTCTTGGAAAAGAGAAGAGATAAGAAAACAACGGTGTATATAGATTTTTTATTGTTATCCAGAAGTGGGTGTGATGTTAGATGAAGAAGAAGCGAAAAAATAGTGAAGAAGAATAAAAAATAGAGAATATGAGGAAGATGCTCTTGTAAAGGATCTTCTCATGAGGCTATATAGCCTCCATAATTTCATTTTAATCTTTCCTTTTCATGTGTGAGTGTAGGTGAAACAAATGAAGATGTAAAGACTATGAAAATTGTATCAAAAGAAGACATAGAAGATAAAAAAGCTAAATATGAAAAAAGAGATGTAGAAGATGGATAACTTACAGCAGATGAAGAAATTGATTTGACAAGAAACCATGATAGGAATCAAAAAAATCATATTTTTTAGAGATGAAGAAGACTACAAACAAGCAAGAGAAAGAGCTTATGTAGATCCTAAATGATGAAGAAGGTGATCAAAGAATACGAAGACAAAATGGAATTAGATTAGAAGACACCATGAGAAGATGAAGACCAACATGAACCTGAATTTATATAGCATCATTTAGAGTTGAAGAGGAAAAGAAGAGAAATAATGAAGACAAAGAACAAACCAGATGCAAGAAAAGCAAGCAAAAAAGAAGGTCAGAAGACAAAGCAAAAGAATGAAAGAATCAAGATACTATAGATGGAGCTCATCATAAGAATAAGAAAATCAAATCAAAGAAGCGAATAATTTGGAAAAGAAGAAATAAAACTAAGTGTTTGAGATGGAGCTCAAATCTTCCCACTTAGGCAGATGTAGGAGCATCATTCCGTGTAAATAAGATACAAATTGGTTTTCTTCATAGTTTTTGTGGGTATTGGAAGTCCTTTTAGTAGTCTTGGCATGTTTTAAGTCCATTTGGACCTTATTTTCTTTGTAATAAGTGGTATTTGGAGTTTCCCTCCAAAATCACAATTCAAATATTTGAATTAGTATATATTTTGTTAGGGGTCTAGGAGTTAGGATAGGTGGAATAAGGGTCATAAATAGGGATCATGGGACATTAATACACTTAAGACATGGTCTGCATGATCCTAACTTGGCTTTGGTTCACTATGGTCATTCTTTACCATAGTTCAGTTAGGTGGGTATGAGCCCTAACTACCCTCTTTCCTTCATTATTTTGATGAGGATTCGAATGGATAGATAAATAAGAGAGATAGAGAGAGGGTTTTGAGAGGATAATAAGTTTTTAACAAAGCCAAGAGGCTCAAGAAGTCATGTATTGTCTTTTGATTTGATAATGAAGAGGCTTTTTTGAGCATGTTTATATGTATGGATGAATGAATGAGAATATTATGAATGAATTTTGTTTATTATGATTTTTGAGTATGATTACAAGTTGATGAATTTTATGCTAGTTCATGGAAGATGTGTAAAAGTGGTAAAAGAAAGCAAGGCGTCAAGAGTCCTTATGCATGGTGGAAATAATGATTAGTGAAGTAATGAGTAAGAGATTATTTAGTGTATCTAAGAACTATTAAATGAATTAATTAGAGTTTTTAAATTGTTTAAGAGTTATTTATATTTTCATGAGGGCCTATGGAATTTACAATAAAGTGTCTATGCATGTGTGATATTGGCTCAAGTTTCTAATACTATTGAAAACAATGTGCATAAGACTAGTGATAAGGGTTTTTGAGGTTTAAATGTATCCTTGTCATAATGTGTTACCATGATTAGGAGAATTAGGTGAAGGTGATATAGGGTCCTATAGTTTTTATATGAATCCTTGAAGAAGTTTTAAGATCAAAGAAACAAAAATTATATCAATAAGCCTCTCGATGGCTTGTACCATGTCCTAAGGTTTTAAAAGGAAGAAAATTTGCATATTTCAAATTTATCCATTGAAAACTAATGGTGAATTGGTGATAGAACGGTATAATGGATATGTGAGGTGTATGAAAAGTTTCAAGAATAAATAAATAAATTTGATAGGTTAAAAAGTCAAAAACACAGTCCAAACAGTTGCATACCCTGTTTTGAAGGTTTCAGCTAAGAAAATTGAGTACTCTTTGTTATGCATTAAAACTTGTACATGGGTTGCAAAAAGGTGTAGAGGAGGTCTAAGAATATTTGGATAAGGTTTTAATATAACAAGGAGAGATATAATCAAGAAATACAGTCAATATCATTGTTTGTAGCAATCTAGTCTTAAGAATGAAGAGTGAAATTACATAAGGAGAGTAAAGTATAAAACAGGAATAGATCAAAAAAATTGTTGAAACAGGTTAATATGGGTCTGAGGAGAACTTAAAAAGTGAGGAGTAAACTGGTTAAGAAAGACTATTTGGTAATAAACCATAAGTTGAAAAGTTTCAAGAACCATGTAAACTAAGAAGAACTATAAGCAGTGTTTGTGTCTAAAACATTCAAGTGAGGTTCTTTGACCCTAACTGGAAAATGTTATTTAGGTGCAGAAAGCATTATAAGATGTCAAGAAGTTCTTATAATATGAAGGGAATTTCTACATAATAAGACTAAGCCATAAATAAAATTGTGAAGTAAGTGCAAATACATGAAAACAAGACTGAGTAAACACAATTTGTGTTTTGAAGAAAGCGTGAGACCTATGAACTTGAAAAAGTAGATTGAAGTTTATGCAGAAGAATCAAAGTGATATAAAGATTCAAGAAGGTTAAGAAATAGGTGTAGAGCCCAAACCTAAAATGTGAAGTTGAAAATCTAGTAAAAGCTAAATAGGCCTAATAGTGATAATTGCAAGGATGAAAGATTGAGTTGGGAGAATTGTATCAAGAATTGGCCTTTTGAAACTTTCCAAAAGGATGAAACTTGATAAAGGATGTCTGAAAATGTGATTAGTTTCTCAAGGAAACCCTTTAAATTATTTTTGGACAACATGGTTTTCTTGAAAACAAAGCTACTAGGAAACCTAGTGAAGAAAACGGTAAAAGGAGAATAACTTTAGTTTGGTTAAGAGTTGAGTTCAGAAACTTTGAGAGAAGTTAAAAATAATTAATGGGTATCTAAAAAATTTTACAGTGAGCTTTGGTTCCTTGTAAATTTTTCTGATAAGTAGGATTTTCAGTTAAGATGGGATACAAGCTATTGAATAAGGTCTATGAGGTAAATGATATGTATTTTCCACATCATCAGGTGAGTCATCTCACTTAGGTGAGATCATAGGTCCATGTGTCATTTAGGGGTCATTATGAGATTCCCTTACGCGTCAGTGCGTCATATGCGTCATTGGGAGTTACACTTCTATTCTGGGAATGTAACTCCCCCTCTCTACTCGAGTTGTCATGATTGTAGCACTGGGGGTTACTTAGCACCTCCTATATGTACACCCCCATTCGATCTATGAGATAGAGGAGAGTTTTATGGCTTAACTAGGTTTTTCCCGTTTGTCGAATCTTTGCATGCACATTCGGTTGATGCTCTCTCCTCCCGAGATCTATTCACGCTACCATTCGCATGTTCGTTGATGTGCGCGTCATCCCTTGTGATCCTCACTTGTGGGTTTTCAAACCCTCTTTCATGGTATCAGAGCGGATCTTGTGGATCCGTGCACTCATCGGTGTTTCTGTGCGTGTTTTCTGGCTTGCGGCGTGATATTCAGATTTCGTTGCGTGTGTCGTAATGGATATTCCACTCGTGTGTTTATTGCATTGATTTCGGGCTTTATACCTCTATTCGTGTTCGTGGGTTCCAGTTTCTTGCTCGGGTGTTCGTTTGGTCATGTTCGAGTTTTCGGGTGTTGCCATTTTCTGGTTTTCCGAGTTCTCCACCATTGCATGCATCTTTCGAAGGCATTTTTCTAGGATTGGGCTTCAGATTTGAGTTTTTTCCGTGCTATTTTGGGAGTTTTAGAGGTGTGTCTGTTGTCTTCAAGAACTAAGCTTTCCCCAGCGCACCTTCTCCAACTCACTCTGCACCATTTTCAGTTCGGTCTACCCTTGTTTTCAACTCGGCTTGAGTTTACTTCTACGGTGTTCTTTGCGTGAACATGTTTTCTTGAACTCGAAGGATCTGGTTTTATAGTCGGTGCATTGTTTTTTCTTGGTTGAGCTTGTTCTTGGCCTTCGATCTCAAACTGATTCGGTAGCTTGGGTTTTGTTTCCAAGCGAACTTGGGCCTTTGGTGATCAAATTTGGACTGTGTATTGGTATCCACTCGCACTGCAAACCTTCCACTACTCGTGTATTGACCTATATTTTGACCACTTCGATCATGGTTTGATTGAACTGATTGTGGACTCCAAGGCTCAAGCTTACTGGTCGCTCCTCAAAAAACCTGCATTTATATCTAGTTGTGATAGCTGTGGAGCTCTGCCTCCTTACCTTCATCGCGGGTCATCTGGTGTGCCTTCTGTTCAGCGTATCCCTTCTCTCTACAAGGGTGGTCGTGGTCATTTCAGACCTCTACTCATAACGTCTTCTGCCTGGGTTGAATTCTACGCAACTGTTTTGCCCAAGCATTTTTTTTGGCACGTGGATCAGTTCCAGCGTGGTGCAGTAGGGTTGGCAGGAGGCCAGGTACATTCCTGGCAGTGGGACCATCTCCTCCATGCACGTGGACTTTCCTACACACAGCTCCAACGGTATTTTTTACCAACAGCTCACCTCCCTCTGCCACTTGGGCTTCAACAGCTCCAAACAGCTCTCTGCCACGTTCCAACAATTCAAGCTTGTGCCAACGTTTCAACCAGCACGTGGTCCTTGACAGGAGCTTGAACAGTCCACTCTTCCAACGTGGGCCCCTCCTCTCCAAATTTTTTAATGTTTTAAAGTGTTTAAAAATTAAAACATTCAGTTTGGCATTGGCATTTTTATTGTAAGGCTGTATTTTGGCTTATTTAATACCCTCTTACGCTTGTCGAAGACGGAGGGTGAGGTTCGGGGTTGGCGAGAGGCTAACCCCCCCTCGTAGTCAAAACAAACCCCTATTAAAATTCCGTGCCATTTCCAATGAGTACCCACACGATACCCTTTGCACCCATCTCGTGTACTTTTTTAATGCATTTGTAACATCTAGTGCATTTTTCCATCAGTTGCGGGAATCATTTTAATGCGATAACTTTTGACTCGCTGCTCATTTTTGAGCGCTTCCTTGGTCAAAGTTGCATTATTTTTTGCACACTACTTGATGGAAATGCCAATTTTGTAAATGCACTACTTTTATAAAGTGCCACATTTTGGGGGGGTTGCTTGTACTCTTGGGCCTACACATGCAGACGCATTATCGGCCGAGTCCGACATCTTGCACCTTGCATCTTGCTTTTTTTTCATCATGGAGAGTGCTCTTTCCAGACGTGAGCATCATATGATTGCCTTACAGCCTCCGCCACTTCTCACCGGGAGAGAGACCTATTCAGCTTGGCGTGCTTCCATGGAACGTTACTTCTCCCACGAGGGTCTTTCAGCCTTCTTACTTGGGCCAGTTCCTACACCCGCTAATCATCGTCATCTAGAGGACTTCCTTGACACTTGTGACCATGTTTTTGGTCACATGATGATGCATGTCTCTCGTTCTCTCTGGTTTCACGTGGCAGACTCAAATCCACCTCACCGTGTCCGGAGTATTCTTCAGTCCTTGTATGGAGACCCTTCACCTATTGCCACCATTGTTACCACTGCTGATTTTGTTGTCTCCTCCATTTCTTCGTGTGATGACAGTTCCACTGACACAGGATCACTTGGTTCTACTTCTGATGATGAGGATTGTGCATCCAATTCTGATGTCGAGAGTACTACAGAGGACTCTTCTCCTCTTTCTCTCACTATTCCAGACATTGTTGTCACCCCCCACATCTCATTAGATATCGAGCAGTCTCCTACTCATTCACACCGTCATCACACCCACCTCCTTTCCACTTCCAGTGTGCAAGGCCCATTCCACTCCCTACCTTCATTAGATGACTCATACCTATCATACATCGCTCTTCTGTTTGTTGAGCCCCCTCATTGGGATGAGTATCTGCTTGACCTTTGTCCTCTTTTCGTAGAGTCTACTTGTGATGCACTACAGGCCCCTCATCCATCTACAGGTGTTTCAGAGGAGTTCATCATCTTCGTTGTTGGGAGTGCCCCTTCTGGGACTCTTACCACTTCCACTTTTTCGGAGACCTTCATTGATCCACCCTCAGTTGTGGATCCCTTTTCTGTTGTGGAGGATGTTTTTTTCCCTTCACATCACTTGGACATCCTTTCTGCAAGTGTTCCTCTTCACTCTGACAGTTCTATGCACGTGGCATTACCTTCGGTTCCTTGGCACTCACTCGCTAGACCTATGTCACACTTCAGTGCACCAAACTCAGAGTTCTTCGTGTTGCTTCCTTCAGTTTCCTTTGTGGAGTGGGCGGACTTCCAGCACATCATTTTTGTCCTTCCTAAGGGCATGCACATAGTTCGTTGTGGGTGGCTCTTCTTCAGTCCAGAGGCAGAGGATCTCATCATCAACATTCTTCTGGGACACCTACTAGAGCTGCAGAGTTCAGATCCATCCATGGCATCTTCTGCATTCCTCTCATCTCCCTCTTCTTCTCTCTTCTTCTTCTTTTCGAGAGATTGCCTCTTTGTACATGGGTACCTTTTCAGGCTCGTCTAGATCTGGGACCCATATTTGGCATCTTTCTTAGATTAGAGAGTGTTTTGTTCTCTTGCGGTGGATGTTTTTCCCACTGGGTTTTCCTTCACTGCTTGGGACTTCTTTCTTGTACATGGGTACCTCATCCGGCTTTGCGTCGGGACCCATTTCTCGTTTCTGACTTGCCGCCTCATCCTAAGTTATGATGAAGGGGGGGTGTTGGTGTGTGTATTTTCCACATCATCAGGTGTGTCATCTCACTTAGGTGAGATCATAGGTCCATGTGTCATTTAGGGGTCATTATGAGATTCCCTTACGCGTCAATGCATCATATGCGTCATTGGGAGTTACACTTCTATTTTGGGAATGTAACTCCCCCTCTCTACTCGAGTTGTCATGATTTTAGCACTGGGGGTTACTCAACACCTCCTATATGTACACCCCATTTGATCTATGAGATAGAGGAGAGTTTTATGGCTTAACCAGGTTCTTCCCGTTTGTCGAATCTTTGCATGCACATTCGGTTTTGATTCTCGCTCCTCTCGAAGATATAATCATATTTGCCCGTAATGCACGTCTATTAAGCAGGTATAAGGTCGTCCCTCATGAGCCATTATTTGCAGGTTTATCAGAGGTATTTTGGTCATTTACAAGCAAGTTTGCCTTCTCGAACAATGTATATTTTGGATGATCTTGATAGTCATTGATTGCTAACTTTGTTGGTTGGTTTAAAACTTGACCCTCTAGCATTAAACATCATTCCAAGTGAGACAAGGAATGTAGCCTATATTTTACCACCAACATCCCAATGTGCGCTGACACATCACTTAGGCTGAACTAAGCACTCACCCAAAGCGCACAAGAGTACCAGGTCGCTCTTTTATCTCATCTTGTTCAAGAAGTTAGCATGATCACACAAATATTCCAGATCCTTAACAGATAACTAAGTATATTACATAACATAAACTAGATCTATATCTCAATCATAAACAAGATTAGCTCATACCAAAATCAAGATTAAATTTTCCATGCAAGAATCATAACATATGTGTCAAAAATCAATATCTAGCCACAAAGATCCATTATATTAATTGTTGTAAAACACAAATCTTCATACATACATAACATAATGACCATAGTCATGCGCACTCACAAACTCACAACATAACACTACTACAACATGGGATTCATAATCCATGCAAATCAATAAATATTTATAGGTAGTGGGGACTTTCCCTTCACCTCCCATGCACCTTTCAAAAGTAGGCTACATGCTAACAATAGTCATGCAACCTTATATGACAAATACAAGAGCATGCAAGCTTGCTAATAATACACTATCTAATAATACAACTGTAGTCTAATCATATTAATAGCTCAAAACTATGCACAGATGCTTGATCTTCTGCTTGTCCAAATAGTCTTTATGTGTTCTTCAAGTCTTCTACAAAACATTCTCTGCACTCCATGTCCAAAATTAGCCTCATACTGCAAAACAGCTAAGTCCTAACTTCTTACTTTCCTAGGCACGCCCTGTTTCACTGTGTTTCTGCCCACACCCACGCGCCTTATGCCCACACGCCAAATCCTTCCATTTTTTTCATACTTAGGTTGTTTTTTCATCAGCCCAACATTATCCCACACTAATTTAATTGTCATCCTTGGCAATGGGTAATCATAACTTATCTCTCCATGAAAAATTATAGAGAATATATGTACAAAGAATGAACAAAATACTTGGCGCTCTATTCCTCCACATGGAGATATCAAGAATGCCCAGTCACTTTATCTTTGCCTCCAAGTCATTCATCTTAGCACTTTATTTGTTTTATCTAGAATGCACTACAAGTATTGCTTCCATCCTGTCAAGAGTCATGTTCTCTCCTTCATTCTGCAACACTTTGAGAACTTTGGCCATGCTTGATACCATTCCGTCCATGACATCCATTCGTTGTGCTATCAATTTTCTAATGTCCTTTATTTTCTCCTTGTGTGGATCCTGGGATGGCTACAAGTGCATCACTCTTCTCTGCTATCAAAGTAAGCCTTTCCACATGCCCAAGCATCTCATTCTTCACTACTTTCTGAACCTCATCCTCTTTTTTTCATGGTTCTTGTCTTGATTATCACATCTAGAGCCATGCACATATTCAATGCCAAATCTACCTTCTTTAACTCATCCTTCAAAGTCTGCAATAATAGCCTCATAACTCATAATTTTTCTGTGCAACTAGCTGCCTTGGCATTTTTCTACTTGTTTAGTAACATCCTTAGGTTTTGGCATGCATATGGTTCCCTTCATCCAGTATAATGTGAACCAACGTGCATAAATAATGCAAAGCAGATGTAAACTCCTTTGCAACTCTATCCTCTCAAATCTGGCCTCTTTTTCAATATCTCATCACTGAAATTTGTTCTGGCCATACTTAAGTATTGAATTCCCCATCACCTTAGCTTGTCTCTTTTTCTTCTATTAGGCACTTGATCTCAACATCCTTGTCCTTATTATCATCCAACAGTGCCTGAATAGTTTCCTGATTTGTCTATGTTTTTGGCGCTACAACTTCAGTGAGATACCTTAGTCAAGGCATTACTTACCTGTTCATCTGACATCATGGGTGGGCTTAACTGTGACATGGTGCGAGTGTGTTGCCTTCTTCAATTTGCATGATACACACGATTCTACACATACATCTAAGTCAGGATCATCTATATGAGTTATGCATGCTCCAAGATAACTACTTGTGTGTTCGTGTAGTTTCCTTGTCTTCATCCATCAGCTCCCAGCCATAAAGGTCCATGGGCTCAAAAGTGATTTGGAACCTCGCATGTATAATCTTGGTTGGGTCATTAATATACCCAATTGTGGGTGTCTCATACATTTCTTCTTCCTTTCCCTTTCCCGAGTGCTTACCCTTTTAGACATGCATGCCTAAATCTAACACTAGCTCTTCACCTATCTGTGTGCTATGAGGTGCACCTTACGGCTCACCCATATCTATTTCTACATCTGTTTCCTCTAAATCTTCTTCATCATTCTTCTTCTCTTTTTCTTGAGGCTCTTCTGTATCCTCAGTCTTTATTGGAGTGTTCAGGGTGTTGTCCCCAGATTTATCTTCTTCATCATCCTTCCTAGGGATGTATTTGCACCTTTTCTTCTTTTTCAGGTTTAGCTTTCATAGGGGAAGTCCTAGGTGACCACTTAAGGGGTTGAGATGGCCCCACACCTTGATTCCTCGTTCTTTTCAAAACTCTTTTAAACTGGTGCTCCTCGGTGCCTTGTTCTATTTCTATCTCCATAGTTCCTATCTCCAACACTTCCTCGTCTAGTTCTTGTAATGGAGGAGTCTCCTCATGTGCTCTCTTTTCACCATCAGTTGGTTTTTTTATGCCGCTGTGCTCTAAACAACCACTATCTTCCTTAAGCTCCTCCTCCTCCTTCTCCTCTTCTTCTTCTCCAAGGGACAAGGTTTCTACTGCATCTTGTAATGTTGCCACAGTATGCTTCCCCTTGGGTGGTCCAGGGAGATTGAATTCATTTTCAACATACTTCCCATTTTCCAACCTTGGCTTGAGGTGAATATATACAAGGGCTTCCCCAAAATTCCCAATGGCCAAACTCATAGCTTTAATGTTAATATCATCTAAAATTAATATTTCAATATATGCAAACTTACTTGGATAAACGTAAGTCTTCTTGAGTGTGTAGTAGTCATAGTCTACCTTATCTACATTGAAACGCAATCGGAACACATCCGAAAACCTTTGTACATATGCTTAGAAGTAGCGCATGCGGTGAAGGCATAAGGGAGCTTACACCAAGGGCTCCACTTCCCATCCTTCATCCCGAAGTGCCCTATACAAAAGTGTTGATACACCACAAAATGTACTTATTTATCTAATACCAAAGGAAGATTCTTAGGTATTCTCCATTCCTCCTCAAACACAGTGTGGAATTACTCATACCACAATTCTGATCTCTGTTTAAAGGGTCCACTCATGGTTTGATCACATGTATACTAAGAAAATATCTTCGCAAGATATTTCTTCTCCTCAGGGTATTTCCATATTTTATCCTTTGGCCCATTGGGCACTCCAATTTCTACAAATACAAATGATCATCATGCCGAAACTTATTTTCTCACCTTGGTGCACTTCCTCAATAATTGTTTCAGCAATGAAACTAGACAAATTATACACCACCCCCTATGTCATCTTCTTTGTTATGTGCAACCATATTGTATTTACCTGTGACCATCGCTCCTAGTTATTCAAATTTTTGAGTAGGTGCGCTACTACCTGAAAAACTATACTTTTGTAGCTTATCAATTTCCATTTCGTGCCCTCCCTTTACGTAACACAATGTTTTCCTTATCGCTATTATACCCTCCTTATTTTTCAGGTCACTGTTAATATATATAATTGAACTCCTCTATCCTGTCAGTCTCCCAATTAGGGGCGCGGTAATCCTCATATGTCACCCATCAAAGTAGAAAAATTCCTCATGGACTCTGCTCATCAACCACTGATATAATTTCTCTAGTTTTCCAAAATAGGGGACTTCATACAATTGCAAAAATCCCACCTTTATCAAAAAATTCTCACTTGCATCGTCATACATAGCCATATCATTCTTTGTTCTTAGGGTTGTCTTTACCACTAGAAACTTTATCCAGTTCATCTTTATTATCTTTGGTTATGTGGTTGTAATCACTTACTTTACATCGACGAATATGTGAATCCCAATCGCGACCCATAAAAACCCATTCTGGATATTACATCTCAAAGAAATGAATTTCAGAGGCGTTCTCTACTTTGACCTTGACTTCCTTCTTCTTCTTTCCCCTTGTGGCTGCTCCAGGTGCTCGCTTAGGTGCCATATGAACAATAAAGGTGTGTTCATTTAATATATTCAAGCTCTATAACTTAAACCCATTGCGTGCCCTAGCTCAATTCCACATGTCCCTAGCTCAAAATTGAACCCTAACTACTAATTATTCCTCACACATGCCTTTGTTTTACTCAAACACTCCTCTCCAATGGAGTGCCAAATAATCCTATGTGCAACTTCAACAAATATGTATAGTTCAACTTGGTATCACAACTCTTCACACGTCACAACTCATCTCTTCAACTTACTTGAATTATCTCAATGGTAAAGGTAAAAATCGATTTCATGACACTGCCTTATATAGGATTTCAAAAAAAATCCACATTTATTGCTCTCCACCTACCACCGTACTCAACATTAACTTGATGTTTCTTCAATTTTCCGCACTGATTTTTCCATGCCAACATAACCTTCTAGTGCACCTACTACTTATTGGCCAGAGACCTCCTTTCATGCACCTTCATGCGCCGAAGTACTTCACCACTGTGCATTTCACTAAGTAGTTTCCATTGCTGCATCCTACCTCATGTTACACTGTGCATCCATTCATCCATACATGGTCTTCAATCATGAGCAATATTTCTCTATCTGCACCTTTACTTCAAGTACCTGCACAATATCTCTCTATGCATATCCATCTTTAGAGAACATTCAAGCCTGGTCTATATACCCTAGATATAATCCACCCCACACTAAAAGTATGTGTGGTCCTCTGCACATGAAAACACTTAGATAGTAATCAGCTTCTTGGTGTGCAAGCACATTTATTTTACAAAAAACTTAACTAAATTGACAAAGCATAACAACAATGAAAGGAAACACATAAAGGAAATGCATTAAGGAAATCTAATCTAAATGGAAAAAACTACCTTATTACAAACACCAAGAAGACTTATTTATAGTAGGGCTTCAGCCTACTCCTGATTGAAGTAACCAGGAAACCGTGTCCCATCCAGCACCTCTAACTGGCAAGAACCTGAATCAAGTATATAAGTCACAACATATGGTCCCAAACAATGCACTTTAAGCTTTCCAGGGTGGCACAAAAACTTTGAATCATATAGAAGAACCATCTATCCAACTTCAAGCTTCTTATCCTTAATATGTCTATCATGTCATGCCTTCTACTTGGCCTTTTCTATCTTCTGACTCCATCTAGCAATGGCACGCCTTTCATCTAACTGCATCAGTTTATCAATATGCTCTCTTCAAGTGCTTTCTCATCAGCCAAACCTCCTGCATGCAATACGCAAGGAAGGTAACATGAATTCCATGGTAAAACAGCCTCCACCAAACACCAACTGAAAGGGTGTGGCTTTGTTCAATCTTTTATAAGTTGTCATGTATGCCCAAATTACAACAAAGACTTTATCATCCCAGTATTTCCTTCCAACATCACAAATTTTAGTCAATGTGTGGCTCAATATCTTGTTGAAGGCCTCAAAAGTTCCATTAGCCTGAGGGTGATAGGGTGTCATCTTATGGTGTGCCACCATAAATTCTACTAATAGTATCCTGATAGTCTCATTAAGGAAAATGAGTACCCCTATCACTTGTCAAACTCAAAGGGCATCCATACCTACTGATAATTTTTTCCCATAGAAACCTTACTGTTATAGTTGTCATGTAATCCTTTGTAGGTGCCACTTATGCCCACCTTGTAAGATAATATGTACAAGTTATAATGTAGAGCAATCCAGTCCTTGTGAACGGGTGGGGAAATAGGACCCACAAAGTCAATTACCCACTTTTCAAAAGGTTTTGCACTAGCAATAGGCCTTAAAGGAATTTCATCTCTATGCCTAGGCTTTCCAAGGCACTGAAAATGGTCACATGCCTTACAATATTCTTTACAATCCTTATACAATGTTTCCCACCATAGGCCAGCCAATAAAATCTTGCGCATGGTAGCATCTCCTGCATAATGTCCACCTGCAATACCCCATGAGCCTCTTCCATAATAGCTTCACATTCATGCTCAAGTACACACCAGTGTAAAACTTCATCCCGACCTAGTTTGTATAAGTCTCCATTAATCAACATGTAAGGTGGTGCATATGGCAAGTTGCTTCTTCTCTATATTCTTCATTCCTTCAAGTGCCACACTTGTTCATAAAAAGACAAATGTCTTCTAAGTCAAAGGGTGCATTGGTTCAATCTGAATAGTTGTGCATATGGCATTGTATCCTCAATGCTCTGTACATCCTCTCCTGAATTAATCCTTGATAAATGATCTGGTCCATAATTTCTCTTTCCTGGCTTAACCACCACTATAAAATCAAATTCCTGAAATAACAGAATCCAATGGCATATGTGCCCTTGAAAATGGGCTTGTTCACCAAGTACTTCAATGCCATGTGATCTATGTATAGAAAATAAAAGGTGTTTCCAACAAGTATTGTCAAAACTTATGCAGCTGCGTAAATCATGGAAAAGGCCTCACACTCTGTAGTTGTATAATTTTGTTCTGTTGGGGTCAATTTCTTACTTGCAAAGAAAATAGGATGATCAACAATCCCTTCTCTAGGATGGGCTAATACTGTGCCAATGGCCATGCCAGAGGCATCCACATGTACATGAAAAGGTTTGGTCCATGAAGGAAAGCACAGAATAGGTGTTGTAGTAAGCCTTTCCTTCAATGTCTCAAATGTGCATTGTTGCGCTTCACCCCAATGGAACTTTCCTTTACCCTTTAATAATTCTTCCAAGGGCACGGAAATCTTAGCATAACCTTTGATAAAATTCCTGTAATATCCTGTGTGCCCCAAGAATCCACACACCTTTCTCTGGTTAGTAGGTTCCTCTAAGCCCAAAATAACTACAACCTTAGCAGGATCCACTAACAAGCCTTCTTTACAATAATGTGTCCTAGAAAAGTCCCAAAAGGTGTAGCAAAAATGCACTTCTTAATGTTTAAGGAGATGCTCAACTATTGACACCTCTCAAACATAAGCCTTAAATTATCACAATGATCTTTCACTAGCCCATAAATTGTCCAATCATCCAAGTAAACCTGCAGAAACTTATGAATAAAGTCCTGGAATGCTTGCACAAAAATGCACAAAAGACTACAGGTGCATTCTTCAATCCAAAGGGCATAACCATGTATGCAAAACTTCCCCACTCTGTGGTGAAATTTGTCTTCTCTTGATCCTCTTTAGCTATCCTTACTTGATGATATCCAGAAAATCCATCAGTGAAGGAGTAGATCTCGCACCCTGCAACGCCTTCCAGAATCTCCTCTAGTAAATGGTGTGGGAAAGGGATCTATTACACATGCAGAATTAACTCCCTATAATCCACACAAATTATTATTCTTCCATCTTTCTTAATAACTGATCACCATAGGGCTAACCCACTCTGATTCCTCAATGGGCTCAATGATTCCAGAATTCAACATCTTATCAATTTCTTCCTTCACCTTGACGCACATATTAGGATTCATCCTGTAAGGTATTTTCCTAACTAGGAACACACCTTCCTTTAACTTGATTCTCATCTCACCCAAAGATTCATGCACCCATTTTAATTCATGATAGCCCCTAGGAAACAAGTCCTGGAAGTCACGCAACAACTCAATTATTTTAGCAACCTCAGAGTCAGACCAATAATCACCAATGATGGCCTCCTTAGGTTCAACATTTGTCCCAATGTTTACCTTCTTTATTTTCATCGGCTCATGGTAGGTACGCACCTTCTCATCTGCACTATCTAAGACCTCACTAATACCCTATGTATGTTCAACATCTAGATTCTCCACTTCTTCATCATCAATTATGTAGACCATCTTACCCTTTCTCTTTCTAGGTAGGTGCACCCAAGTTGTTCTGCATCTGTCTCTTCTTCTTCAAAGCACGCCTCCATAGATCTGACTCACCTGAGTAACTCTTGAATAAGTTCCTCAGCCTTTGCACTATCTCCCATAGTCAAGTGCTTCATAACCTATAACACTTCATTCACTGGAGGTTTAGTGGAAAAATAGTCAAAGGTTTGAATCATACCTGTAGTTAGTTCCTGCCAGTTCCCTATTTCTCTATTCAACTCGGCATAGACATACCATGCACACACATAACCTCACAAGGTGTAGTAGAACTGATGCACCCATAGTGAAGGTGGTAAGGCTTCCTGCCCCTCTATCCAGAGTCTCTCACACTACTGAACATGGTGTTGAACATGGTCTTTACCATGAAATTCACATATCTAAGTAGGCGCATTGCTCTGAGAAATCTAGCAGAGAAGGTGATTCTCACTTCTCACCACTCCAAAAGGTTATCCCTATGAACCATCCACCAGCACACTATTATCCCACACAGAGTATAAACTAGCATATTCCTTCTTTCCACTTGATCTATCCACTGAACTTCCATAGAGCGCAGGAATACTTCAAGATTTCCCTCACCAGTGTACCTTGGTACCTAGTTACTGCCCAAAATCCTAACACAAATGGCCTACTTACACATGTAACTACACTTCTTACCTCACACCTAACCATTTCATAAGTTCCATGTGCCCAGTTGTCACATGCAACACTTGTAGTATCACTCATGGACTGTGCATCATCCCACTGGAGAAATCCTTCCTTTGATGGCTCAAGGACTTCCAGATCTCTAATGGTGCACACATAAATTTTGTTCAAATCCTCTTCACTTAGTGGTTCTACATAAGGTGCAACTTTCCCATCTGTCAAAGGAATGATGACGCACTCTTCCTTGTTCTCAAAACTTATATATCCTTTGTTGAAGCATATCAACAGTGTTGTTTGCATAACACCAAGGGTGCCCAAGTAATGTTGGAAAATTTCTTTCCTCTGCAAGCGCCAAGACCTCAAAGTCCCCAGTAAACTTGGCCCCTTGTATAGTAATCATAGCATCTTTCAAAACTCTAATGGGCATGGCCTTAGTCTTGTTTTCCATAAACAACACATTTGAAGATGGCTGTAATGGTGGTCTCCCCATCTAAATCCATGCGTCCAAAGTGAGTACATTCACTTCTGCACCTGTATCAATCAAAATATTACTCAGCAGCCATCCATCAACAAAAACATTCAGAGTGATCTCCTTGTCATAATCATAGACTATGAGGAGGTAGGTTAACATGCAAAATCTATGTCTTTCAACTCAACACGACAGTCTTTCCCCTTAACCATTCCCCCAACAAAGGAATGATGTTCTCTTATCGCAACATCTTGTAAACCTCCTTTAAATCATCAACATCCTTCTGAGGAAGCTCAACTTGTTTTCTTTTGTTCTAAACTTCATGACTGTTCTTTCAAACATTGTATCTCACCCTAGCAAATTCCTAATCACCTCCATGGTTTCTTGATAAACTTCCTTCTGATGAGTAGGGTTTGGATACTTTGCATGTAGTACTCCTCCTTTGTAATAATAGGATTCTACTTTGGAACTTCCCTAGCATGCGCAACCTCAACATGTGTAGTAATCTTCACAGGCACCAACTCAGGATCAGGTCACTAACTTTGCATCCACTGATCTTCCATAATGTGTTGTACTCTAACCATCCCACACCCTTTGTCCTACTTGTGCTTCTTACTCAAGTGTTCATACAAGTATGGGCATTCTTCATAGTTATGGTTCTTTCCACATAAAAGAACAAATAATATTTTGAGGGCATTCACGCCTGTAATGATCAGGGGATCCACATGTATAACATGTTCCTTGGAAACTCACTTCTTCACCACCATGACCTCACCTCTGAATCCTCCATGGTAACCTTGAACCTCTACCTCATCCTCCATCAGAGTGCCCTTCATTTTTATTATGCTCATGATGCTCACCTTATTCCTTAGAATTATTTACAACACTATTGGTCTACGTACACCAGTATCAATGGCATCATGAATCTGATCAATCAACCTACAATTCTTTGTATCATGAGTGGTAGACCTGCAAATCTTGCAGTAACAAGACACGTTCTTTCTTATCACGCATTGCAACAATGGGCACCTACTTGAATCATGATCCAAGTGACAGATCTCACAGTCCAGCAATATGGCACACACCAATTTATGAGGACAACTATCCTTAGTATGTCCTTCTACTTCACAATCTGTGCACCAAATTCCACTACACATCTCATGTACTGAATTAGCTTGATAAATTTCTCTAACTATTTCACCATTGCTTAATCTGAGCTTCCAAGAATGGGCTCACTCCTGTGTCTACACTCCCAACTGCCTCAATGTGTAGAAGATTCCTCAAGTGCCTCACATAGATATGTATAAGTCTTGTGTGAGAGCACCCTTCTGAAAGGTGTGATCAATCCTCCAACAAACCATTGAGCATGCTGACTCAGATGTATGTCATAAGATAACTTTGATAAAAGGGTTTTAAACCATGCATCATACTCCCAAACACTCTCAGTCATGCCCTGCTTGATGTCCTTCAGTACACGTTGATGTTCTTCTGCTCAAACTCAGGTATATGAAACTCTACTAAGAAAGCATCACGCAGTGTGGTATAGTCCACACAAGTCTGGTTCAGATCATATTTCTTGTACCAACTATGTGTGCCCTTGCAAAGTAGTTGCAAATTGACTTACCTTACACTCTGGAGCTGTAATCCCCTTCACACGTACCATAGTATCTCACACATATGCATGTGCTCAGCTACATCTTCTATGCCTATGTATTCTAGGAGATGAAGAGACATCTCCATAAAGATTTTTTGGGGCTGGTGTGGACCATGCCCACCAGATCCAGAACTTGTATTACCTCTTGTGTTTCCTCTACCCCTAGAACCACCAGATCCACTAGATCCCAAGCCACTTGATCCTCCTGATCCCCCCTCTGTAGTGAAGGAAATGGACCAGAGGATGTGTTGCCTTGTGTTCCAACAGTTGTGCTAAACTAAACTCCTACAGTTTGTGAAGTTGTGCTACTTCCAGATGTGACTACCAATTTTCTGTGCACCCACGTTCTGTGTTGATGACATGCCAGAAAACATACCCCCAACTAGACCTCCAAATAACACAGACAATGATTGTGCCACCATAGATGAATAAGCTACCTGATTAACTCCTAAACTTGACTATAAACTAACTCTATCTGTTTCTACTCTACTACCCACACTAGCTTTGCTTACTGATAGTTGTCATAGAAACTAGGAAAACCAAGCGCAAGGGCTAGGTCACCAGGTAGGATCAGATGCGTGCCCACGGTTCTTAATATTTCTTCAGATGCGCCTTCATCTGAAATGAAAGAGGGTTCTCTGCCATGTTTTCCCAAATGGGGGAGTTCCATATGCTCTGGCTCCACATCTTCTACGTGAGCTCCAAATCCTTCAAGATCCATCTCTCTCTGCAACACCATTATTTCCAATTTCTCGTTGTTTCTCCAAATCCCTCTCACACTTCATTAAACTTAAGCCACCTTTCTTCTCTCTATCTTTCTGCCACTAGGTCTGCCATCTTTCACCACACCTGCTCCTGCCCCCATGCATGGTGGGGTTTAGCTAGCCATAGGATGCTCTTCCAAATCCAAGGTCACGATCAAGATCTTAACCACTAAAGGGATACTCACGCAAATAAGATCCTCTAGGTTCATGCAGGAACTGAAACTCAGCAACCTCTGGATAGAGAATAAGTAGAAACCGTGTACTCCAAAATATAGCTATTCAAAACACGACTCCACCAATGATCTAGCACGCGTCCAAGTCAGATCTACATCATACAAAGCCTGAAATTCTTCCTACATCCAAAAAAGTGTGTGAAACCTCCAATTTCTCTTTGATGTGTAAGCCACCAACCACTCGTACAAGATCTATAGGAAAAATGGTGAAGAACATCTCATAGAGCTTGTGATACATATTCTGTTCAACCCACACGCGTGCATTAAAATCAGGTCCAATGCTAAATCTGTGAGCATACTCTTCCTCCAAATTGTCTAACCACTCTTCAATACTGGCCAAAGTCAACCAGTATGTCTTCATCATGCAACATCCTGGAAAACAACTGAAAAAGAGGTCCCGCAACAGAACCAAAATGTAGCCTAGTTTTTTCCACCAAAAGCCCAAGGTGTGCTGAAACATCACTCAGCCTGAACTTGAGTGCTCACCTAAAGCACACAAGGGTACCAGGTCCCTCTTTTATGTCAGCTTGTTTAAGAAGTTAGCATGATCACACAAATATTCCATATCCATAACAAATAACTAAGTATATTGCATAACATAAACCAGATCTAGATCTCAATCATAAACAAGATTAACTCATACCATAATCAAGATTAACTTTACCATGAAAGAATCATTAACAGATGTGTGAAAAATCAATATCTAGCCACAAATATCCATTATATTAATTGTTGTAAAACACAGAAGCTTCATACATACATAACATAATCACCATAGTCATGCACACTCACAAACTCAACAGCATAACACTACTACAGCATGGGATTCCTAAACCATGTGCAAATCAATACATATTTATAGGTAGTGGGGACTTTCCCTTCATCGCCCATGCACCTTTCAAAATAGGCTACATGCTAACAATAGCCATGCGCCCTTACATGATAAATATAAGAAGCATGCAAGCTTGCTAATAATAGATTATCTAATAATACAACTATAGTCTAATCCTATTAATAGCTCAAAACTATGCATGGTGATTGATCTTCTACTTGTCTAAAATATCCTTTGTGTGTTCTTCAAGTCTTCTACAAAACATGCTCTTCACTCCATGTCCAAAATTAGCCTCATACTGGAAAACGACTAAGTCCTGACTTCTTACTTTCCTGGGCGTGCCCTGTTTCATTGTGTTTCCGTGCACACCTACGTGTCCTATGCCTGTGCACCCAATCCTTCTGCGCTTTTCATACTTGGGTTGTTTTTCATCATCCCAACAAGGAGGTGTAAGGATACTTATTCATCCATTTTTCATATATGTACAAATTTATAAACTTAAAGATGATGCTCTTGCATCATATAATGACCTTTATTTTAATATAAAATGGCATACAAAGAAAGTAAAAACACAATATTCATGTTATCCAGCTATAAATTCAACAACCACCCAATGAATATATGTTCTAAAATAAATTTGATTGGCTACATAACCTAGCTAATCAAAGAAGACTACATTTATAAATTATACCTAACCTAAGTATAGTATTATACAAATCATTTATCATTACTAAATGATTCATTATTCTTCAACATGGTCTTCCCAATAATATTTAGAGCTGAAACCAAACTCAATTGGATGTTTATATTTTTCTCTTCAATTTTGATCATCTTCTCCTCATTCAAATCATCCCTTTGCATGTGTTGTTTAATGAGAGTACAATATTTTGCATGTCATTATTCAACTAGAGCACAATATCTTTCATGATGCTTCATTCACCCCTCCTCATTTATTTGTAGAGTAGAAAGAACCAACATATTGTTTTCGACAATATTATCTTTGATATTTATTGTTTTAGATGAAGTTTCATTTTTTTTTTGTGGATTGACTTCTGCATGTTGCTTTGGGTGTTTCAAATTCATTTGATCGATCATTTAGAGTAGAATAATCATCATAATTTACATGGTTTGTGTCAGAAGTTTCAATGGTACTATTCCCATGATTGATACCTCGATCCTATCCAAATTTAAGCTCCATTGCATCAAAAAATTCTTCAAAGAATTTTACAAGAAGCTTCTTCTTAGTCCTTTCTCAGGTTGTCATAGTCCAATAACTATTATGGCCAGATGGAATGTTTTTATCATAATCTCTAATCCTTTTATAATTAGGCTGAATATGTTCCCACTGATCACGAAATTGGTTTAGTGTGTGAAAAAAACCATGAATACCACAATAATTTTGCACAATTCTCCATTTTTATGTGGATGATATGGCTTTACTCCTTGGACATCCATTGAAGAGAGTGTCTCTCTCGTTGCATACTTGAGTACTAAAAACACTGCCTATGGGAGGGAATACAACTTCTACATTGTGTACTTGAAACAAAATTAGGGATACATGAATTATTGAAGTAAAAATCATCTTATATATCATTGTCTGAAAGTAATGATGTATATCTTATAAATCCAAGATTCATAGGCATTGGGTAATACACATGTTTATCCATGGATATGTTTTTTAACCCCTGCAATAAAAATTAACTCAAATTTTCATAGTATGTTTTTAACCATAAACTCAAGAGAAAGGCACAAGCTCTAGTAAAATGAAAAACAAAAGATAAATAAAAAATTAAGGATCTAAATTTGGTTACAAAGTTTTTTAAGTTAAAAATATTGTTGTAACTTGTATTATTTCCTATTGACTGTTTCATATGCCATTAAATTTATATGCAGATGTAAATAACTTATAAATATAACCCAACAAGCTTGCAAATTAAATGCTCCAGGTCTATACAACAACCAATTACATATCCTTGACCAAAATATATACCGTATGAAACTTAAACACCATTATAATGCACAAACAACTGTTAATGTGAGAACATTTGTAAAAATGCAATTGCCACAAACTGTATAACACTATCAAATATAGATTTGGATAAGAATATCAAGTAGGTTCAATTAATTTGTCAATCACACATCAATGTCTATAAAATAGGGTACCTGATTGTGTGGGAAATAATTTGGAACAAGTCCTAACATGCAAAGCATAATTACAATCAATCGATTGGTTATGGGTTATAAAGTTAGTTATCAATTTTAAGTAAAAGACTAGAATGTGTAATAACATGTGTCTCGCAATAAGTCTTGTTGATGCATCAAGATGATGCTAAATTTAAGTGGGGAAAGATGTCACATCCCACTTTAGGATCCCCCAAATTTTACATTTATGCAGGTCATCAATAGGCTTCATTAGATATGTAAAGGTGATATTGAGCATTACACAAATTAAAGATTTATGTAATATTTGCTTAATGAAGTTGATTAATCGTCAAGTTTCTTAACTTGCACCTTCATCATCTATTGAATTATTGTAACATTATTTATCATGTCATTATACTCTCAAGCAATATGAAGATATATATGTATAGTTGATTAGGGTGTATGATGTTGACCATGAAGGTCTCACCTATGTGTTATTGACACATGATGTTAATCAAATGCATAGAGTACGATAATCTTGTTAGCAAGAGACCTTGGAATGGTAATATTTATCTTACTTTTTAGTAGGTGTGTGCTAAGAATAATTATCTATGACCACAGAGAATTATTGTGCAGAAGGATAAATGGTTTTATCATTGACCTTTTCTCTTATATCATCATTACGTGTATGATATATATATATATATATATATATATATATATATATATATCATACACGTAATGATGATATAAGAGAAAAAGGTCAATGATAAAAACCATTTATAACACACACACACACACACACACACACACACACACACACACACACACACACACACACACACACACACACACACACACACACACACACACACACTTCTGGCATTGACACTAGCTGACAGTTAGACTGCTTTAGTGTTTAATAAGGTAGTATGGTAATTTGTTATAAAGTGTGTTATGTAATTATTATTTTTTGGCTCACTTAGAACAATAAATGACCAGCATATCAATGTTTTCAGCTTTTCATGGTGATATGTGAGCATCTATATTGTCGAGTTATGGTACAAACATTATATATACTATCAGAGGTGTTATTAGTATGGTTAAATTATCAAAATATGTATGAGCGTTGTAACTTGGAAATTAAGTATGATTCATTTGACTTGGCTTTTGGTATTTAGACTTGGTATATAAGGGTTTTGTGATCCTTGGTTTGATTTCAATGATATGATTGTTTGATAATCATTGTGTTGGTATGTTGTCTATTTTAACCTTGACATTAAATTATTATTGTTGATAGCTGTTTTGGTAACATTATGAAAGACATCATCGATGTATTGATTATTCAAAAGGCTTGACAATTGAGACTTAACATAAGAAATTACGTTTTAGAAGTCATGTTGGTTTTTTGACATGGAAATTAAATTTAAAATATGTTTTACCCTTGTGATTTATGTGTGGTTCGAACTTGTTTGTTTTGATGAAATTTGGGAGCATTATTATTAAGGGAAATTATTGTTTTGTGGATATTGTTGTTTGACTTGGTAAGGAATGATTATTTGGGCCTTTCTTTATTATTATTTATATATCCAATATCTGGTTCATTTACTAGCTATATAATTATGATTATGTATCCTTAGTATGATGGGGGTATGTCTCAAGTTCACTTGAGGAAACTGTAGGGGCATTTCTGTGTCCTACTTCAAATTCGATCTAACTAAATTTTATGTAAGTTTGCTACATATAATGCTTTATGTCTAAGATTTATACTTTATGGGTTACTATGCATTTTTTATAAAATTAAATGCATATTCATATGTTGACATAATTTCATGTGGCTGACATGTCTCTAATCATATTGTATGTCTTCATAATGTTTCTTATATCAATGATTGTAGTGTTTGATTTGTGTTTGGTCACATAAGTGACATGTGTTGGTGTAGTTTATTTAATTATCCAAAAAAATTGTATGATTTAAGATACACTTGTAATATTTGTGTGAGGTCCACTCACCCTCCCTCACATATGATGTTAATATATTATGGTAGTTATTCTACCTTGACATCTCAGTGTTTATATCGCTTTATTGTTTTATAGGCATGCACATGTAATTATAGGTGATAGTATTGAGGTTTCTTAGTCAAAGATCCTGAAACATGTACCAAATTCAATATATCTATATTTAGGTGTCCTCATCACATGACACATACACATAAGTGTCTCTCTTAATGCACTCATAGCAACAACTCATATGTGATAGTTAGGGATTGTACATAGCTACATGTTTCTTGTTTAGACACTATTCATATGCATGAGTGGTGCATGAGTGATATAATATTGGTTCCACACAATTCTTTCAATCTTTAAAAATGTGCTCTATAAGTGACAAGAATATGGAGATATATCATCGTTATATTTTGATAAGAGAATTGTAGAATCTAGAGGTTGTGATTGCTTTGGGTGGTGTTGATCATAGTAAATGTTTACATGTGTTTAATGGGTTTGAGTATTCTTTAGGGACATCGCTCATTTCTCATGTCCATTCATTGAAAAAAATTTGATATGAATGGTTTGGACACTTGAAATACATATATTTTCATAAAATAAGCTCATAAAACTTGGTGTTTGGTCTACTTAAGGTGTCTTGCATAAATAGTTTTTGTAGAGATTGTGTACTTGGTAAACATCATCAAGACATCCTTCCAAAGGAAATGTTTCAAAATATTTGGCTCCCCTTGAGTTGGTGCATAATGACCTCATGTCCTTTCCCATTCTTTTTTCTAGGTCCAAGTATGTTCTCATTTCCATTCATGACATCTCACGTTGTATATGGGTGTAATCTCTTAAGTAAAAGGTTAAGTCTTCGAACACTTTAAGGTATTTTTTGAGAAGCAATTCTCACTTCCTATTAAGAAGCTACATATATATAATAGGGGGAGTATATCAGTAAGGATTTTTAGGAATTTTGCACTAAGAATAGTATTCAACATCAATAGAAAGTTCATTACACTCCTAAATGAAATACCATTTCCAAGAGAAATAACAAGACTTTCAGTGAGATGGAAAATTATATGATCCATTACAAGAACATGACACCTGCATCAAAGGCTGAAGAAGTCAATTGTGCTAACTAAAATAAAAAACACATGCCCCATAAGGTGGTGTGAAACACGACACATTGGGAGGCTTGGTCCCTGTTGTCATGAGATTTTTCAAGGTAAAAATTCATACTTAAAAGCATGACAACCATACCCTACCCGAAATGTTTTTCTTAAAGGTCATCCTGAGCCCTCCTCCAAATCACCCTAATTCCCAAGTCATTAATACCCCACTTCTATGAGTATTCCAATGTTTTGTGTCATCATGTCTATAGGTTATTTAGAGATATCCAGTGCACCCAGGTGTTCCTAAGACAACATTCATCGAGACATGGTTTTTGAAAATATTTAGGAAAGGCTATTCTCTAGTCTTCTTGAGACTCGTACACACCCCTCGGAGTGGAACAAAGGAATAAAACTCATCATAGAGGTGCAATGGAGAGTTAAGAATGTTAAGAAATTTTTTTTGGAGGAATTTGGGAAGTTTTGGAGTAGTTTTAGCAGAAGTGGGTCTTGGAGGCTTGAGCAGTGCACAGTGCAAATAAATCTCTAGAACTTCGAGAAGTGATTCCAGGAGCTTCATAAAGAGAAAATATCCAAAATAAATATCATCGAAAATCTAATTCAGATCCCTATAGGATGGTGGTCTCATTTTTTCACAACACTCAGGCGGTTCTATCCATAACCTACTTTCAACATGCACAACATTGTGATCATCATCGGTAAGTTATTGAACAAAAGTGTAGAAATCAATATTCATGTCATGAAGCATTCTTCTCCTCTCTCTTCATCCTTCCTCCTCTTCTCTACTCCCTTTCTAATTCTTCGTTGTGAGAAATTAATCACTTTTCATCTTATTCATTAAAGTGACTATAGTTTAAAATGTAATAAGTTACCCTTATTTTATAAAAGGGGACTTAATTTTCTTTCCTAGGAATACCAATATTCACTAATGGAAAAGCCAAGTGAAAAGAACAATGGGGGGTAGATGAAGAGTCATTTCTTGTTCTATATAATGTAATGACACCCTCATTCTTAAGGGTTGTAAATTTTATGTACTTGAGAGAGATTTTTTTGAGAAATACAAAAGAGATAGCATTCTTCCACTTCCCCTATCTAATTTTCCTCTATCCTCAAGCATTGTAAAACTTGTGAAGATGTCAATAAAGAAAGTAGTTTCTTATTTTCATGAAGCATGAATGTGTGCAACTTTGTGTGTATGGTTTCCTCTCATCATTTATATTTTAAACATGGTTGTTTCTTTCCTATAATTTGTGAATGTGAAACTTTTGGTAAAATTTGACAAGAATATGATTTTCTACTTACAGAGTTAATTCCCCTTACCTAAATTCTCACTCCCTTTCCCCCATCTTTCAGTAAATTCTTCCCTTGCAATTCATTGCAAGAATTTTCTAAAGGCATAGTGAAGTGTTCTTGTTGGATCCCCGACTTCTTGGAAAAAAAAAAAATTCCCTTTTTGTTCATTCACAATAAAGTGGAGATACACCATGCAAGCAGAGGGACCTAGAGTCCCAGATCATTGGCAAGAAAATCATCAATTTTTTGATCCGACAATTTTTTTTGCCAATAGTTTTTGGCACCCACCGTGGGGAATATTTTACAACCCCTACACCCAAATACAAACCACAAGAAAATACAAAAAATCAAATATTGAAAAAAAAAAACAAAAAAAAAAAATGATGGAAATCCATTGTTGAAAGACACGCTATTGATTCCTATAAGTGACCTTTCATATTCCAAAGTGTCCTTTCATATTCCCATTGTATAAATTTTCCTAAAGCTGGTTGAAAGGAGATATACTTGGCTAAGCAGGTTGAGAGGAATTGTTGATCCCAATTTCAAGGCTTTACAAAATTAGTGAGAGCGAATCAGAGATAACCCTTACTAATTTTCTCAAGCCACATTCCCATCCAAGTCTTTAAGTGGTACTCCTAGTAATCCCATTCAAACTCCTATTGATACCCCCCTAAAAATTCTCCCATATTTCAACCATCGTTGAGCATTGATTTCCCGAGTGAAGAAGAATGAGAACCAGAAGAAGGATTGGAAAAAGAATTTTCCAAAGCAAGAGAAGAATATGAAACTAAAATATAAGCAACAATGGCAGATGAAGTAGAAATATGTAAACTAATTGTTCCATGAGGAAGAATCATAGGCCTACTCACTCTCACACCCCCTCTTCACAAACTACCAACATGTTCCCATAAGAACATTCCAAAGTTCAAAGGCGATGGCACATAAATTCCAGAAGAACACAGCATTGCCTTCACTACATCATGTGGGATTCTTAGAGTCAAACATGAAGATGTTGACATAAGGTTGTTCGTGGAATATACCCAAGAAAAAGAAGAAAAATGGTTCTACCTCCTGCCCACTAGATCTATCACTTTTTGAGAGGAAATCAAAACCAAGTTTGAAGAAAGATTCAAATCTACTGAGGATTATCAATATTTCCTTGTTTAATTGACACAAATAAGGAAAGAATCAAATGAAACTATGAGAGAATTCATGGCCTGTTTTAACTGGTTGCTTTGCAGGATACCAGAAGATGATTCGCCATCTAAAAACAATGTCAAAATATTCTTCATTAATGCTCAATCACCATAGGTAGGATTCTTCCTACCAAGGGTTCAACCAAGGAATATTGCACAAGCACAAAGGATGGCCATTAAAGTCAATGATGATCTCATTCTATTCGGGAAGATAAAAAAACCCTTCAAAGGGCAAAGTTCAGCATCCAAAAGATGAAAGAACGGATCCATTCTTGCATAAATTGGAAAATGAAATGACTTTGTTGAAGAGGGAAATTTTTGAACGAGTATCTCCTTAAAGAAATAACAGAAATTAGATTGCAGGAGCACTTTGAAAGCTTTCCTTGGAGGATTTTCCCGTCAATGCAAGTTGTAGAATTCAATAGGATGAAGAAGAACTCGAACAAGAAAGTGGGAATGATGATTTTATAGAGGTTGGGAAAATAGAGAACGATTCACATATCATATTTTTTGAGTATTCTGTAGATAATGAAGATGATGACATGGCTACACTCAACCTCTCACGTGTGGTTTTCACCCACTCCCAGGCTCAAAAGGGAACATCTCCCTCTATTTCTGCAAAGAAAAAGATGACTGAAGATCCTCCTATGAAGAATCCTTAAAACAAAATAATCAGTCAAGCATCTCCACTCCCACCTTGCATGGAGTCCACATTAGAGAAACCTAATCCTATGACAAGTAGGAGGTCACCCGTTATCCCAAGTAAGTCATCTAATGCTTCTTCTAATTCTAAATCCTCTTCTATAGAATATAATGCTTCAAAAGTCCCTATTGTACCTTTTAAAATACCTTCCATTCCCCCAAAAATATACCCCTATTGTATGCAAAGGAAAGTTGCAAAAGCTATGGAATGAGGCTAAAGAGCCTCAAAGCTTTGCTAACTCATCCATGCACCATGAGATAAGAAATGAGCAAGGGTTTTCTACTTTGCATGCATTAGTTTGAAGTAAACAAACAAACTAAACAAATGAAACTAACCTCTATTCTTTGAAAGCTTGAAATAATGAACCTAAGAGGATCTAAGCAATCAGTTTGTTGTTTTACTCCATGAGGGTGAATGAATCTCACTAAATGGCTACATGGCCAAGTTTAGCTATTCCATCTCTAACCTAACATGGGTGCAAGATGAAGCTATTTTTATGGTGGATGACCCAAGATCAAATGCCTTATTAGCTTGGCTAATGCAAATGAACTCTTAAGCTTTCTTAGGCTTGTTTTGGCTTTAGCTTATGTAAAGTTGTGTGTAAATTTGTGTAAAGTTGTGTTTGTGTGTAAAGTTGTAATTTTAATGGGTAGGCTTAGCCTTGTATTTATAGTTTTTGGTTTGGAATAATTTGGAATTTGGGTGCATGTGGGACTAAAGTCTAAAAAGAACTTTAGGATTAGATTAGGATAAACATGCTTTAGGCTTAGTTAAGGTTGGTTTAGGCTAGTTAACTAGGGTTTAGGCTAGTTAAACTTGATTATCAAGTGATTAGAGACTCATTGAGAGTTGGGAGGGGTCTGGATAACCAATTATGACTGATAGATTAACCTACGAAGCCAATAGAAGTGGTCTAGAGAGAACTAGGGAGGTTCTGAATGGTTGAAAGGAGGAATGTTTAGCTAATAAGAGAGATATTAGCCAAATAAGTTGATTATATGAGGAATATGACCGAAAGAGTGTTGTGCATGGGCATTCGAGAATGGAGTGAAGAAGGGTTGATTAACGAAGTGTCGTCAATCTGTTGAATTGGAGGAAATGCTAAGTGTAAGCATATTTTAGGTGTCTACACCTACTTCTAATCATATCCCAATTCCAAAATTAGTGTCTTCATCTCCCTTGTCCACATCTACTCCTTTTGACATCATAGAACATGCAAACAGAACCAAAGTACAGATTTTCGAAACCAAATATTTTCAGACTTACCTCAAACAATTTGAGAGATTTGTCTAGCATATCAGGAGTGGTAGTTCAAAACCCAATTTTTTGATTCCTAGTGCTAAAGGACTACTCCCAAACCCACCTACACCTCCATCACAGAACACGTTTTCTTTGAGCGCATCTAAGACTGATAAGGTTGAGCCTTTCTACGTCTCCCTCCTTGTTGGAGAATACATATTGAGTAACTACATAAAACATTCAGGTTCCTCTGACAATGTAATGCATGTGAAGGTCACCAAAGCTCTCAAACTCACCATGACTCAGCTTGGTGGCTCCTGTTACTCCATGGAGTTAAAAGAAGTCCCACTTGTAGGGAAGATCAAATACACACAGGTGGCCCTTGCCAAATTTCTAGACAAGAAGGTCTCAATGATGATCTTGGTAGCAGACATTCTAGCCTCATTTGGAATGTTTCTAAGTAGAATCTTCTCTCAACAATTAGGAGGTAAGATCTAGATGAATTGGTCTTCTACAACCATTATGGTTAAGGGAGACATGGAAAAATTGCTTCTAGAGAAGAAGATGAGGTACACGGTGTAAAAAGAAGGAAATACAAGAGAAAAAATCTTATACCAAAGGAGTGAGAGGATGAATATTTTTGTAACAACTGAGGAGGAGGATGAGATTCCCATCTTAATATGACCAAGCATTTCTTCCCAAAGGGGCATGGATCTTGAAGAATCATTGACTAATTTTGAGTTGCAAGAGCATAACCCTGAATTACCAAATGATGCAGGCCATAAAGAAGAAGAAATGGTTTTTGGTGAACCCCAACTGGAGAAATAAACTTATATGCTTACCCATGAAGAGGAGATATTATCATTCCCATTTGGAGATGAATATGTTCTCAATCATGCCATCCATGAAGAGACAAATCCAGCTTGTGATGAGCCCTTGAATGGTTTAAAAGAAAAATATGTGCAAGAACTCCTCAGAGCTGCAAAAGGAACAAAAGACCCTGATATCAGTTACAAACTCTTTATGCGAGCTATGGATGTGCAATACAAGCATGAACTTGATTTTGGTTTCTCAACTGATGCAAAGGATGGTCATAAAGAAATAAAGCAAGGTGAAGACCACCATGTTCCTCCTGATCCAATGGATGATGAATGTGATGATGAAAGTGAAGTATTTTCTTTCCCATTTGAAGAGGATGACTCTTTCTCTTATAAAGAAGTTGAAGCAAGGAGTTTTGAAGTGCTCAAAGTTGATATTCTTCCAGACGAGGAAGTGATAGAATGTAATGATCCTTAATATATCGAAGTAGTACCTCCAGATTGTTTCCTTGAATTTTTGAATGAAGAGTTTTCAAATAAGGGTGAAGATGAACTTCTGGAAGTACCAAAGAAAGATTTAGTACAAGAGATCTTAGAAGCAGTAAAGGGAAAAAAATATCCCAAGCTAAGTCTCGACCTCTTGGCTCAAGCCATGGTCGCACAAGATGGATATGAGGTCATTTTTTATCCTTCCATTCGACATTCAAACACATCATATTGATATGAGTCAAAAAGATAAATTCAATGATCCTTACGGAAAAGATGTCAAGGAACACAAATGTGGAAAATAAGGGAACTCAGGATGTTCAATAAATTCAAATGAAAAACATCCTCAAGGTAGTGGTGACATGCTCAATGAGAGATTGACAATGCAATCAAAAGCACAACAGAAAACTAGCACTATGAATCTGATTTCAAAGAGAAAAAAGGAAATGGAATTTCTAAGCAAAGGTTTGAGCATCAAGAATTTCATGTAGGCTCACTCCTACAAAGTACATAGACAATTATGAAAGCATTTGGATTTCATAAGTAGTTGAGGAGAGGATGCTACTTCTTGGAACCATTCAATAGATTCACATATCACCATCACTCGGTGTTACCCACTCAAGGAAAACCTCTAAGAAGAGAAGTGCACTTTAATGAAATCGGGTTATCCCCCGAATTGTACCACAAGTGATTTAGGTTTTTTTTCTCTTTCCCTGTTGAGTGTTTTGTTTTCCATTCAATTGTGCATGTGTCCCCCCTTTATGTCTATCTCTTGCAAGTTGTGTGTTCTCTAAAGCCTAATGGATAAAAAAATGGTCAATGTTATGTATTGAGATTTTGGAGTTCTCATGTTATGTCCTCATTGCGCTTGATCCACAACATGTCCCCAAGTTAGAGCCAACTATTTTCATGAGATTTTTCAAGTAAAAAATTCATAACTGAAAGCATGACAACTATACCCTACCCGAAGAGTTTTGCTTAAAGGTCATCATGAGCCCTCCTTCAAATCATCCTAATCCTCGAGTCAGTCATACCCCACCTCTTTGAGTAGTATGATGTGTTGTTTCATCATTTCCATAGGTGATTTAAGGATATCTATTACACCCAGGTGTTCCCAAGATAAAATTCATCGAGACAGGCTTTTTGTCAAGCTTTAGGAAAGGCTATTCTCTAGTCTTTTTGAGGTTGGTACACACCCCCCGGAGCAGAAAAAAGGAATCAAAATCATCATGGAGGTATATCAGATAGATAAAAAGGTTTTTAAAATGGTTTTGGAGGAATCTATGAAGTTTAAGAAGTTTTGGACCAGTTTTAGCAAAAGTGGGTCTTAGAGGCTTGAGCAGTGCACAATGCAAAAACAACTCTTGAGCTTTAAGAAGTGATTTTGGGAGCTCTGTAAGGATTTTAGAGCCAAAATAAATATCATTGGAAATATAATTTAGATACCTAGAGGATGGTGGTATCACTTTTTTCACAACACTTAGAAATTTCTATCTATAACCTATTTTCAGCATGCACAACCTTTGATCTTGGATAAAAATCCTATTTTTTAGGGGTTGAAGGTAGAATCAACGTGTGTTACTATCACCATTGTGTTCATAATTCAATTTTCATGAAAATTCATATAAATAAGCATAAAAAAACTCCTTTGGGAACTCAAGTTACACAACCGACAAGTTAATCCTCAAGGTATAGGAGTTAGTCAATTTTCAAGTTGAATAAATGGACCAATCAGAAGGTGGTGCAATTTTGTGCACCAACCATCCCAAAAATTTGGGATGGTTAGGACAAAAATGTTCACCTAACCTCATTTTAGGCCCCTCGAACCTCATACATTCTCTGTTGAGCCTAACTAAGCCAATTTAGCCCCTATGCTCCCAGTTTTAGTCCTCGCCCTCATCTAACCACATTTTGCCAAGTGGCCCAATAAGAGAGGGGTGAAATTTTGTGCACCAACTGTCCCAAATTTTTGGGAAATTTTGGAAACAAAAATGTTAAGGTCATTTTTTCTAGCCCCCTCCCATTTTAGCCCTTGGTCACTCACATGTGCTCACAAAAAATTGGGAAATTGCATATTGGCCATTTTTCAGCCCCCCTCTCTACTGCCTCAGAAAATCACAAAAACGTTGAAAAATGGACTAATGGGAGTGAAGCTCAAATAATCCATTAATGGATTCCATGAATAACAAAGTAGTGAAAAATTAAATGATCTACCTCTTCACTTCTCAAGGTTCCAGTGGACTAAATAGCGCGAAAATCAGAGGAAATGATCCTTGAAAAATCTAGTTTCACGTGGATTAGTTTTCGTGCCATGAAGTCCCTATTTTTTAGGGATATTAAGGTCTGATTTTTTATTCATAAAAGATTCATTCCCTATCACATGGGCGGAATAATTCAAAAGTGAAAAAGGAATCCATGAACTATCTCTTCACTTCTCAAGGTTCCACTTGGTGAAATCACGCGATAATCAAAGGAAATGGTCGTTGAAAAATCTAGTCTCGTGTGAACTAGTTTTCGCTCCATGAAGTCCCTATTTTTTAGGGATATGGAGGGATATGTTTTTTTATCATCATTATTCCCTCTTTTAATAAATTCTCAAATTCCCAAAGATCTGGTGGGCGAAATCATTTTAAATTCAGGGGGAATGGTCTCTAAAGAATCTAGTTTCATTTAAACTAGCTTTTGTGCGATGAAGTAACCAATTTCTCAAGATACGAAGGACTGGTTTTTTATCAATATTCTTCCCTTTCCGGTGAAAATATCATTTTTCCACTTCTTCATATGAAGGAATCACCCAAAATTTGGGGCGTGGAACCTCAGAATAAAACCCAAAAATTCAAGACCTCTTTCGTTTCAATATGATACCCGCAGTGAACTTAAAAGTAGCATACGAGGCATGGATAAAAATAGTAAGTGGTTGATTGATAATGAATTCATGAAATTCATGGTCCTCCAAACATGAAAGAAGCATTAGATCATGAAAACAAGGTCGCAGAATGATCCTAGAACTCAATTAGAGAAGTTAAACTTTCATCCAAGTCTCGAAATTATCTTCTGAAACTCAGTAGGGGTGAGCCGGTGAGCTGGGTGAGCCTAGTTGAGTGGTTTGAAATGAGTTAGTTGGAGTAAGCTCAATAAGCTAAAGAATTTGGTTGATACCAAGTATCAAATAGGGTCATTGTAAGCAATTCCCATGGTCACTGTAAGCTCACATCAAGGAATCTTTCAATAGTGTTTCTAAACACTTATGTGGCAGTCTGAGGTATCCGTGTATCATGATAAAGTAGGAGGTTATGATCATCGTCAGATAATTTCATTGATCAAAAGCATAGAGAGATCCCCATTCATGTCATGAAGCATTCTCCTCCTTGTCTCTTCATCCTTCCTCCTCTTCGCTACTCCCTTTCTAATTCTTCATTATGAGCAATTATTCACTTTTAGTCTTATTCATTAAAGTGAATAGAGTTTAAAATGTAATAAGTTACCCTTATTTTATAAAAGGGGACTTAGTTGTTCTTTCCTATGAATGCCAAGAGTCACGAATGGAAAAGGCAAGTGAAAAGACACATTAGGGGTAGATGAAGATTCATTTTTTGTTCTATATAATGTAATGACGCCCTCATTCTTAAGGGTTGTCAATTTTGTGCACTCAAAATAGAAAATTTTTGAGGAAGGCAAAGGAGATATCTATTCTTCCACTTTCACCTGCCTAATTTTCCTCTATTTTCTAGCATTGTAGAACTTTTTAAGATGTCAATAAAGAAAGGTGTTTCTTCTTTTCATGATGCATGAATGTGTGCAACTTTGTGTGTGTGGTTTCCTCTCATCGTTGATATTCTAAACATGGTTTTTTCTTTCCTATAATTTGTGAATGTGAAACTTCTGGTTAAATATGACAAGAATCTGATTTTCTACTTGCAGATTTAATTCCCCCTACCTAAATTTTCACTCCCTTTCCCCCATATTTCAGCAAATTCCTCCATGTAAGAATTTCTCACGGTTACAATGGAGTGTTCCTGTTGGATCCCTAGCCTCTTGGGAAAAAAAAAAATTCCTTTTTTTCATTCACAATAAAGTGGAGCTGCACCACGCAAGCAAAGGGACCTTAATTCCCAGAGCATTGGCAAGAAAACCATCAATTTGTCTACCTGACAAATTTTCTCACCAAGATTCCTATACCAAACCTAATGTTTCCACATCTTTAGTTTTTGGTATTGAAGCTTGGACATTTATTACTAATGAGAAACAAAAAATTATAAATAAGATGATTCAACCACTCACTTTTTTTGGCTATTATGAGGATTTGAAGTCTTATAATTTGTTTGAACCAACCACTCATGATGTTATATTTTGATTTGATGTATAGTTTGGTGGACATTTCATCACTCTAGAATCTTCACTTTCATCTTCTCCATCACTCACTCTTCCTCCTTCACATCTTGAGGATTCAATGCCTCTTAAGGATGATGATGATATTATCAATCCTCCACCTCCACCACTTGTGCTAAAAATATTGTGAGTGTACCTGCACAACTACTGCAACCTATACCAAAATAGGTCTACAAAATTTGTATTAAGGTTGGTGAAATGACAAGGGATGCAAGATATTAAAGCAATAAAATATCCCAACATCCATATGGTGTTGCACATTTGGCATTATTGGCAATAAAAGAATATCCAAATACTTTCCATCAAGCTTGTAAGCATCATGAATGACAAATATCAATAAAAGAAGAAATTCTTTCTCTAAAAAATAACAACACATGGGATTTGGTTACTCTTCCAAAAAGAAGAAAAATAATGTGTATAAAATGATTATTGTGAACTAAATATGTAGTAAATTGATCCATTGAAAGGTATGAATTCCAACTCATATAAAAATGTTTTTCATAGGTTAAAGGTGTTGATTTGCATGAAACCTTTTCTCCAACAGCCAAGATGAATTCTATTTATCTAATACTCTCTATGGTTGCAACATAAGGATGGGAATTCCACATGGATGTCAAAAGTGCATTCTTGCATTGAGGATTACAGGAAGAAATGTGCTAGTATCAACCACTAGGGTTTGTTAGTAGTTATGTGTGCAAATTGAGAAAGTCCTTGTATAGCTTGAAGCAAGCTCATTGAACTTGGTATAAAATATCAACATGTTTTTAATAAATTTTGGTTTTACATAGAATCCCTCTGACCCTATAATCTACACCAAGAAAGTAGATGGGAAAATTTTAATTTTGGTCCTCTATTTCAACAACTTGATCATCACATGAGCTTCTACAAAAAAAATCATAATTAAAAAGAACATTTAATGAAGTATTTTGAGATGAATGACATAGGTTTTGTTTACACTCTATTTATATTATGTGAAATATAAGATTATTGAAATGTGTACACTAAAGGATGTAAGAGTTATCTATATGAGATTATTATGATTAATTAAATTCCAACATTAATTACTAATATCATAATAACACACTTATACTTGCAACTGATGTACTAAATAAGATACAAACTTGAAAACACAATCAGGTCAGTGCACCTAGCTGATTACATATGATTGTGGGAAATTTTGAGTGTGTAGACTACTTGAATAGGGAGATTTGGTATTGAGAGTGGTTTGTTTCTGGAACTGTGATTGGAAAATGCCTTGGTACGTGATTATACTAAAAGGTGATATCCTAGCCTAATCTAATGCTATAGGAACAGTAAATAAATGAGTAAATAAATAAAGGAAATAACTCAAGCAAACTAAGCAAGTAGAATATGAAACCCCAATGTGCAAAGAGGATTAGGAAAATCCTCAGCTGATTTAGTCAAGGTTGCTGGATTGTATCATAGTGGAGATTTGTTGAACAAGAGGAGGAAACCGTCACACATGAACCTGAGAAAATGCAGATCTGAGCTATCTGACTAGACTAGGGCGGATGGAAAAGGGATAAGAGTTCCTGGGGAGCCCTGGTCTATAGTCTGGGTGCCCTGGTTGCGAAGAAATGACCAAACAACCTCCTCAGAGGTATCGTTGAGTGATCACCAATGTTCTCCTTTAGTTGTGTGAATGTTGTCGTATGATCGCCAATGTTGTTGTAGACTTGCAATAAAAAAATCACCTGCAAAACCCCAAGCAAATCATTAAAACCCTAAAAAATAAAGATGCATATTAAGGGGTCAGACTGTCCTCAACAGCCACAATGGTGGACTTACTCACTGAGTCGTTACACTACATCTCAGACCCAATGTAGTTCTAGGTGTGTGTGTGTGTGGAATTGTGCCCTAGGTGCTCTTGTGTGTGTCACACTTTATGAGTAGAGAGAAATAACAAGATGTAGAATGTAAATAATGTGGGCATGGAATAGAATAAACTCCCCTCCTATGAAGTGTGATGCAGATGAACCAACCTTTGTCCCTTGTGATGGAGCTAGATGGATGTAAATGGAGCTCTAGATGCTTTTGATGGATGCAACCTTAGGTGACACATAGATAGTGTTTAGTGCTTGGTCCCTTATTATGATCACATAACTTTATATTTATATGGTTCTCTTGCTTGAATTTCATAATTAACCCCGAAAAGGTTGACTACGAAAAAGATAAGATGTTCAAACAGATAGAAAGGACCCAAAAAGTGAGAGTAAAGTGTAAAGAGGATCAGGGGCGCCTAGAGGGGACGAGGGCACCTGGGGTGGTAGTCCTAGCTAGGTGCCCTAGTCCAGAAAAGGTAAAATGAAGTATGAAATGATAGACTGGGCCAAGTAAATGTGCAAGATCGAAAGTAGTAACAACTGAAAGCCAATGGAAGATGGCCAAAGACATGTGTTAATTATTACTTTTCTTTCTTAGGAACCATGTAAATAGTAGTATGTAATCAAGACTAGATAATTACCCAAAGTACGTGATTTTGTGTCTACATTTTCCCCCACTTTATGTTGGTGAGAGGAAATTCTTGGTAACATAAAGTAGATAGAGATGTGTACCTGATATCCATGTAGATTGATGTAGAAATTGTGTCAAGGGACTAGAAAAAGCGTGGAGTGATAAAAAGATGGAGCGTGGAGACTAAAGATGCAAAAGTGTAAAAAGTGATGAGAGTGAACATAGGGTGAAAGCGCATGTGTAGATGTCGATGTGTTTGATGTACCTACATGTTAGTGTCAATGTGTGTGATGTCGAGTGATGTTGATTTTAATGTTGACTTCTTGCTTCCCATACAGATGGACTTGCAAAAAAGAATACGATCAAGTAGTCAAATACGCATGTATATGTACAAAATGTGTGTAAAGATGCATGTATATATGTAAAAAGCATGTAATGAAAGTATGAAAATGAAAAAGGAACATGTGCACCTGATCCATGATGAGAAAAAAGGTGTAGAAAGGATCCTATGCCGATGACATGTAAGTTTTTTGGGCAATCTCATGCCACTGGCTGAAGAAGTATAGGGAGGAAATTCATGATTTATCCTCCAACCTGTAAATGCTTTCCAAAAACTGTAGAGATCTTTGTACTGTCTGGTTTTTTGGGTGATCTACACCATTGGCCAAAGTAGTGTAGAGAGGAAGGTCTGGTTTATCCTCTAACCTTTAACTACTCCCTAGAATAAAACACCACTAATGATGTGTAAGGCTAAGGAATCTTCCCTGTAAAATCATTATGTATGGAGTTTTGTAGACTATGTTGAACCCACTCACTGTGTAAGTGCCCCTTGTGTTCATGCAAAGGAAAACTCTGTAAAACCCACGAGTCTGAAGCCCTAAACGGTGTTATATTGTATCGGTATTGTGTTGTGTTTATACCCTGTGTGTGGTGAATGATTCACCTAAATGATGCCCCCATCTTTAGGAGGCACATGTGACATTTAGTAGGAGAATGTGCAGCCCAAACGAGGACCAACTACTGAAACTAAAACTCTATCCCTGATTGGGGGAAATGGAATGTGCTTGGTAAAAACCAAGGAACATGTAAACAAGTGGTTGGGAGATAAGTGTTAGTATGAATAAATACATGTATGCATGTATTAGACAAAATGTGTAAGCTACAAAGACAATGTGTAAGCTAAGACACAAGATGATAATGTAAACACGTAAGAAGACAATGTAGGCCATGAAAAATGGGTTACAAATATGGGACACCACTCACGATGTCGCAAGACACTCAAGGCCATAGTGGCCATAAAAAAATAAGTATGCACAAAAGACAAAGGGCAAGGTCTACAAACAAAGACATGACAATAACAAGAAAGTAAAAGCAATGTAAATAGCATAACCATGGTATGGAAATAATATACCTGTTAAAAAAATGTTCTTCACATGAAGAACCCATTAGAATGTTAGAAAGATAAAAGTATGTCAAAAGTGTGTATAATCTATAAAGTAGAAAAGTGTGTATAATGAACTTACAAAATGAAACAATAACACCTGTAGTGTACAAAAGTGGATGCCCCCAGGAGCCATTATGGGACTGGGACTAGGTACTATGCCAAACATCCATGTTACATGTAATGGACCTATATAACCTATTATCACAACTAGAAAAGAAAGTGAATGCAGTGCATGTGTGTATGATAACAATAATTACATACAATATATCTATCTAGCATGTGTAATAATATGAACATGTACAAGTAAATGCAGCAAGAGTAAATGCAACCAAGATATATGTAATATGTTATGGATGGGTGGAATGGAATTTAGAATGTGAATGATAGGAGCCATGTGCCCTCGAGTGAATGGAATTGTATGCAGTGAGGTTCATTTATTTATGCCCCCTCAATAGTCAAGAATGAACCGTAAACGAGAGTGCGTGGGTTGCGAAATGGTCTAAATATGTTTTTTTGTAATGCGTGATGTGAGGAGTGTAGTAATGATATGCAATATAAAATGAACTATGTGTGATGATGTGGCCTAATGTATATATCACTAAATGATTCTAGAATGAGGGTAGTGATGATGTATCCTATTGTGTATATCACTAAAAGATGAGTATAAGGAGTGTTGATTTATCCTAAAGTGTATACCTAAATAAATATGTGAGTGGAAGTGATGGTGTAGCCTATTGCGTATATCACTAACCTAGGAATGTTGCATGAAGAAAAGGATTGGAATGGTTGAAGGCGTGTATGAATGTGATGTGGTCCATTTGAGATTGTATATCCTCAATAGTCCAGTATGGACCATGTGAGACTAGAGTGCATCATAGGGTAGTGAGTGTAATGCATAAAATGTAAACTGATATGTGTATGATGCATGTGAATGATGATGTGTATATGCCAAAAATATATGATGTGTGTGAATAAAGATGTGTAATATAAAAGCAGTGTGTGAGGTTCATGTGTATAGGATTCCCTCAACAATCAAGTGTGATCGATGCACAATAGTGTGTCATCGGGAAATGGTTCAAGAAAAGCATGTGTCAAAGTCTAAGTTTTGTGAATAATGGTGAATTGTGAGGCGATGATGATGTAATATGTGTGTTGTTTATTATAGATGGGGGAAGAGATAAGCGTAATGCCCCCCAAGTGCATGTGATTGTAAGTGAATTATCTAATAAAAGTGAAGGATGAACGTCCCTCTATTTGATGATTGGTGGTGATTGAAAGTGTATGATCATGCTCTAGGAGTGGTGGTATAGTAGATAGACACTACACAAGTGAGTGAAGTATATGTGAATGCAATGAATGAGTAATGTGATGGGCACCGCGGTATAAAAAATGTGTACAGCGATGGAGATCTATGTGAAGCTCACACGCGATGGTGATGCGATACCTGACGTGGAATAAAATGAGGTGGTGATTTACACTGAGATGTTGTAACTTTCCTAGGAATGGGCCTATGCTGATGTGCTGGAATAAATAGAGTGATGAGGCTACATGAAATGTGTATAAGTAGGTGAGCTAGGAGTATATTGTGCTTTATGTACTATAGGATGGGCGTGCTAGATGAAGGAGATGATACATTAGTCGTTGCTTGAGGAGGGTGTGACCATGGAGTAGAAGGAGGAAAACCATCGATAGAAATTACTTGATTGTTTTGAATGAATTTTAGACACAAGTGATTCATGGAGAGAATAAACTTAGACCTATGAATCTAATTGAGGCCTAGAAGCATGTCACAACTGTCGACTGCTTTTCCAACAAGGAAAGGTACAAGCATAGTAAGAGGACCTAGCATAACATGAAGTTTGACAACACCATATGAATTATTCATCAAATATGAAATTTGTGATAGTGGATAGCCAATAGAAATGAGAAGTGGAATTGAACATGCACTGATTAGGCCAAGATGGGAAACCTTGGTATTATTGATAGAGACACGATCCAATAGAGGCATGAATATGTAATTGATTAGAAGTGAAAGTTGCATGATAATCATGGTCAGAGAAGAAATGATTGGTGGAGAAGTGTCAGTATGCGCAACAAAAAATTCAAGATCCCCTGATGCAGGAGGAGGCACTGTGTGATATGTGTGATTAGCTAAAGATTCAACCACTTTCTTGTCATTTTGTGGAAGAGGTTTATTAAATAGTTTGAGCTTATGATTTTCATTGACTGGTGCACAATTCTGTAGGCTCTGGAAACTCAATCTTATTGTTATCGATAAGATCTTGGATGATGGTGCAGAGCTTGAGAAACCTATTTGTAGAGTGTCCCACACATTTCTATAGTTGCATCAAAATTTCTCATTGTAATTTCTTCCTTTTGGTCGTGATGGGTCTAATTAAAGTGGTGGAGGAAATGTAATAAGATTGCTCTCAAGAATCTGTTGTAATATGAGATGTGGGGCCATAGGGAATTTAGTGAATGTACACTGAGGTGGTTGTGACTGAAGCTCTTTAGTAGTAGCTACCACGTTGACAGTGATTTTGGTCATCAGTTGGTTTAGCGGTAGGATGGTTTATATGTTGAATTATTTTGAAAGTGAGTGGAGGATGATTGTTTTTCCTGATATTTAAGCTTGCCTATGGATAGAAGTTTGGTTTCATGAAGCTTAAGAGTGTGACAGAGTTGATCGAATGAAGGAGATGTCTCAAAGAGCACACTCTCCTAGAGAGGCGGTAAGAGGCTTATGGATGAACAAGTCCTGAAGCTTAGAGTCTGACAAGCACATTTGACATTTTAGCTAAGTTGATTTTGTATCTCAAAAACGTAATTCACTAGGTGTTCATTAGATCCTTGTTCAAGTTGTGCTAGTTGGACATAAGATATCTTAGAGCCGATGTTGATGGAAAAGTGAGTAAGAAAAGCATCAGGCTAGATGCATGAAAGAGGTTACCAAATGGATAGGTAGGTCATAAAACCAATGCATCACATAATCATCAAAACTATAGGGGAAAATTTTAGCCAAGAGGATATGATCATCCACAAAATCCATACAAGCCATGTGGAATTTTTGGAGATTCTCTTGTGGGTCACCATGCCCATTGAAAATGGGAAGCTTGGGGTGATAAAATTAGGAGGAAGTGGTAAGTGGATATAGCAGGTGTGAATGGAGTATGTAGCAATAAAGTAGAGTCCAAAGATGGATTTGTATGGGAAATAGGTTGTTGTAATTGACGAATATGTGCTTGAAGGTATTTATAGAGGGAGATTAAGTCTTGAGTACTAATGGAGTAAACATACCATGTATGAGAAACAAGAGGTGGTGTGAAGTGATTGGTGGGAGTAGTGATAGAAACAAGGATGGTGGAAACAGATGGAAGGGTATAAGTAGGTGGTTAAGTATCAACAAAAGTGGAGTATAACCATAGAAGAAGTAGGTTCTACCAAATTGGTATAGCTTCCTCATGAGCAAGCATGTAAGAGCAAGTCTAGATCTTTGGTATGCTCAGCTGATATGATCATTAAGGGATTTAAGATGTTCATCAGTAAACGTCACCATAAGAGTGATCCATGATAAGAGTAGGATGAGAGCCCTAAGACGGAAGGTGGAGTTCGAACATCGGCTTCACTAAAATGATTAAACTAAAATATTATATATTTCTAGCCTAATTTGATGCTATAGGAAGCAGTAAATAAATAAAGGAAATAACTCAAGCAAGCTAAGCAAGTATAATATGAAACCCTGCTATGTAAAAAGGATTAGGAAAATCCTTAGTTGAGTCATCAAGGTGACTGGACTATATCGCAGTGGAGACCTATTGAATAGGAGGAAACAATCGCACAGGAACCTGAGAAAGTGCATATCTGAGTTGTCTGACATGACTGGGGTGCTTGGAAAAGGGATTGGTGCGCTTGGGGCACCCTAGTCTGTAGTCTAGGCACCCTGGTTTGTGGAAATGACCAAAGAACCTCCTCTAACGTGTCACAGAGTGCTCACCTGTGTTCGCCTTTAGGCACATGAATGTCATATTATGATCGCCAATGTTGCTGTAGACCTGCAATAAAAAAATCACCTGTAAAACCCCAAGCAAAGCATCAAAACCCTAAAAAAGAAAGATGCATATGAAGGGGTCGGACTTTCCTCAGCGGCCAAGATGGTGGAATTACTAACTGAGCATTGCACTACATCTCAGACCCAATGTAGTTCTAGGTGTGTGTGTTCGGAATTGTGCCCTAGGTGCTCTTGTGTGTCTCTCACTTTATGAGTAGGGAGCAATAGCTAGATGTAGAATGTAAATAATGTGTGAATGGAATAGAATAAACCCCCCTCCTATGAAGTGCCATGTAAATGAACCAACCTTTGTCCCTTGTGATGGAGCTAGATGGATGCAAATGGATCTCTAGATGCCTTTAATGGATGCGACCTTAGGTGACGTTAGATAGTGCTTAGTGCTTGGTCCCTCATTATGGTCACATAACTTTATATTTATAATGTTCTCTTGCTTGAATTTCATAATTAACCCATAAAAGGCTGACTAACAAAAAGACAGAAGGTTCAAACCACTAGAAAGTGACCAAAAAGTAAAAGGAAAGTACAAAAAGGATCAGGGCGCCTGGGGCGCCCTAGTCCTAGCTAGGCGCCACAGTCTAGAAAGAGGGAAAATGTAGCATAAAAATACAGACTGAGCAAGTACGGGTGCAAGATCAAAAGTAGCAATAGAAAGTAATGCAAGATGGCAAAAGACATGAGTTAATTAGTACTCTTTTCACTCAAGAACCATATGAATAGTAGTGTGAGACCAAGACTAAATAATTTCCCAAAGTGCGCAATTTTGTGTCTACAATACATAACCGTACAACTCTTTTAGGACCATACTTTAGGGTCTTGACCTTTCTTTATGGTCTTAGACATTTTGGATTCAAGTTCTGCAACTTTCTGAGATGGTTTCCTTCCTGGAACTATTTTTCGTTGTCAAACCCTAATTTGTGATCATGTTGTGAAGCTCTTTTAACATCCTGAATGAGATATCAAACCCTAACCATAGGTGGGATACCTGCAAAACAAACATTAGTTGGGTTGTGGGCACCTCATGCAACATTGACATTAACACTACTTCAAAGAGGCCTCAAATTACACGTCATTCTCCACCTAATGTGTGATATATGAATTAATGAAACAAGATTTGACAACTCTCTTTGACAATGCTTGAGTTGATTTTGGATCTTACTAAAATTCTTGGGGAAGGGATGTTTGAGTGCTTGTAGATAAGATGGACCGACTCTTTGACCTGGTAAGAAGCTTTAAAATTATAGAGATTTCTACCCTAATAATTGTAGATGTGTTATATTGCAAGACTTAGGGATCCTTGGGTGCCTTTTGAAAGTGTTGGAAGTGAGTGTATTAATGTAGTGTCATAGGATTTTCAGGTTAGAAAATGAGGTAGTATTTACTTGCTGATATAGGATTTTATAGGTGATTTATCTAAGAAAGGATAACCCAGAGGGATTAAAAGACCCAAAAAAGAATAAGAAATTGAAAGGAAAGTTGAAGAGCATGTAAGTTCAAGACCTTACAAGTCGGCCAAGACCGAATATAAAATCCTAACCAAATTGTACAGCCTTGCCCATAGATGTAAAACATATAATCTTAAAGTTACAACTTGTAAATTAATGTTTATCTATAGATTTTATACATTGTACTTTAGAAATTGATGACATGTCAGTGTGTAAGGATAAACAAGTAAGACAAGAGACCTCAGAATGTGCTAAGTGGGAATGGAAAGGTTGTGTTTATCTTAGGAAGAGTGAAATGTCAAAATCGTTGGTGTCAAAGAGTAAATTGCCAAATTTGAGTGTCTATAGGTTTGTTACTTTTTCCCTTGGTCTTTAAATCTAAGAAGATTTTTTTTCCATCAATCCAGAAACACGTAATATATTTTATAATGCTTCAACATGGAAACTTTAAGTCCACAACTATTCCTTTTCAATATATTATTATTCTCCTTCGGTTGATGGTACACATTATAGGAAGTTAATGGGAAGTCTACTATACTTGACGCAAGGACATCTTGATCTCTCTTGTTATGAATCTTGTATCACTCACCTATTAGGACACCCATGAAATCCATTGGCAGGATAGTAAATGAAATCCATGATTTCTTTGCAATACTACTGATTATGGGATTGAATACAAGTCAGGCGGACAAGCCTCAATTCCTTATTACACTTCAAGGGAAAAATACCAAATAATCTCTCCTTCTAGAGAAAAAAATGATGTATAATACTTGGTGATTGGGTAGGAGATACATAAGATCACAAGTTGATTGCACGGTACATCTTTCATCTTGGGGTAAGGCCCATGACTTGGTCTTGTAAAAAAGAGCGTATTATTGTTTTTTCTGATGGGGAAGTTAAATATCGTGGAGTTGTTGTTGCTAGCCTAAGTCAGTATGGATTCTATGCGTGATTTTTGAGTTTGGATTTTTGTAAAACAAACCCACAAAACTTTGGTGCGATAATAAGATTGCTATCTAAATCTCTAACAACCTAGTGGAGCACCAATGCACAAAGCACTTTGAGATGCATGCACATTATAGTCCAAAACTAATATAAGACAAATTCATTTATCGTAAGTTTTTTCGAGAAAATGATTAGTTTACAAACATCTTCACAAAACCCTCGCTCGAGTCCTAATTTTTTAGCTCTGAAAACTTCTAGGACTGAAGGAAGGTGTTATCAAGGGGGGTGGTTTGGTGATTCCTTTGTCCTTCCTTTCATCAAAGTAGATCTTAAGGGGGCATTTTAGTGTATTTAATTATCCATAATCTAATGTATGATTTCAAGATGCATTTGATATTAAGTGTAATATTTATGTGAGAAGGCCCATTGGCCCTTCCTCATATATGAGCTTAATATATTATGTTTGTTATTCTACCTTGACATCTTTATGTTTATATTGCTTTAATGTTTTATAGGTATGCACATGCAAATGTGGGTGATAGTCTCGAGGTTGCTTATTCAAATATCTTAGAAGCTATTTTGGATGAATTATATCTTGGCCCCTTTCACATATATACCAACATGCTCGCTCCATGTCTACTGTGTATTTGTTGTTTTATGAACTTGCTCAGTGATTGACATATTTGAGATGCTTTCTCCATGTGGTTATATTTATCACATGGTCCTTGATATTCTTAACTTTAACATGGGGTTCAAATATCTAATGGTGCCATGATCTATATCATGTGCAATTATCTTCACTTTGTCTTACATTGTTATGATTCAAGGAACATATACTTGTGTTTTACATATATATGCATTCCTATGATTGTTGTAATATTGTTTATATCTTACCTACATAGGGGTATATCATTATCTGCAATATATTGCTTGTATCTTGCTAACTTGGGGCATGACATCCTTGTGCTTATACATTTCTCATATTTTTCCTATATAGGCAATCCAATCCCTATGATCACATTTCTTAATTTTTTCCCCATGAGGGGTGTATGATACTCCTATGCGTGTATTGCTTACATGTTTCCTAGTGGGGGCATATTACTTTTATGTTGAGTACATTTTTCCTACTTAGGGCATATGATTGTTATGGTTACATTGCTTATATTTCACCCACATGGGACATATTACAATCATTCCTCTATAGATTACATCATAGGGCAATGTGGGGAAATTTATTAACAACATACATGCTTCCAAGATGATATCTTACTATGTTAGACATCAACAAATTCATTTCCTATCTTACACATGATGCATACGATCCCTTTCTTTTGAGATATGTGCTTCAAAGGTTCAACCCACACCTCAAAGGGGGAATATTATTTTGCCTAATTTTTGCACAAATACACAAATGTACTAAAACTAAGTACAGTTTAGAATAAGAAATACCACAATAAATACAAAATCTAAATGTACCCTGAATTGGTTGATTATTTGATAATTGAAACTTGCAGAGCATGAGTAATGTGTAACTTAGATTAACATACATGATTGCTTGTCAGAGGATTGAAATTGCTCGTAACAAGATCATGAAACAGACTACAACAAATGCTAAAATTTTGATTGTGTTTGGGTGCCTATTGCTCAAAACAACAAAGGGTGAATGGAAATGACCTCCATTTTTGGTCATTATCGATAACGATCATCGTTAGTGGTCAAGGTATATTCTTATTGGCTCTATGCGTTTTTGATGATTTAAAACTTTGCAACGGCCTTCATCTACTTCTAATTAGTAAAAATATCTTTCCAATATGTGAATTGATGAGATGCAATGTGAATGGATTCTCCTTTGATCCATCTCCAAACCCTAACAATTCACTCAAACAAAAATATACACACAAATATGATTTTTTATAGCATACCCTTTTAATGCACAACGAATATTTGTGGTGATACCATCCAACCCATAATTGGCATAGATATTTCATTACATGATTTATCAATATATGTTTACTGTATTATTTGTTGTTGCTAAGTTTTATGCCATTAAAACAACATTAAAATGCTAAACTTTATGATTTTTACAATCCTTATGGTTGTCACCTACATCAATATTTTATTATGGACTCTTACACATGCTCTCATACATGGTACATACATTGCATATCATGTTTGAAACCCCAACCATGTTATTATTAATCATGTGATTCTTCTTGCAGTTCCACAAAAACTGTATGCCTCAAGATCTGATGTTATTTATGTAAGAGTAAATTAAACTTTTAGTTGTCATGAAAACGTGTTATGTTTGGATTCCATTATTTTGGTGCTTCTTATACTATCTTAGGTGTTTGAGATAGAGAATTAGCTGGAGGGAAAAAAATTTATCAAATATATCAAACATATATAAAAAAGAAAGATAAGACACGAGAAATTACTCTTGAGAAACCTTATGTGGGAAAATCCTAGAAGAGAAGCAATAAATCCTCATCTCCACAATTTCCTTTGCAGGTTTGCAAGATTAGTGCCTTCTTGAGGCCTTCGAGAACACTAACATTAATCAATAACATCCTACACTTGCAAATGCTCTCCAAAATCTATTGTAGATCACTTGCTTCTTAATTAAACTCAACTACTATCTTCAACTGTTTCAATTGTAGTCTTCAACCTCAAAATTCAGTCTATACCAAGTATCAAATCCAATGGATGAATCGTCTTCAATTCATTTCTTTCCTTGAACCTTCACATGTTCATTTCTACAGTTACAACATGTTAGTGGCTTGAACAAAGATGTCAAAGATGAGAATTGAAAGCGAAGTAATCTATAGTTGTTACTCTTCTTGTCTTGTCAACTCCTAGTCACCACGAGGAGAGACAATCTTCTTGTCACCCTAGAGAGTAACCATAATAAAGATACTTTTCATATTGTCACTCTTGGGAGCAACCATGTGGTAAAATAATTTACTCGTGGTCACCCTAGGGAGTAACTTGCTTGTCGTCACTCTTGGGAGCTTTTGATCACCCTCAAGAGTTCTCATGTCAATGATCATTTTCTTATGGTCATCCTATTGACTGACCATGTTGGCAATAATTTTGTAATTGTCAAAATTGTTCTCAATGTTAGCACTATTTTTCAAGACCATGCATTGATGACATTGAGACATGTCTCAAGCACTTCTATAGTCTCATTAACAATCGATAAACTTAGACCAAATAATTCTGATGATGTATAAGATCCAATTTCAAATTTGTTGCACAACATAAAACGTGAGGAATTGAAATGCAATTTTTGTTCCACCCATTGCACATTTTCCTTGATATTCAACAACCATTTGAGACATACATTCGAATATGCATTTAGAGTAGTACTCGCTCAATTTGGTCGCCCAATTGCTTACCCTAGTAAGAATCGTATATCCCAAATATGACCAAGGGAATTATGGCACCACTTAACCGTATAAGCATTACATATAGGGAAAAGAGACCGCCAACCTTAGATCATATACCATTGCATTTCTTATGTGCACCAAAAAAAATGCACAATAAGAGCACAAAAAAATAACACAATGAGAGCAACATAAAAAAGGATACCTTCATTAGTTAGACTCAAACATAAGGCATAAGAAAGGGAGTGCCAATCAAGTAGCAATTGATTGAGCTAAACCTTAGTTTAAGTCTTTATATCCATGCTCGATGCATGTGGAAATAAGTCTAAGACTTGGATAGTATTGTACAAATCATGTTCATACTTTGCACACATCTATAAAGATCGCATGGCAGTAATTCAATTCCAAGTTATTACTTGCAAGATACTCTTGTAGCATTTGGGTCATTTGTTTGTAGCATGAGGAAGAATGCATCAAATAATGTATGTGCTATAGCCAAGTCGGGCAAAAAGATGTGAGAATTGTATCCTCCGTTTTTATGCCAAATACACATTGGGAATTAATTTCCATAAATTTCCTTCTCTATTAACCTACTACTAAGCATGTAAATAGTTACATATGTAGTGGATAGATTCTCAAAGATGGAAAAACTTGTGCCATGTAAAAATGGTATCTCAGCGCAATGAACAATTCAACTATTATATCAGAATGTATGGGTTCACTTTGGATAGAGACGTGATTCTTGAGTAATTTCCAGACAAAACAAAAAACCTTTGATTAATGATTATACACAAAGCTAACAAATTTGGTTTCATTCCATTCTTATACTTAATCCCTGATGATTAGGGTTTGGGCAGTTTTCAAGTGTTAAATAAGGCAGAGGTTGAAAAGCATGCTCAAGAAATAACTCAACTATTCTTACAGAATGTACGGGCTCGCTTTGGATTTACCTTCCGCCATATTTGCTAGAGATGATAGATTCTCAAGCTATTTCTAGAAAAAACTTTGGTCAAGGATAGACACAAAGCTAACATACTCCATTGCATTTTATCCCCACACTTAATCCTTGATGTTTAGGATTTGACGGTTTTCAATTGTTGAGCAAAGCGAGGAGAGATCAAATAGCATTAAAGCAATGTGCTTTGGGTCATCCTAAACAAGGCAGAAAGGTACAATGGTGGATATATAAATAGATAAAATATTCTGCTAAACATAAATGCATAAACCTTGGATCTATGATTCCATGCCTGAAAAGAATGAAAGGAGATCGTAGAAATTGCAAAATTGAGAGCAAACTGTTGTAAGATGAACATAGATTGCTGAATAGAAATCCAGTCGCATATGCAATTTTTTGTAAAATGAACATAGATTGTTTAAGTAGATGCTAAAGAAATCCTCTAAGATAAAGAACAAACTCGTGTCTAGGGTTTTAACAAATTTTATTTTAGTAGTGTTGATTCATTGTTTTTTAAAAATATATATTTAATGTTTTTAAGACAAAATGGGTCAGCCAAATTTGAGGCAAGTATCAAAATTGCAAGAGATTTTGTGAGTCTCTTCCAAACTCATGCGTCTGACTAGTCAAGACATCACAACTCACTCGTCGTTCTCTTTGACACACAACTCTGCAAGTCTTGCAAATACTCCTAGAGTCTCAATACTTTGATTGGAAGAGAACAATAATAATGTTTTTCATTAACAATGCATCACCATATCTATTAATTAAAAAAAAATTGAGAACATACAAGGACGGTTTATAATAAAAGGGTGGTCACTTGGCATTCACGACCCAAAATAAAACAATAGTTGGCTAAAATTCACAACATAAAACCAAAGTTCCAAAACAAAGTCCAACTAGGCAAATCAAAAACATAATGCTAAGCATACATGCCAGCCCCAAAGGGAGGAGGTGGTGGATCATTTCGGAGATGGTTAACAATCCAAGAGGAGGGCACATCCACTAGCAGATTTGGCACCACCCACTCATCCTTAGTAGCATCTTACACACCCAACAACACAAGCACTCCCCAACCAGGGCTGGTGGGCGAGTAGGGGACTAACACTTAAGCTAAGAACATGTGATGGCACCAAAGGGTGGCAGAGCATCCCAAGGACAGTTAACAACCCAAGAGGAAGGCTCATCCATTGGTAAATACGGCACCGCTCACCCATCCTTAGTAGCATCTTATAAGGCCAATAGCATGAGCACTCTCCAAACAGGGCAGGGGGGGAGGGCAGGTGGGGAACTAACACTCCAAATTCCACAACATCACATGCTAGAGAAGCCCAATGTGACAGCCCAACAACAAACTTTCCTCAAGGAAGACTACACCAACCCCTCGCAAAGGAAGGGTGGAGAAGCGAACCGCCACCTAGGGGCTAGTGAAGGAGAGAGCCCTGCAGCAGTGGGAAATCTGGCAGAATTCTGCTCATAGTGCAAGGATCAGTCCCCCTGATGGTTAAGCAAATCCTACGAGTGTTAGAATTCTAGTGACAACTCTGCTTGCGCTTGGATCTGAAAGAAGGTAGAGGTGAGCACAGCTTTATCATTAGTTGAAAACTGCTTTGATATATCCTCATTACCAAAGGGATATACTAGTGTTCAAATATTTATTAATAAAGGAATATATTAAGCGTTATGGTAGGATAAAAATAGCCCACTAAAACACGACACAAAAGCAACAGGCATTGCAAGCATCTCTGTTTAATTTGAAAATTCTAACTATTAATTGCTTCAACCAAAAGTAGTCCAAGTTTTTACATTTCAAGCAATGAAAAAGGTTTAATTAATGGCAATATTGTATGTTCAATAACACAACTGCAATCTTTAAATATTAGAGAAAACTCTTAGTGGTAGACCTTAGCTTTTTAACCACTGGCTGATAATATTAATGAGTGAGGCTGCTTATTATATCCTTTCACCGAACCTTACAATCATGGATATAATTATGAAGGCAGATGGAGTCATAAATGTTGCAGATTTCCTGCTGGAGTATGCTAGGTTTGTTACTCCTGTTATTGATTTGCCACTCTTGTAACATGAAAAACACACACAAGCATTAGACATTATTAAGAATTTTTTTTAAAATTTAAGTATCTGAGAGAAATTGTTAGAAGAACGGTGTGTTTAAAAACCCTAAATTCCGACCTTGGATTCTATCATTTGCTCGGAACAAAAACCATCTCTGCACACTTGAAATTTAATAATATCTAACAGAAGTTACATACAAGTGTGGTAAAGATTTCTGCAAGATCTTTTTAACTAGGGAAGGAGATAAACTGATTTTTTACAGCACATGAAATCTGTATCAAAACTAAAAACATGATGCCCAAATGTGGGTGGAAAAATCAGAGATGATGTTTTAACATGGCAGATATCCATGCACAAGAAAAAGATGCTTTTCTGTAGTGCCCAGAAATAAAAATATAAAACTTGTCTAAATGGTATTCTAGTGCTTAGGGTAAGAATTTTTACATTATAACAATCTTCTGATAGTGGTAACTGCTTCCCATGAAATTTCTTGGGAGCAAAACCATTACGGTCCAACAGTTGGTGTCAAAAAGCAAGGTGGCTATAAAAACAAACTCATGGGTGCGGCTAAAATGCCAGTTATAGTCCATTAGGGCCTACACGAATGTTTGTTATGTAAATACTTCATTTCTAGTAAAGGAGCATTTATATTTTTTGACGGCTGATTAGATATGCATAGCAGATCATAAAGAGGAACTTTACATCCAAGTCTGTGAATATTGAAAATGGAATATTAGACTGAAACCTAACATCACCCTTCCTTAAAAAGGACTTCAATTAATACTATGGAATCTTCATAAACTAAATTGATACAGCAAAATGCTAAAAAACCGTGAAGCATTTGAACTCACTGAAATTCATAGTAGGGTATGCACTATCACCAAAGTCATAAAGCCCGTGAAGCATCCCATTGTTCGTGTAGTAGTTGTTAAAAGCAAATGAAGCATGAGACTGCACATTATCAGGCTCAAAGCATACCATTCCCTGTTATATTTTAGTGAAGTCTGCAGCTCCAAGTCCATAGGCATAGTCAAGGGCCACTTGCAGTGCTCAATCATATATTTTGTTCTTTGCAATGCATCATTAGTGTCAGTGTCATTAATCATACTGTTCTTCACTATAAGATCTCTGGACTGTTGGTGTTGCAATAACATTCTTATGTTTAAAGAGACACATTGCTATGGCATACGCATCTTAGAATAGAAATGTTGAGAACTACACATGCTCTAATTTATGAATTTAGAAATTGTAAAATCAATCTTATTGTGGACGTTTTAGAATTTAAAATCAAATTGATTTCAAACATTAGAAAACAACTGTCATAGACAGGTCTTCACCATTAAGCCCACTTAAGCAACAATGCCATAGGTGTGAAATCTCAAATGAGTAACTTTTGAAATTTATCCACTATTCCTTTATAATTGAGATAATTATATTGATTATTTAAAAAACTATATGAGAAATTATTATATGAACCAGCATGAAGGCTGATATTTACAACAGCAAGCTGGGTTAAGGTTTTATATGAAAACAAGAAACCGTTTACAAAATGCAATATAATCCTAGTATTATGCCATCACTCTAGAAGCCAATGACTAGTGTGCTCATTGGAAGGAGGGGTGCATACTATGACCAAGTCATTTGCTCTGTTGTGAGTAAGAACAGCTATTGCAAACCTGGTCCTGACTGTTTTATCAACAAAGCGCATGCCCTGCAAATGTGTGTCAATAAGAGAACACAGTTAAATTGTTGCTTGGCAGAGTTCATCCACCACAATGGATTTCTGAAACTGATGATGCTCCTTGCATTTCAAATGAGTGAGCCATTAAACTTATAAAAAACAATTGAGTGCCTTCTGTGGCTTAAACAAATTTTACATTCCAAGGGCATTTTTGAGGGGTACACTATGCATAAAACACAGGGGCATAAATTCTCTCAGAGAAATCTCAGGAAAGAAGATTTATTCATGATTGAGCTCCTTACCATAGAATGCTACTTGGAGTAGTAGTGGCAATGACAAGCATCTCCTTGAATACATCTTATGTAACATAAATTTACATATGCAGCTGTGGCTGGTGAGTAGAGGTATAGCTTATTGGGTATGCTCTCGCTGTGGAAGAGATAAGTTTGTTTGCCCCTTCTGGCGTTGTTATATGATAGTTTGTACTTTGAAAGTAATCTTCATGCCTCAGGTATAGGCACCGATTGATATGCGTCTAACATTGTAAAAGATTATCAGGTGCTTCCTTCAGCTATGGTACTAAGAAGAACTCTTCAGACCAAACTTATTGGACATTTACCAGGTATTGTCGCTTGTTTCCCATAGAACATAAATCATAAATGTCTACAATTCCCAAGAAATATAAGTACTTTGGATAATGTCAATGTCAAGGTTACTATAAATAATTGGAGTTCAGTATAGCTTTTTGTGCATTATAAGGCCTTTCAGTTTAAGATGGAAACTTTCTTACCACCTACTGTATTCCTTCAAACTCTACAATCCTCCTTGATAACATAACCAGGTCTATAGATAAGAAATCAAGTAGGTCATTATCTTCGACCAGGAAACACAAAGGCTTGCATTTGCCCCAGTTCTCTCAAAACTAAAAACCTGCGATTTCCGTGCTCTCTCTATATAATCAATTTTTTTGAAAAATAAAACCGTTACATGTGTTTGGGACTGAAATAAAGTGTTTCCAGGGAACCTAGCGCTCATTCAGAAATTTAATTTGCTCACAGGCATAAGATCTGGACTGTCATTATATCAAATGCTTGAGGCAGTAGGACAAGATCAATGGTTTGCTAAGGACTTCCCAGAAGACAGTTCTTAAGTGATAACTTTGAAGAGGGTTAAAAAAAAAAGCATACTTGCATCACATATCAACAGACATCGACTCAACCTGCAAGTTGTATTTAAAAATTTAAACCAATGTGTGATAGAATGTCTCTTAAGATTTCCGATATATTATCGATAAACCCTCACAACACGACGATTCAACCCTATATACATTTGCAGATGTACAGAAAAACTCAATGAGTCTGATTACATCTAAGAATAATTTGCATTGAAAAGGGGGACAGCGAATGAAGGGTTGGAAAGCGTCCCCGAAGAGCATAAAAACCCTGGATCAGATTCACAGGGTTACCTATAAACCCCGGAGAATGTTATCTATTGGCTGCAGATAAAAATTAGTTACAGAAAAATGTAATATCAACATAACACTAACCTAAGCAGACAGATGAGCTTCAAGATGAGCCACCGTTAACCCGAAGGACCTGAGCATTGACCCACTCGCCCTCATCGCTAGCCAGGAATGCCACGACAGGAGCCACGTCACGCACCTCGCCTAGGCGCTCAAAGGGAGACGCCTCTGCGGCGGCTGCAACTATGGCGTCGCTCTTCTCGGTGAAGAACAATTCGGTGGCTACCGGCCCCGGCGCCACGCAATTCGCAGTAATTCTGGCCCCCCTCAATTCCCTGGCCAATATTTTAGTCATGGTCTCCACAGCAGCCTTACTGGCCGCATACGCTCCATATCCCAGAGGTAGCGACACCACCGAGGTGCTGGTTATGTTTATTATGCGACCCCCGCCGCCTCTGACGATCCTGTTGGCGGCTTCCCTGCAGCACAGGAAGGGCCCTTTGCAGTTAATGTCCAAGGTCCAGTCCCACACTTGTTCGGAGCTGTGGGCAAGGATGGGGTATTTGGAATCAATCGCACCGGCATTATTTACGAGTATATGGACTGGGCATTCGAAGGCTTGCTCGGCTTCGTCGAAGAGGCGGGTTACCTCTGAAGCTTTGGAAACGTCGGCTTTCACGGTTATGGCTTTCACACCATCGTCCTGAGAGGAAGAGTTGTTGATTATGGCGGCGACTTCTTCTGCTTTCACCCGATTCGAAACGTAGTTGATAACGAGTTTAGCACCTTTGGCAGCCAGTTGAAGGGAGATTTCTCTGCCGATTCCTCTGGCAGCGCCAGTCACGATGGCTACGCGACCTAAAAGGCATCTGCTCTGCTCTACTTCACTCGTCATGCCCTGTAATTTATATGCAGCAAAAGTTACCGAACAACTGAACCCTGTGTCTGTTTTAATTATTTTCTCATGGTTAAATGGACTTGTGAGGATGCACGTTAGGGTTTAAATTTGACGTCCGTTTAGACGTTTTTCGTGATTTTAGACGTAAAATACTTGTAAATAATTTATCTAACCGTCACACGCGACTTGCACATTTAAAACGTGTCCGTCAATTTTTATATAAATTACAAAAAATATATGTAAATATTTATCAAAAAATATATAATAAATATAGAATAATTAGTAAAAAAACAATATTATTTTGTGTTTTTGAAGGGCAGTATTGAAAAATTACTGTCACCCAAAAATTGTTTGACAGGAATAGGTGGCCATCAAATTTTACCCCCGATGGACGCTACTACACCTTAAGGGTATGGTCCCATGGAAGGGTTACAACCCCTGTCCCCTGGGTCACTTAATTATTTTTGCAATCAATTATAGGAAAAAAAACATAATCTAGGTCTAAAAAATAGGAGTTCCACATTTTTTTGCCCCTCAAACTTAATAGGTGGGTTGAGAGGGGGGTTGGTAATTTCCCCTACAATTTAGATTGTTATGTTTCAATCTAACAACAAACATGCATTCCCCCACTATTTTTAGGTCAATTTGGGTGGACGGGGGTTGGGGGGAGGCGAGGCAGTAGGTGTGGGGGCCGAAATAATCATTATATACTTGTGTTGAGGAAAATAATCAAATTCATGGGACCCAAAAACACCTAAAATGCTCCTAAATTCTCTCAGCACCCATTGCGATATTTATGGAACCCCCACTCCATGGGACCATACCCTAAGTTTAGGTATACAACGTATATCACGTGAGATCGTGATTTTCGTACCAACATGTATTCTAAGTTTTTTTTAGTTTATATATATTTTAGATTGTTTAGTTGGAAGGAAAGATATATTTGAATTAATTCAAAACTAACATTAAAAGGAGGTGCAATGTTAAAATATGGGGAGATTTTAAGAGTTGATCAAACAATTCTAAAATACAACAAACAAACATACAATTTGGGTGCCAAGACAACAAACATATGTACCGTGCAATCAATCAACCATTATATTAGTGAGAGGGTCACCTCTAGTATAGCTTCACCTCTATTGGCATTGGGATCATAATATATTACTACGGATAAGGCTAGTCAATCAATATGAGATTGATTTTTTGACCGAATGCAGAGTTTTAAAATTCCAAGATGCATAGAGCTCACATCACTATCCATGTCTGTCGCCAATAATGTCCATGTTACCAAATCCAAGAGTCAGGATCTACTATATATATATATATATATATATATATATATATATATATATATATATATATATATATATATATATTGGAGAGAGCAATTTGGAGTGTTGATAAGGTTCACATGGTACTTTTTATACTAGCAATCGCACACTAAGTGTGCGATGGAAACGTCGAAAGAGATGAAGTGAAAAAGCTAAATTTAAAGGAGTGACAAATTGAGGGAGGAGGATGTGCGTTGAATACTCCCTTTTTGATCCACAGTTGCCAGGCTGGCACTTTATCCACAATGGTCATGCTTTTCTCGTGTGCTTCTTGGGATGCTGAATGCGGCTAAGTACAAAATTTGTTTTGCCTTGCGCGCGTGCCGTGTGTTCCGCAAAACCCTCCCAGAACCCTTTCCTTGCGCCCCCGTCTTCAACTAGGTCCCATGCGCCAACACGCCTTCTTGTACTTTGTTGATATTTTGGGGTCCAACAACAATGTTCTAAGTTGAGCCTTTCAAATTGCAACATTGTTATAGAAGAAGCTAGCAACATTTCGTGTTTAAATTCATTTAGACTATAAACTTTAAAAGTAACTTACTCCAATAATTTTATCATACTCATGTCTAATAGGTGTCACTGTCTTCAATGGTCTCAAAAACATCACCTACACCCACATAAACATTTGATCCCATTTTTTTTTGAATTTGTCACATTGAGTTGATCCTTTCAGTGTGCAACACATGTATAGAGGAAGCTAGCAATATTTCGAGTTCAACAATAATCACTCAAAACTAGTCAATGCACATATTTTTAACTCAAACATTGGCAAGACTACATCAATATATTTACCAATATATTGGATTTTAGAATTCATCTTGTGCAATCCCATGTTAATTATAGAAAAAACAAACTTACCATATTATATATATACTCAAGAGAAATCCCTTATGAAGAGTTGTCTTATTCATAAAAACTTTAGAATCCTAAAAATAATTCCAAGACATGGTACCTAATCACTTTTATTGCTATCCTATCCACGTGACCATTGAACCCTTGCTAGTTTAGTAACAATAATATCACAACACTAATAATGAAATATATTAGTGTTCAATCAGCACCACCGTTAACGTGAACAACCTGAGCATTAATCCACTCGCCTTCATCGCTGGCGAGGAACGCCACGACAGGAGCCACGTCACGCACCTCGCCTAGGCGTTCGAAGGGGCTACTCTTGGCGGCGCCTGCAACCATGGCGTCGCTCATTACGGAGAAGAACAACTCGGTCGCCACGGCCCCCGGTGCCACGCAATTCGCGGTAATCTTGGTGCCCCTCAATTCCCTGGCCAATATTTTGGTCATGGTCTCCACGGCAGCCTTGCTGGCCGCATACGCTCCAAATCCCGGAGTCAACGAGGTCACCACCGAGCTGGAAATGTTGATTATGCGACCCCCGCCGCCTTTGACGAGCCTGTTGGCCGCTTCTCTGGAACACAGGAAGGTCGATTTGCAGTTGATGTCGAAGGTGGAGTCCCACGCTTGTTCGAAGGTGTGGGCAAGGGAAGGGTGCGTGCTATCAACAGTACCTGCGTTGTTAACGACTATGTGGACTGGCCCTCCGAACGCTTCCTTGGCCTTGTCGAACAGTCGGACCACATCCGAAGCTTTGGAAACGTCGGCCTTTACGGTTATGGCTTTGACTCGTCCACCCTCAGAAGATGGAGAAGCAGCGTTGATTACGGACGCGACTTCCTCCGCTTTCTGCTGATTTCCCAGGTAGTTGATAACAAGATTAGCGCCTTTGGAGGCGAGGTGGAGCGCGATTGCTCTGCCGATGCCTCTGGATGCACCAGTCACGATGGCCACGCGGCCCTGCAACGGCCTCTTCTCTTCGCTAGTCGCCATGTCCCTCTAATTCCCTTCACCGCACCCCTCTCTATACATATCCCAAAACAACCTTTGACCGGAAGGGTCTAGCTTGCCCGGCGTATTTGAATAATATATAAGGAACCTTTTTCCATGTAAACAAAATATTAAAATCACATCAAATCTAAATAAAATCTCTGATCTATTTTATTATCCTCTCGAAGGCATGGATATTGCTTTCACCTTACCTATTATCTTTTTCTCTTTTTTCCAATAAATTTTTGACATGTGGACTTTCTCATTTGTAGACTATAGTTTTTAAAAAAATAATATTTTTTCACAATTTATGAATATCATTTATCTTGCATTTTATTGGGCTGCCCCTTTATTTGGTACTGTGGATGGAAAAAACAAATTTGTCCTTCCTTGTTTTAATGGAAGTCACTGTGTGTGAGGCAAAGGTATGGCTGCGGGGCTCGAGGGTCCTGCTCAACTTAATTGATGACATTGACAAGCTATCCCTCTCATGGATTCCATAGTCAAATAATTAGTATTTCCTCAATGGCCATTATCTGATATTTGAGCTCTAGTTTTCTGTATTTGCATTTCGTTTGGAGGGCTTTCATTGAATCTATTGGTTGCAAAAGATATTATGGATGTCATATGCTATTTTGGAGCTGTGTTTTGATGGAAAAACCCTGTCAAATTATGCTTTAGTTGCTATTATGGGAGCTCGAGCCTTCTGGTTTATTCATCTTCCGATTCAGCTGGGTGGTTTGGACACCATTATTAGAGTCATAAATCTCTGGTTTTCTTTGCAAAAGTCCCTGAAGATCTAGTTTATTTACATACATAACTGGTTTGAGCTCTTGTGGCCGCGACTTTATTTTGCTAAAGTCTGGGAACTCTTTTTTGTCTGATTCAAGATAAAATGACGAACATTAATACTACTTTTTGTGTGTTCTATTTTAAGAAAAGGTAAACATTTTCTAGATTTGTTCATTTCTAATGATTTTGAAGCATATATTGTAAAAAAATGTGGCTCGCTCAATTATTTGCGTTGTGGCTCGATTCAGGGTCTATAATACCATTTGTTTAGATAGTTTGGCTCGTTTTATATCTCCGTATGAGATTTTTGCTTCTGATTTATTAATTTTGAGTGCTTAACTTTGATTTGTTTCCCTCACGGCTCAGTCAATCAGTTCTGAACCTAACATTGGTTTTCATTTATGCTCTAAATCCTGGATGACCTCCATTCTCTAATTTTTGAGCTAGCTTATGTATTTAATGACATTATTTGACTATGAAATCCATGAGAGGGATAGCTCAGTTTTATTTTTCAGGATATGTTTCAATTTACACTGAATCTTGCCAAGGAACTGGAATAAAATTTACAGGGAAAGAGGGTCGAAATATGCATTCAAAAGAAGATTTGAGTTCGACGTGCTGGAAGATGGCTAAAAATGGCACAAATATGGCAGGAAAAGTATTAAAAGTAGCCCTCATCCAAGGTGTGTGTGCACCGATGTTTGTGTTTTTGCCCATACGTTTGTGTGTAGACATTTGTTCCAATCTGACAAGATCCTTGACTATAGATCGTTAGTAGATGATCTCAGAGATACCCAAGTATATATTTTTCCCTAATGCGGTGCTTACCAGTTATTGGCTGTTGTCAATTTTTGATTTTGTTATTGTAATTATTTTCTGGTGTAGAACTCGACACTTCGGATTTACATAATATATGATGCATTTTAGTTTCAACAGTATGGGAATTATATCCACTATAACAATTACCAGTTATGACATTTGTTGTCAGACGTTTATGAGTGGTTAAATTGTGTAGCTACAGAAATATGGGCAAGTAAAAATCTCTATAACTTTTTGACTTTTTGTAAACGTAATGCAAGCTCCAGAAATATGGCTGACTTTTTCTTTTTCTAATGCTCTTATGTAGCCAGTTCTTTTTCTGTAACAGATTTACTGAATGTGCCTTTTTGTGGCCCCGTGTATGCTTATCAGATGAATTCAAACACGAGTTCTTGTCAAGGCATAGATGAAAGTGGGTTTTCACAATGTGTATCAAATGTTACAGTGATGAATCCTCCTACAAGAACCTTCACTAAGGCCAGTTGTTTATTTTCCTCCCTTTCTCTTTATATGGTCACAATCTTCCTTTTCGTTAGCTAATTAACGAAACATATTTTGATCTGTTACCAGGTCTGTATAAGTTTGTTACCAGGTCTGTAAACTAGGTCTGCTGACCAGAACTACATGCTGAGATAGATCTTATGTTTGGTCTAGAAGACGAACTGGAGAACCCATGAGTTCTTGTTAAGGGATGACAGGCAGTAAAAATCTGGCAAGGGTCATGGTCTGCATGGGAGAAGCACTCGAAACCATAGCCTTCAAAGTCAGGACTGTATCTTATGGTGTCGGAGCTTGCATTAACACTTTTAGTGATGAGTAGCCTGCAGGTGATCTTCTTTCCAATAATCTCCTTTTTCAGGTTCATAACTGGTTTTTAACATTCTGTTCTCCACAAGTATCAATTTTGAAAATTTGGTAAAACAACACAAAACTTTGCTCTGTTTGAAGACACTTGCTCTCAATTTTGCATTAAGAAGTCCATAAGAATATGTCAAAACAACTAAATTTGTGAATCTTTGTAAAAAAAAGCCAAATGGGTACTATTGACAAGTAAATATATTTTTGTTGGTACAGATGGCCTGCAATTGTTTGGAAGATATCAGTACTTAAGATACTCTCATTTTTGTAAATATGCATGCTCTGAGCAAAACCCAGAGCCTGAGGACATGGCTGGCCCTGTGGAAGGTACCTAATCAACAAGTTGGATGTGTGTTTCACTTTCCTGATGGTTTTTCTTTGCTACTGTCTCACTGCTTCGAGTTTTCCAGCAATGTCCTTCCTTCTTTAGGGGTTGCTACATATGGCATGCTGTCATACTTGCTTCCTCATAAATAGCCGTTACACTGTGCAAAAGTCTATTTCAAAGGGGATGATTAGTCATTAAATACTATCAAATACAGACTACCATTGTCTGAAGAATCATATTGATTCCTCTTTGGCATTCTTTTTGCCCCCATCTACTTGCTTATCTCAATCATCTATGAATATTAAACAATTTAGGGAAAACAAGACATTTACAAAGAAGCCCAATGAAGGCAAGCTCCAATTTTCCATGAAGGAATATGCTCACAATAAGTTTGAAGGACTGTTAATACATTAAACTCCCTTACAGTTGCAAAGATTTCTAGCAGTAGATCTTTAAGTTGCCATTGCACACACCTCATCTAGCCTTCCATAAGAAATACACAATCTTATTTACAGATTTCAAAATAATGGCCCTGTAATTTGCTTACCCATTTTGCTTGTAGCTCACTGAGATTCCTTACTAATTTTTATTTTCACTCTTTGCAGTTTAATGTTTAGCTGATACTATTGGTAATTCTGTCGGTTTGGCTTGTAATTTTATATATTTTGATCCAAACATTGCTTTGTCAGTGAGTAATGTTCAATTTCAATTCAAATCGAATTTCTTATAAATTAAATATACGAAAATACCAAATCTGTGTCGTTCCTATATCTACCCGCCCTTGTACAGGTTCGTCGTTGCCCCCACAAAACATAGGTCTCAATGACATCTAAGCCGCCATCCTTGGATTTTTTAATAAGGTCTGGCCACTTCTGAAAATAAACACAGAATTCAAGAGCTTAGTTTATCCGAAGCAGCAATCTTTTCTGTAACAGCATCATCTCTTCCTACTTTTAGCTGATGGTATCAAAACAAACTTATGTTCAAGAAAAACAATTTTTTACTTTGCTCATATGCTTGGCGTCTTTTTTATGCCTCTGTAATGCTCTTAAAAAAATATATAAACGAGATGAAGTACAATCACCCACCACTCTACTTAGACAGTGTTTCGAATTTGGATGCGATGCATGTGGGTAGTGTGGATTGGGTGCTCTCCACATTTTTCCTATTGAGCGGCAGTAGACTGTAGAGACAGGTCTCTATTGCTTACCTCTAGTGTCAGCGTGTGGCTTCTGTGGATGCCCAATTGACATCTATTAAATTACTTAGACTGAATCATTCATATGCTTACCAACCAACAAATCCATTACTTTTATTCACCTTTGCAATGTATTCCCTTTGTCAGCCATATTCTGGTTGGCGATTGCAGTCGCAGAACAGAATTCCCATTTTTATCACAATTTCAATGTTGTTCTTGCTCTTTTAACAACTCCTGTGATCACATTAAAAATATTACAACTATACAAGAACAATTATAGAATGAGGTATTAAAGTTGCGTGTTACAGACTTGTCTGGGTTGTCTCTCTCATATGGGAATCATGTGACAAGTTTTTTAAGACTCAAGCTCTATGTATTGTTCAACATTGGGAATTATATGCTGCTTTGTTAAAAGTTAGTTATTTCTCTTAACTTGGAATCCAAATTTTGTGCCAATGTAAGGGATCAGGTTTCATATGAGAAAAATGTGATGGGAAATCACATGGGAATTGTCATTTCTGATTTGTTGGGCATAATTCTACATGATAGTTTTAGCCAACAAATTACAATATTTAAACACCCTTGTGCGTAATGAGCCATTTAAGCTACTCTACCACAAGGAAACTGGAATCCTACTCAATGTCCATGTGCCTCCACTATATTATGGATGGAAACAGATGTAGAGTATTGTACTAATAGGAGGAGGTCCTTTAATGCTTTTATTTATCCTTCTACAGATTAATTTCTGGAGCTGCAATTGCAATTTTTTTCTTTTTTCATATCTTCACAAAAAAATATTTGTTTTATCCTTTGCAGTTAAATATGCTTATATTCTATGCTACACCATACAAATATGGGACTTTTAACACACAACCAAACCTTTATACAAATATAAATGTTTTTTTATTCACATTTATTCTTTGCATTAAAAAAAATATAGATTGCCTCATCAACACATTTCATTGTTCTTTATTCTTATTTTTTCCGAAACATATCTTTTTAATTAACTAATAGACTTATACATTGTTTCTTAAATTGATTACAAAACAATGACTCAGATACATTTCAATCATACAAACTCAAATCACATGACATTTACGTCAACAGTTCCTTGTTCATTGGATAATAAACTTCTGCCCCACACCATAAAGAAGGCATAACTGTAATTTCTAAATATGTTCATATTCACATCTTTTTTCTCTTTACATTCTCTTTGTTCCTCTTTCACCAAGCGCTGCAAATTAAGGGGGTTTATTTTGTTTCACCTTTAGTTCTACAATTTGTCAATCTATTTATTTCACAAAACCACAAGTATAAATTTATTGTGCGTATCCAAGCTCGATGCTATCTTTCACAACAAAATCATATTGCCTCAACCTCTATCTTGTTCGTGGAGGATAAATTTTAAGAAAACCAATCATATGTCGTCAGCTTTAACCCCTTGGTGCAGTCGGGTGGTGGGGCCACCCCCTCGTTTTGTAGGATGTACCGTCGATAATGGTTTCTACATACAATGTAACTTCATAACAAAGTCTTCCTCCACACCACAAAACTTCATCTTCGGTTTAGTAGTGCAGAGTGCACACCATAACATAGTGAAATTTGAGTTTTTGTTGGACTAAATGCCGTAAAATGGTGCATGTTTTTTGTGTAGGAGATAAATTACACCCTAGATAAGTAGATGTTTCCCAAAGGATGTTAATAATCATTTTTCAAGATGCGGAACTACTTCATGGGAAAAGTCCCCCTCTATTAAAGCTTCATCATTAGATCGAGCTTGTTTGGGAAGAACTTTGGTGCCCTATTCTAACCATGTTATCAAACGTTTTTTCTTACATAGGCTTTCACTATAACAAGGTAAACCATGTCAAACTCACAATGTAAAAAGGGACAAGGTTTTATTCTTAGTTTCTTACAAAAAAACTTTGTGGAGATCTAGACTGTGATGTTGACTTCATAAAAACATATACATATACATATAAGAGAGAGAGAGAGAGAGATTGTAATGTGCATTGTTGTTTTCATATATTGATGGGGTATTGGTTAAATCCCCATTCCATGTTACCATGGAGGTGTCATGACATTTCACTGCTTTAAGGATAAGTTCAAGGAAGTAGACAAAAGGAAAACTAGAAAGAAAAAGGTGATAATTCTTTTCCGTCATCATCCCAACTTGTGCCAAATTTGGAGCTTTGGAACGTGTTATGGATATACTTCAAAAGTGATTGAAAGTGTAGTTTTTTCAGATGTTGTAGTATAAATATGTACACAAAATGTGGTAGCATATAAAAGGCTCTCCATTTGTTGATAACGTGCATAATACAAATTTAGAGCTAATGTTCCCTACATTATGATCTATTGAATGTATATTTTATTAATAATATTTAAAGTTATCAATTTTTTTGTGACCTTTACAATATGTGCCGAAATTTATGCACAATATACCATGATGTTCTCATATTTTGATGTATTTTCTATTTTTATTGTGTTTAAAGATTTTTGTTGTGTTATTTCAATACTTATAATATTAAAACACACACACACACACACACACACACACACACACACACACACACACACACACACACACACACACACACACACACACACACACACACACACACACACACACACACACACACACACACACACACACACGCACGCACGCACGCACGCACGCACGCACGCACGCACGCACGCACGCACGCACGCACGCACGCACGCACGCACGCACGCACGCACGCGCACACGCGCACACACGCACGCACGCACGCACACGCACACACGCACACACGCACATGCACACACATACACACACACACACGCACACGCACGCACATGCACACGTACACGCACACGCGCGCGCGCGCGCGCGCACACACACACACACACACACACACACACACACACACACACACACACACACACACACACACACACACAATGCTCATCTAATACAATATTTATGTAAGTTCTTGGGGTAACAAATATATGCACATGTTTTGTCATGAATCTTTGAGTAATGTTGAAAATTCAATTTTATAAATATTATGATCTCTGCAATGCACATTTTATTAATAATATCTAAAGTTATCAAACTTGCAACAACCCTTACAATATGTCAAAATTTAAATTTATTCTTGTAAATTCTTCAAATAGTGAATATGTGTACAATCTTGTCTCATAGATGTTTGAACGACACTCAAAAATTCAATTTAATAAATATTAATCAGACATTTCCATAAAACATTGCATTCACATCCCAATCGGTATTTCTTTCTTTTCATGTGCAATTGCTAGTGATTTTTACTAGCAATCACACTGAAGAGTTACAATGGGAACACCGATAGGCACAAATGAATTAATTTTTTTTCTATATGGAGAAGGACTTGAAAGTGAAGTATTTATAGAAATGTAGCCTTTAATGTAGCGGAGTGAAGATATATATTCGAGTGCAATCAAAAATTATTTTAAGAAGGGAAAATCAATCAAAAATGAGGAGCAAGGAGCAATTGTTGAAGCAAATAAAGAAGAGAAAGTTCTATGACTTGAAGGTAGAAAGAGGAAGTAACAAAGTAGATACATAAATATTTCAAGAAATGAACAAGGGATGCAAAGCTAGGAGATGATTGATCCTAAAATTTCCTAAGGTGGATGCAACTCCCCAATGGCATCCTAGACCACCTCTTGATAGAAGAAACCAACTATATACATATGTGGTTGTTACTTCAGAATCTTGAGACATTTATGTATGTAAGACCCTTGTCATTATTTATCTCTGATGTTAATAGTTTGTCATATATCATAAAAGAATTTGAATGGGATGCAAATACTATAATTAGTCATGGGTTTTGTTTTGTCATTTTCATCGTGGCCAAAATAGTTGAGACATGAAAAAAAATGCATACATGAAGCCATTTCAATCAATTGAAGGTTTGGTTATGTCTATTTTGGTAGTGCCCTTATCAAAGAGAATCAAGGTGGATATGGGGGGAGATCTTGCTTCTGCAAGACCTGTAAATTGATAGGTAGAGGGAAAGGGAGATTAAATGTTGGTTAAAGTGAGATCTTACAAGAGTTTAAGTTGGTGTGTACAATTATTATCTTAGACAAGAATACAAAAGTGACAAGAAGGAGGTGGTGGGGGAGTTCTTTCCCCCATGACACCTTATTAACAATTGTGAAAATAAAGTTGAGTGAAGGATTCTTCACTCTAGTGAGATTTCAATGCCAAGATCACCAATGAAGGAATAGGGAAGGTATTTCCCACACGAGACCTTTCCATGAAATGAATTTGACTTTGATTTCATCCACCTTGATTAGGAAAATGTCATACCTACCACTTGTTGCAAATCAGTTGTTTGATATATTATGTGCATACACGTGTGGATTACTATCGATCATCAGATTTGACCAAAAATTGAGAATTTAAAATATTATAAATAAAACATATAACCCATGCATTGGAACATAGGGGACATTAAATCCTGACACACAATCAATCAAGAAAATAACTCTAGCTATTGCAGAAGCCAAATTCTTAGAGAACTAATTACAAAATTAAATCTTCAACATTGATGAAAGATTTAGAAGAAAAAACATACTTACAATGACACAACACCCAAAGGTGAATGGTGGACGGACTGAGAAAATTCCATCAACCACGTTGGTGCCTTGGGTGGAGAGACAGGCTTACGACAGGAATTCAAATTTTTCTTCTATGGTTTCTATTAAAATGAAAAAAAAAATTGCTTCACAAAATTTGAACTAAGACGACATCGTTGTTGTGGTAGCTCTTGGGAAAAAATCCCATGTTGATGTAGAATTATTCAAGTGGGAGGGGAAAAGTAAGCTTGTCAACACTCCCATCAGAAAATATAATCATTCAAACAATACACATGCCTAGTAGAGGAGGTAACACAATTGAAATGTCTTACTTGATTCCAAATCTGAGCTCTTTATAGGCTACTGTAGGATCACAATGACCTGAACTTAAGGTGGAAAGACTCATGGCATTGACCATGATGTCCATATTCTCTACACTCTCAAAGGCTTCACAATATCCTTCATGATCACCTGTAGATATGAAGCTTGCATATGTCTGAGTCCACCATGATTTTTCCTTTGCTTGTCATTACCTCTATCTCATCTTCATTGTCCAACATATATTTTATGTAAAGAGAAACAATCATCAAGAAAATCAATTAACATTATTTTTGAAGTTGTGGATGTCCATGCCCTTTTTTTTGTGCTCTTGCACAAAAGAGAGATTCGTTCTGAGTTTTTCCCTTGACTCAGCCACCAATATTCCCACCAGAAAGCATAATCAAGAACCCAAGCTCCAAGAATTCGAAGACACAACTAATCATATCATGAAATGGTCTGTAATTTCAACTTTCATGTGTTAAATCAAAAAAATATCTCTACACTTTTCCAAAATGCACCACTTACCACTCGGGCTTTGTCACATAAATGTTTGATAAGGATATCCAAATGTGTGATAGCAACTCTTAGGCTCAACCACGTATGAAGAAGTTTTTTCGGATTGAGCACCGTGTTTACAATCCTTTGTGAATAAGGAAGTGACTCAACACAAGTTTCTTTCTAGTATTGTTTGTGCAACATACAATAAATAAAGCATATACCCCATACATTGAAACATAGGGAACATTAATTCCTGACATACAATAAATTAAGAAAATAACTCTAGCTATTGTAGAAGCAAAAATCCTAGAGAAATCATTACAAAATTGAAGATCCTCGTTATTGTTGAAAGATTCAGAAGGAAAAACATTCTTACAATGATGCAACACCCAAAAGTGAATGGTGGAGGTACCGAGAACATTCCATCATCCACGTTGGTGCCTTGGTGGAGAGACAGGCTTACGACAAGAATTTAAAAATTTCTTCTATGGTTTACTATTAAAATGAAAGAAATAATTAATTTGCTTCATGAAAGTTGAACTAAGATGACATCGTTGTTATGGGAGATCTCGAAAAAAATCCCATGTTGATGTAGTATTATTCAAGCAAGAGCAGAAAATAACCTTTTCAACACCCCCATTAGAAAACATAATTGTTCACATAATACATAGTCCTAGTAGAGGAGGTGACACAATTGAAATATCTTACCCGATATTGAATGTAAGCTCTTTGTAAGCTACTGCAGGATCGTGATGACTCATGCTTAAGGGGGAAAGACTCATTGCATTCACCCTAACATCCATATTCTCTCATTTGTGCGGTAAAATTGAATATGGATGTCAGGTTTAATGCCATGAGTTCACTGTCTTTTTACATTGGAGTTGAACATGTTTTCTTGGCTTGAAATATTTTGTTGAGTAAGCTTAAGACATCACAAAACATAATTTTCTTAATTGAAAAGGAATATCCAAAGCAAGAATTTTTTTATTTTCTTTTCTTGAAAAGGCTTTTAGGTGTCTAGGTCAACAACAACAATAATACACTATAGCGGGCCCATTCATTACAATATTTTAGGGATGAGAGATGATGTTCAAACTTATTCAACATGGTTTTGGCATTATTTTACAAAGTAAATAATGAAGTAGTTCACATGATATATCCTTGTAGAACCAAATAGAAAATAGTTTCCACTCGTTAGGAATATGAATGAGATGGAAAAGATTAAAAACCTAAATATGGAAAATGTATTAATGCTTGACATTGTCTTTTTCATGGTAGCCAAAGGGACTCATACTAATTCTCTAAAAGATGAAATTATTTATATGTTGATGGAAAATATCGACTCTTCATGGTTTACAAGGGTTAGTTATTTCCAACGTTGATAGAACCATGACACTTTTTAATATTCTAACTTTAAATGGTTGGTTTAGAATTATAAAAAAAATTGAGGGGTGACAAATTTGGGAAGATATTTTGACATATATCTGGAAGGTTTGATTAAAATGTTTTCCATATCAAGGAGAAAACAAGGGAAGATTCTTTCAGAGGTGGATATGATAAGATGAAATAATTATTGAGTAACATGAGTCCACTTCATAAAAAATAGTATGGAGCTTAAGAATAATGTTTTATTGCATCTTTTTTCAGCCATATGGAGTGGTTGCTCATTCAACATTGTTAACTTGTCAGAAAGTTTTAAGGTGCTAAAAATTGGCTTTGTCGCTTAAAATTTTGAAAGAAATTTTCTTTTTTAGAAAATGTGGGAAAAAAAGGCTTAGCTATTTTTTATTTTATTTTATTTAGTTTTTGATTGAACGACATTTAATTTGTTAGATAAGATGAAGACATGAATGGAAAGTTGGAAATAAAAAGGTGGGAATTAAATACCTGAATGTCCCACACTTTTTCCATGAGTTGAATTGTTCCTACCCAAATATTATTTGCTATCAATGCTCCACTTTATCGTCTCTATCTCGCTCACATTATCAAGACGAGTGCAATTAATGCTTAAAGGGGCCAAAATTTAAAAAAAATGAGAAAATTCAATAGGTTTGAAGTTTGAAACCCAACCACAATGCTTACTTGTAGCACTTTATAACTCTTTTTCAGTTTTAAAGTCAAATAATTGTAAGAAAACAAGCTATGGGAGAATAATCATCCATAATTGAGCCTTTTTAGTGATTGGTCATTTGAGCAATAAATATATTTTCTACAGGATCAATAGTTATAAATGGAGACCTTAGATGATTTCTTACATTATTATCATTTCCTAATACAAACAATGAAATGAGCCTCTTCAGTGATTGGTCATTTGAGGTCAATTAACCCAAGAGCCTAAGACAAATCCATCACAACTTTATTATCATTTCCTACTTTACTATTCATTTTCCCATGGCTATAACTTTATTATCATTTCCTAACTTAACTTCAGATGTAACTGACTCATCTATATTTGCAAACATTTCCTTACATCCAATCATGTGATTACTACATCCACTATCTAGAAACAAAATATCCTTTGTTCTTTCTTGAGCAACATTATATGTAATCAACATTGAACCATTGTTATAACTTTCAGACTACTTTTCTTCACAAAAATTTATATTATGTTTACTCGTATCAAATTGTTTCCTCTTACATTCATTGGCATAGTGTCCATACCTTTTAAAATAATTGCATTAAGCATGTGACTTGTCATACCTCTAGCCATAAGTGTGATTTTGGTTGTTTTCCCGACCTCTTGCACTTGCAGTCTAGAATTTTTAATTTATTCTTCCACCTTCATAAGATGTGTTTGCTCTTCCAGATCCTCTTTGGAAATCTCTTCATCTACCTCTCTTGAAGCTCGTGTTAGTTGTGGAACTTGTTTTCATGTGAGAAAGTGTTAAAGACTATACATTAAGAGTATTGTACACTTTCCACAGTTGTCTCGCCGAGGTTCGGGGCAGGGCCGGGTCCCGAGCGGGGTTCTAGGGGTGGCAGCCCCTGGTAGCAGGGGTCCGAGGGTGGCAGCCCCCAAGAAAAAAAATTTGGCCTTAAAACGTGCCCGATATACCAAGAAACGTGTGTTTCTCATATGGACGGGATTTTGACCCATATGTTTATGGGACGGTTTTGGCCCATGGTTTTGATACCCATGGTTTTGTAAAACTACTTAAGCAGTTGTCTACTTATATGGTTTTGTGCATATGGTAGATATAATGTAACATTACAAATGTTTTTTTAAATTCGGGTATGAATTCTGTAGAGTTTGTTGAGCATAGCTCCAAACAGATCTGGGTATTGTATTGAGAGAGCGGTGGCTTGTAATAAAATCGGAGCAAGTGATTATTGGTAGACATAGTCCAAATTGAGTGAACTACGTTAAATATTGTCTCTTTGTGTTGTGTTATTTTATACTGCACTTTTATTTGAGATTTGTAATATTTTTTGCATATTAGTTTCTACTGTTGCAATTCTATGAGGGATTATTTCGCATATTTTATCATTTATTTCCTAACAGCTCGATCTTCCTCTTGCTCTATTACCGCCAATTGAAACTTGCAATTTAAAGGCTTGCTCAAGAGATGAGCTACCTGATCTATTCAATCTTTTCTCATGGGATATTCAAGATCCCATTAACTCATCTACATACATTTGGGTTAAATTCTTTGATTCTTCTATTTCAACAACAATTGTATCAAACTTGTTAGGAAGACTTTTAAGTATTTTCTCTACAATCCTTTGATCCTCTAATGTTTCACCATGAGACCTAATTTGATTTACTACACCCATCGCATGGGTAAAAAAACAAATCTATTGAATCTGAGTCCTTCATACAAAGATATTCAAAATCTCTCCTAAGAATGTGTAATTTAACAATTTTTACTTTACTTGTACCTTGATAAGCCATTTGAAGACTTTCCCGTCCCTATTTTGATCTAGTTGATGTTATAACATGCGAAAAGATGGACTTGTCCATTACTTGTTGAATGGGAAACAAGGCTTTTGCATCATTTTGTTTGTTCTCCTTCAGCAAATCCTTATCTACTTGTGCTAGTGCTTTAAGTGATTGAGGATTTGTAGGTTTTGGATCAACTATGTATCCATCATCTTCAATTTGGGCCAGAGCGAGCATCTAGCCTAATAGAGGTGAAGTGGGCTGGAGAAGAAGTGGGCCTCTCCCTATTTTATCTTATCTATATGACACCCTGACCTCGTAACAACCCAACCTCCCCCTATCTAGTTGGGGTTGGCTAGAGAGTTAGGGCCATCTATCTAGCCCTGATCCTAATATCCCAATATGGTTGGGGCTAGTGGATATAGAATGAATAAGATAGTTCAGGGCTGGGGGTTGGCTCTCCCTACCACCATATAGATCTGTTTCGATTGACCTATAGAGGGTGGGGGTGGACTATCTATAGTTATAGTCATATAGATGTATGGGTCGTCCTCTTTATACTCATAGTCATCTTGACCAATTCTCTAGAGGGGGGGTCGAGGAGCCCTTCTATCCGACCTTATCTCTAGGAGGTTGGGCCCCTCCCCCATCTCTATAGTTCTTATGTGGGTAGATCCCCTAGAAATTGAAAGGGGGGCCGCCCTATCTATCCCATATATATAGAAGGGCCCCTATCTATATATGTATCGGGTAGGGCAGTTGAGAATAGGTGGAAGTCCCCTCTATATATAGAATTAGAGAACTCTATGTTATAGAGAGAGGAGGTTGAGGTTATAGAGACTCCCTCCCTCCCTCCCCCTCCCTCTCTCTCTCTCTATGATTAAGACTCCCTCTCTCTCTCTCTCTCTCTCTCTCTCTCCTCTCTCTCTCTCTCCTCTCTCTCTCCTCTCTCTCGTCCTCTCTCTCTCTCTCTCTCTATATATATATATATATATATATATATATATATATATATATATGATTAAGACTCTCTATATGCGACCGGTTGGGCCTACTCTATATAGATGGATTGGATGGGGTTGGTTATATAGTAACGACCATAGATGCCCCCCCCAAATAGAGATAGGGAGATGGGGGGTCGCCCCCCCTATCTATATTTTTGGCTCCCAGATAGATATATACGAGAGCACTAGAAAGAGATGTATGGTTGTCTTGGATCTCCCGAGATTGTATAGAGAAGGTGGGGGCAGGGTTTGAACCTGCAATATTCAGGTCATGGGCCTAACGAGTTGACCAATTACTCTACCCTACTTCATTAGATATGGATATGGTCACAATGAATCAATGTTCTGAGCTAATGAATCAATGTCTCATCTATTAACATCTCTATATGGGGCCTTACCTAATCTACCTATCGGGCCCAGTCTGCTAACAGATCAATCTGATCAATAGAACCCAATCTCCCTATCTCCCTGGTTCCTCTGAAGCCTTGAGATCAGGCCGGAGTGACTAACCCTTGCCTTGTCCCCCCGGCCACTCATTCCATTTCGATTGGCCCTATATAGAGATCTTAGGCTCGAGGGCTTCCACTTCCTAATGAGAGTAGAGTATATTAGAGTAGAGTAAAGTAGAGTATAGTCTATATTCTCATTTTTCAGTCTGGTTCAGTAGATGCTTTAGTCGAAGGCCAAGAATGTAGACTCTCATCAGTCAGTCCTCGGTTCAGTCATGTTATGGGGGGAGAGGAGGACCTTTACTTTAGGTACCCATAGAATCTATATAGGGGGGACGACGGGACGAGATAATAGTAGGACCAAACCAAATAATAGTAGCGGTAGCGTGGGAGAGCACTCACCCGATAGAACACCAGATATAAATAGGGACCTAATAGCTTATATATCTATCTGGGGACCCCCTATCATATGTGGTTACTTGATCGAAAACCAATCAAATAAAATAGGGAGGGGGAGCCTCTCTCAATCTAACAGTAGGCCGTCAGGAGCCTAGCTCAGTTATGGCCATCGAGAGATAGAGCCTCATCTATATAACCTAACCAACCCCCCTATATAGAAATGGGAGAGAGGGGGAGTTGGAGATATTAGCTCCCACACATCTTGCAAACAAAATAAAGTCCTCGTTTTTATGCTCCAATAATCATAGTTCTTCCCATTGAATATGGGGATTTGGTATTAAGTGAGACTGTTGCTCATACCCACCATTTTGAACTGGACTAATATATTGAAATAAAAACTTATGACGTAAGTTCAACCTATCTCTAATACCAATTTGAAGAAATTGTGTCTAACTCCTAACCTAAAGGGTGTGTGCAAAGATAATGAAAATAAGAACAATATTATAAACACACACAAACTCACGAGACAAATATAAAAAATAAACTTTTTATTATAAATATTCAAAAGCCTTTCTCTTGCTTTTTTGAATTACAAAGTGAAACCTCTTTTCAACCTTCTGGCTAAAGAAATATCTCATAATATTTTATATTAAATATTCTAGATCTTTTAGATATTTTCTAGATATTCCCACATATTTATAAATATTCTATATAATATTTTTTGATATTTTGGAGGAGTTGAATTTTACATAAAGTAGGAACTTATTATTACGCCGAAGGCATTCCCCTGTGGGAAAGGGCTTTGCAGTCGTTCACGGGACCATGTCAAATTTGACATCCATTTGGACGTTTATTCAAGGAAATTAATTTTGACGACTGAAATGATGGTTACAACAGGCGTTGTGATGGTTTAAATTTTTCCTGTTATTTTCGCATATTTGCTTTTTTCATTTTTTTTGTTTTGTCTATTTTTCATTTTCCTATTTTTAGTGGCACGGAAAGTTTGGCCATGCAGTCAATCGGTGGATGGAAACCATGCATGAACATAAGTGAAAGATAAGTGCAGTTTTCCTATTTTAAGTGAAACAGATCAAGAGCTCAAACGAGTTGCATGAGCTAGGAATAGAAGTGGCGGTGAGAATGAAAGGAGGATTTCCTATCTCAAGTTAGGCGGCTTGAGCAGAATAGAAGGTCTACCTTCAAAAATATGCCAGAATGCCTCCTGATCTTAGAAGATTTTTTGATGTATCCATTTATTCTTGAATACTCACATCTCAAGGTTGTGTTTTTTTATTAGGTCAATTTTCGTTTTTTGAGTAACATTTATCTCAGTTGACATGATCGATGAACATCTCTTATGTCAATTACCTCGGGGTTGTGTATTAGGGAATATGGTGAATATGGTATTTACCTAATTTATACTCTTTATCATGCCTCTTGAGATTGAATCTATAGCCCCTCTATGAAAACACATTTGTATTTTATGATTAAAGTTGGCAAGGTCCCAAAGAATGCGCAATGTCTCGATTGCTCACTTATTCTTGAAAACGTGTATTAAGGCTAATATTATTTTGTAGTGTTATAGACTACTATAGTGCGATGGACAATGTTAAAATTTGTGTTCCTCAGTACAACAAATTAAGAGTCAAAGAATAGGTCAATATATCTCTTTTCTCATTATGTCACCAACTCCATTGTTCTTCCATTCCTTCTTGTTATGGTATTTTACATGTCGGTATTACATTTTGGATTCACTGGACAAGCCATAAAACCAATCAAGGTGTAGCTTAAGTTAGATAAGAGAAGCTAGTCTCCAAAGATTTAGAATGAAAAGTTCAAAACTAAAAGTTGCCCCTTTAGCATGGGAGAGCATATCAGAAAAAATAGTTAAAACTACAATACGCAATTGATCATCTTGAATTCATATCAAATGGAATTATTGGGATGTTAATTTGAAAGATCTCTCAGCCACAATTTAAGAATTGTATCTAGAGAATAGTGTGAACCAAGCAGAGGCGAAGATGTTATCCTTGGCAGCTAGATATTGACTTTAATGACTCATGATCAATGTGATAATATTGTTCAATGTTTGGATCACAGATGCGTCAATGTTGTTATTGATGCTCCGTAATCTGTAGACTTGTTCTTCATCCATGCTTGAAGCAATTTTGTGTTGCACTTCACAATCATCGCAAATCTCATTTTTGTTTGATTTGGTATTGTTTGTCTATTGGAAGACCCCATAAAAGAAGGTGAAGCTCTCCCCAAACTATGACCCAAAGAAGGCATTCACAGTATATGTAATTTCGAAAGAAAAGGGCTATGCTTAATATCGATAGGAAGAGAATAAGCCGGCTTCATGGATATTGTAACTGAGAGAGGTGATCAATATTAGTGTCAACTAATTATCCACCATACAAACTATCTATGTTTCCTTTTAACAATGGAGTTAATCCTATGCTTACAAAATTGTGTTCCATGATCACATAAATGTAGTTTTATTAGGACTCTTTTCGAATCAGCAATTGTTATTTCATGACTTCATTTCAGTAATTTTCATAGGATTTTATTCGACTTAGAAACGTGTAAATACTTTTATTGGTCAAGAAGGTACGACTATTGGTTTATAACTGGCTATAATTCGTTCTCACATGCAATCATAGCTCACACAAAAAAGGTTTTTTCAACAAAAGACTAGCCAAACAACCGATGCAGCGCTAACACAATTTCCCTGAAATAATTGCAAACCACATCAACTACAAAAGTAATTAACTATCCAAACGGTATCCAATGTAGTCATATTTAGTGCAAAAAAAATGGCCACAAAATGCTACCGCTCATGATATAAAATGTGCACATGTACGGAAGTCTTCATGTATTCATGTTTAGTTCAAATAAACTACTCCACAAAACACTACCACTCATGATATAAGATTTGCAAATGTATATGTATGAATTTGTAACAAGTTTGAAATGTAGAGATGGAACCTCTAAATGAAGTGATATCTACACTTACAAAATCAATGAAACCCCTTATCAACATCAACTACAAAAGTAATAACTATCCCTCTAAATCAGATAACATATATTGTTCGGCGTTCACATTGCATTGTACACATGCGATTGCTAGTATATTTCAAACAGTAGTTTCAAAATAGAACCACCATCAATGCCAACAACTTGAGAATCAACCCACTCGCCTTCGTCGCTTGCCACAAAGGCCGCGACATGAGCCACGTCACGCCTAGGCGTTCAAAGGGGCTACGCTTGGCGGCGCTTTCAACCATGGCATCGTTTATTCCGGCGAAGAAAAACTCGGTCGCCACGAGCCCCGGAGCGGAGCCTCGCAATTCGCAGTAATCTTAGTGCCCCTCAATTCCCGTGCCAATATTTTGGTCATGGTCGCCACGGCAGCCTTGCTGGCCGCGTACGCTCCAAATCCCAGAGTCAGTGACGCCACCACTCGGCTATGCAACCCCCGCCGCCCTTGACGAGCCTGTTGGCGGCTTCACTGGAACACAGGAAGGCCCCTTTATAGTTGATGTCGAATGTGGAGTCCCAGATTTGTTCAGAGGTGTGGGCAAGGAAGGAGTGTGTGCTATCAATCGTAGCGGCGTTGTTAACGAGTATGTGGATTGGGCCTCCGAAGGCTTGCTCGGCCTTGTCGAACAGTCGGACCGCCTCCGAAGCTTTGGAAACGTCGGCCTTTACAGTTATGGCTTTCACTTGTCCACCCTCCTCAGATGGAGAAGCAGCGTTGATTATGGACGTGATTTCCTCTGCTTTCTGTTGATTTCCCAGGTACTTGATAACAAGATTAGCGCCTTTGGAGGCGAGGTGGAGCGTGATTTCTCTGCCGATGCCTCTTGATGCACCAGTCACGATGGCCCCGCGGCCTCGCAAAGGCCTCTTCTCTTCACCCGCCATGTCCTCATCGCTTCTCTACTTCCTTCGCCGCAATCCTCTCTATTATAACGAATTTGAACAAAATATTGGAGCATGATAATATTTGAAACTAGCTATCGCATGTGTACAATGCAATGTGAATGCCGAACAAGAATATGTTATTTGATTTAGAGACATAGTTAACGCCCAATAGAAAGCTAGATAATTACGTTTTCTATTAAGTATATAGTCATTGTAGATGCACCAATCTCAAAATTGAGAGAAAATCCTTCACAGAGTAAGTGGTGACTCTACTTCCTCAATGTAACCATTATCACACCCCTACAACATCTAAAATTTACTATGTTCTTTTCAAGAATTATTGCTCTTTAAATTATTGTGTTTTATTAAGCAGTTCTATACATATGTGTTGTTTGAAGGAAGAAAAAATTGAGAGAACATAGTTGGTTTTCATGGACTAAAACAAAGAGTTTGCATTAGTTTGTGAGTGATTAAAGATCATATGAGGATTACCTTTAACTGGAATTGTTAGTGCAGTTTTAACATTTGTTTGAAGATAGTGCAAATGCACCGCATCATTTCCTTATAGGTATGGAGATGTGCCATCTGTATGCGTGGAATCTAAATTTTCAGATGATAGTAATGACTGCAACAAATTCAACAAGGAATTATACAAATACCCCATCAATGGCCATCAAAATCCCTGTTAGGTTTACAATCAAATAAATCAATATTAGCATCCACACAGACATAACAGAAGGAATTCAAAAACATTCCTAAATAAGCAATTAAATGCAACATTATTTAATTAAAAATGTTGATTGCACTTATAATTAATGTAATAAAATTATCAATATTTTAAATGAACACATATTCCTTCCATATATTAAATGTATCATATTAAACACTATTTTACAAAAATTGCTACTTGGGTAGAAGTAATAATTTATTAAAATATATATATGCTTTGTAAGGATAATAAACATCCTATCTAGAATCTTACAGCCTATGAATATAAGGGTTATCCATTCCCGCCTAAATTGCCTACATAACCCCTAAATTGGCTTTTGCCCAACTCAAAAATATGTCATGATTCAGATTGAGATTCGATAAATGTGGGAGGGGATTCATGTTGCAGAATGGAGTACCTTCGTTGTGAAAAGTGCAGGGAACACATTTTGTACATGTGGTTGTAAATAGATTGCGCTTAGGGGCATTCATACCCACCCTCCAAGCAGACATGTCTGCTGCCCAGGCCCTTGGCGTGCCTTTCTAACACTTCAGTTATTTATGACACATCATTTTATGTTCACCTATTATGAAATGCCACGTATTTATTTGAATATTTATATTTAATGCAAATGAATGAATACATGAAATGTTTGAAAATTGTATAAGGTTCCACAAGAAAAATAGTTGGATCAAATGACATCAATAAAGCTCGTGCTGATATAATTTTTGCCACAACTCCAACAACACCACTAATTGTGGAAAGAAGAGTAGTGGTAAAAGAGGTAAAGACCCAAGTTAAGAATCTCCAGGCTTGTATGGACACTAAAGTTGTTGGGCTAGAATTTATTATAACTGGAGATGATTGTTTTCTTCATCTATGAATGTAAAAATTAGCGCAAATCTAGAACATTCTCACAAAAATTAATGGCCATACGTTCAAGTGTCTTCCATTTTCGACTGACCTATCAGTTCTCTAATTACATTCAAATGTTTATGCTTAAGACATCAAAAGTTTTGATATGGCTTGAGCTTGACTTGAATGGTTGGGAATTCAAAATTTGTATACTCTAGGGAAAGATTAAACAACTGTTTCAACATAGGAAGTTGAAATTAACAATTAATTTGTAAAACAAATTACAAAAATAATTAGGCAAGATGCCATGTCAAGCACTTTAAGTGTAGTAAAGGCAATTTAATTATCAATTTCATCCATAGAAACAGAACTCAACACTCTTGATTTTTCTACTTATGTTTGGAAACTTATAAAAGACTAATCAGGATTCAGGAAGTAAAACCCAAAACTGGTAGTGATAGGAGGGGGAAGAAGTAATTGGCCAGCCTTTAATGTGAGATGATATGTTTCCTTCATAGACTTACGCAAACTAACCAGTGAAAAAGGGAAAATGCAGAATAATACCTAGAACAGAGCAATCTTAATTTAAGTTAATATTGTTATATCAGTTCAATCCTCCAACCATGTGGAAGTTCATCACAAGATTAATAATGGGCCTACATTTATGCTTTTCCATGTCAACATGATGTGGAATCATACAAGAAAATCTTTTAAAGAGAACTGGTTGATTTGCCTTTGGCTCGGGTAAGGAAAGCACCATTACACTATACTCTCTCTACCTTCCAAATCACTGACCCCAACCTGTGAAAATGACCTCTGTTCGGATATTACACATTTGGTTTAACAAGTGATTGCAAGGTAACCAAGGTAATGTTTTCATTAGACGAGCCATCATTAGCTACTGGCAATGCATTGGTCTTCATACCAACTACTATTCAGAATTACTATTCATACTCATTGAGTTGCACTTTACAAATCAATATAATTTTGCATAATATAATCATACAAGGTGACTAACTTCTAGTGATTACCAAAATCAACAATGCTCAGGGTCACGAGAGTGTGTGTCTTGGAAGCCAATTGAAGTACATAAAATCTTTGGGAATTGAGAAATATGTGGGACTCAATATATCAATTGATTACAATGTGTACTTGCAAGGAACACCAAATTAATCATATCAACTACCACAAGAAACATCTAACAAATGTGCCAGCAAATTATGCCTTCTTCTTGCAAGAGACAATGGTATGTCCATGTATTTGTAGATTGTCGCAACCTTCCTCTGAAGATAGTATAGCTCATTAAACAAGAACGGGTGTCTTCAATTAGACCTAATCACAAGATCTCCAATCCATGAATGTGAACCATTTCTAACATGGGGTTCATGGCCTTCTCCACATCCAAGCTACTTCGTTAATTTTTCAAAAGGGCTTGAATTACTACCAGTCACTCCCCGCTTCAATACACATTAACTTTCAGCCTTCCCTGCACCCAAGATCCTCCTTTGTTCCTTGGTATGAAGTCCCACTAATGACCAATTTCCTACGAGGGTGCTTGCTTTAAAGCTCTTAAACCACATTCTAAATGAAATTCCTACTGTTTCAAGAGGGTGGGGTGTCTATCACTTCGAACTACACTTCATAGGTCAGTAAGAGAAACAATTTTGCAAAGCATTTAAAGAGAACACAAACCCAATAAGCATATTATACATGTCATTTATCTTTAATCATATCTACAATTAAAATGTGCATGTACGATGACATAATGAGAACCACAAAAATCTAAACGAGAAATACATAATTGGCTATGGTGCTACAAGCACTGTTTATAAATGTGTTCTAGAGAATTGTAAGCCAAATGCTACAAAGAGACTGTACTGTCACTACCCACAAAGCTTGCGTGAATTTGAAACTAAGTTGGAATAGGTTGGGAGGATGTTGGCAAATGTTGTGTAGTTTGGCTTTAAACCTATCAATTGCATGTGCATTAATGCGCTTAAGGCATTTTCAACAAACCCATTTTGGGTGTATGCCCTGCTACCATGGCGTTACATGCAAGGGCATTTGAACAAACCCATTTTGGGTATATGCCCTGCTCCCATGGCGTTACATGCAAGGGCATCTGGTCTGAGACATTCTTTGAAAATCCCTAAAGCAAGTTGTCAGTGCCTTCTCCTAAGCAAGTTATGAACTGACCCCAAGTAATAATTACATGAGGTATTTGGATGAATATGCAGGTGGTAAGCACATAGATGTTATAGGGAGTAGAAACAACAATTCTGATGGACATTTGTTTATGAGATTCGATTCAAGGGAAAGTGAAACTAATAACAGCTCCATAGGACTGAACTAAAGCTACCCTGAAACATTGAGATAATATATGAGCTCTTCATAACCATCCTAATATGTACCGAGCATCCATTAAATTCTGTCAAACTTGCTTGTAAACCAGTGAAATTTCCTACAAATAATTGTAAAAATAAATACATACCACTAGACCACTAGTTGAGGAGGGGAGAAAAAAGCCACGACAAATGACTCTAGCCCTGCATACGATGGGAACCCTTGCATGTCAAACTTGGGAAATCGAAAATTCAGAGGCGTGAGGAAGAGATCATGGGGAATATTTCAATTTACTAACAAACCTGAGCACAGTCTTCAACAATGCAGAGAGCTCGCGGTTCAAAAGATCAAACACTGAGTCTCCTCTGCATCAAGGCCTCCATCTGCAACTCCCAACCCTGTTACAACTGCATCATGCTAAAATCACAAACAATAACAATATTCCACAATCCACAATATAACAAAACAAAAATGATATTCTACACTCCACAATATAGAAAAACGAGAACAATATTATGCAATCCACAATATAGCAAACCCTAAACTAATCACAAATATAACATGCAATTCCCACTGTGGACGAAGTGAAAATGGTAATAGTAGTTGCAACTATCATTTCAGACATCAAATTTGATATAGTCCCATGAATGTCCGCAAAGTCTTTTCCCATAGGGGGAATGCCTTCGGCGTAATCACATCAAATCTAAATAAAATATTTGATCTATTTTATTGAATATTTCATTATTGGAGTTCTATACGCCCATAACATTAAGTTGTCTATCACTATACCATATCGCTTTCTCTCCCTCTTAATATTTTTTTATCTTGTTTTTTAGGGCCAATTTTTTGTTTTTGGGTATGATAGAGGTAGTGAGAGGGTTTAGTATCTTGTATGTTGTTTGACTCTTTAGAAGTGATAAAAAAGGAATCATGATAAAGGACATGGGGCATAGGGATCAATAGTGCACACCATAAGATAGTGAAATTTGAGTTTTTGTTGGACTAAATGCCATAAAATGGTTCATGTTTTTTGTCTAGGAGACAAACTACACCCTAGAGACATAAATGTTTCCCAAAGGATGTTAAGAATCATTTTTTGAGATGTAGAGCTCTTGATTGGTGGGAAGACTTCATGGGAAGAGTCCCCCTCTGTCAGAGCTCCATCGTTGGATCAAGCTTGTTTGGGAAGAACTTTGGTGCCCTGTTCTAACCCTACTATAAACCATTTTTTCTTACATAGGCTTTCACTATAACAAGATAAACCATGTCAAACTTACAATGTAAAAAGGGACAAGGTTTTATTCTTAGAACTTTCTTAAGAAAATTAAATGTTTTGGAGATCAAGACCGTGATGTTGACTTCATAAAAACATGTGTGCGTGTACAAACACGCGCGCGCACACACACACGCATGCACACATACGCACACGCACACACGCACACGCACACGCACGCCCACACGCACGCGCGCGCACACACAAACACGCACATGTGCACGCGCACGCGCACGCACACACGCGCACAGCGCGCGCGCGCGCACACACACACACACACACATTGTAATGTGCATTATTGTTTTCATATATTGGTGGGGTATTGGTCAAATCCCCATTCCATGTTACCATGGAGGTGCCATAACATTGCATTGCTTTAAGGATAAGTTCGAGGAAGTAGACAATAGGAAAATAAAAAGGTGATAATTCTTTATACCAATCTTTGTCATTTTTTATGGTCCTTTTGTCTAAAGTAATTGTATTATATTGTGTTTTTGCTACAAAATCTGCATATATCTACATGTGCAATGACATAGTTGCTAAGCTATTGAGCCCTATCGATATTCTCTAAATTACCCATAAATGTCACTTGCTTTGTCATACTAAACGGGTGTACACTACCATGGTCCTATACCACCTATATTTTGGTACACTGAGATTGTTGATAAAGATACGTATGTTTTCCCCACCTTTTCAAATGATTAACCTAACAACCTTTACCGTCATCATCCCAACGTGTGCCAAATTTAGTGCTTTGGAATGTGTTATATGGAGATACATCAAAAAGTGATTGAAAGTGTATTTTTTTCAGATGTTGTAGCCACAAATGTTGCAGTACAAATATGTACACAAAATGTGGTAGCATACAAAAGGCTCTCCATTTGTTGACAAAGTGCATAATACAAATCTAAAGCTAATGTTCCATACGTTATGATCTATTGAATGTATATTTTATTAATAATATTTAAAGTTATCGATTTTTTTTGGGACCCTTACAATATTTGTCGAAATTTATGCATAATATTCCATGATGTTCTCATATTATGATGTCTTTTCTATTTTTATTGTGTTTATAGTTTTTTGTCACACACACACACACACACACACACACACACACGTGAATGTCTACTCATGTACATGGTTTCTTATGGTTAAAAAATGCCCCTAACACAGAAACGTTGGACTGGAACAACCATATTTAGGTACAAGCTACAAAAGATGTCTTTGACCAATATGTAACAACATGGAACCCAAAACAAGGTCAATATTGTTTGCCCAGAATGCACCATAGACCCTTTGATGACTCTTGTGTTTATTAAGCATTACGACAATTCTAACAATCCGATGCAAAAGATGACTACATTGATCTCATTAACCATGTTGAGCGGCATAACAAATGCTCAGAACACACATGCTTACGCAAAGTAGGACTCACTTCACAATGTAGGTACAAAGCATCATGGCCCCTACAATCAATTTCAACCCTACTTGTGAATGAGAAAGGCAAAAACACATACACACCAGCTCGAAAGATCATAGAGTCAACATCCATAATGCAAACATGTTAACTATTTGGCGAGCCAACATTGATTGTCACCTAGTTACCTCACAACACATAGTTCGACAGCACATAGCAAAATATGCATCAAAGGTAGAGGATAGCTCAGAAAGCTATCACCATACACTAACTAGATTATCGAATGATGCAACACTAATAGCCCCATCACTCTTACATACAGTAAGTTTCTAACATAAATCCTTGTAGACCATGACATTGGAGCACAAGAAACTTGCCACATGCTACAAAAATTACCACGTTTAGTATGTAGTCGATCTTTTGTTACACTCTATGTTTCCAAGAAAAGATTAGGCGAATCACAAATAGTATTACAACTCATTTCACACCACCATCATTTATTCAGGCCTACATGCTTCAATCAGCCTCCCTAGAAACACTTCCACTTATTGAAATATGTAGATCATGGTCATATAATGTAAGAAGGGTTCAAGACCAACAAAGGCATCAACTCACACCAGTCATAGAAAGAGTATTCCCATGTTATTCAATCATTCCATGCATCAAATCACCAACATATGAAGGTTTTTATTTCACTGAGCTATTGTTGTACAAATCGTTCCGCAATATTCAAACTGATATAGGATTTTTAAGAGCTGAAATCTACAGAAATTGGGAGCTCTTTCACGACTCCTATGAATCTTGGCACTCTCAAAGATCACGCATAGCACTTAGCAATGTTGGAATGAAAGCAACTCAGAAACTGAAATGGACGATAAAGACGCAACAGTAATGGAAAAATGGGAGTTGTTATCACGAATACATCCAACAAGTACTATTCAGATAGATGATCTAGACACATTGGGCCTCTATGATTTTGATACCAACTACAATTAGACTATGTGCCAACCAAAATATGCCTTACAAGAATCAGCTACCAATTTCATCGAGATGAGGCAAATGGAATTACGACCCATACCACTCACCACTACAAACAAAAGAGATACAAATGTGTTGCCACTAAACAAGTTGTTTTACATATTATTACAAACCATGTTATGCACAACACCAAGGCACCACCTTTGATAATGATAATTCAAGGAACAACTAGTATGGGAAATTCATACTTAATCAAGGAAATTTCTCATGTGTTACATTCACTTTCTACTCACATAACTCTCACTAGCTACTTCTAACACCAATAGGGATAGCCACATTTCGTATTAATGCAACGATTGTACATGAAGCACTTTCAATCCCAATTCATAACGTGCAACCCTTGCAAGGCCAAACACTACTACGTTTCCAAGAGAAAATGGAATACATTGATTACGTTTTAACCAATGAGATGAGTTTTGTTGGTCCATGAATGTTAAACGACATCAAAAACCGCATACATCAAGGTTTCCTAAAAGTTGCAAACAAAGACTTTGGACGTTGCTCGATCATATTGGTTGGTGACTTAGCTCAACTACCCCTTGTTAATGATGTGTCAATGTATGCTAGAAACTCGGTTGGCCACACACTCTGGAACAAATTTAATATTGTTATATTATTGGGCACCAACTTGCAACAAAAAGGTTATACAACACTGCATATTAAGTTTAGGGAACAACTATCAAACATCAGAAACTCAAAGGCTACCTAAGATGATTGGAAGCTACTCGTGACTAGAGCGACGTCTGGTATGGAAATAGAACAACAAACCTTAAAAATGTACACTCATTTGTATGCAACCAACAACTTAGCAATTGTACATAACAAGTTCACGCTTAGAACTCTAAATATGCCAATTGCTCTTTGTCGACAACAACAAAGCCACACCACTAGCAAATGCACAATGCACAGTACACAACTTGAGTAGAACTTGCTCTTATGCATTTGGACAAAAAAAACATGCTAACATCTAACTTTCCGATAGAAGTTTGATTAGTTAATGGAGCAATTAGTGAGGTAGCTTGTATAGTGTGCAAATCACCTACTAAACCTCCAACTTTATCACTATATTTGGTGGTCAACTTTACAAAATACTCAGGCCCTCCTTGGGATACATAGAACTTGACACACATATCTATCTCTCCAATTACAAGAAACAATCGTCGTCAAATCCCACTGAAAATGGCATGGGCATTAACAATTCAAAAATCACAAGGTATGACTCTAGAAATATCCACAATAGACGTTGGTGTCATTGATCGCCAAGGACTCACCTTTACTATTGTTTCACAAGTAAGAGCACTCTCAAACTTGTTTATCTCGCCTCCTTTCTCATTTGCTCACCACTCTCGAATGACATGTAGCAAATGTGACCAACCAAAAACAAGCAGAGGCTCAACTTCCCCTAAAGAGCAATGCAGTAAAGAATACAAAAAAAACAAAGTACAATGCTAACTTGCATTTCCTGTTCATTTACCTTTACAAATTCCTTCCAACATATGCTTGCTTTACAATGTAAACATAAACCTATTTTGTACAAATTCCTTGTGTATACTCCTATTTTCACAAATCCATTTTGTACATACCACTATTTTGTAGAAATGACTTCTGCATTATTCTCAATTTCTAATGTACTCATAACACTATTTTATGCATATACAACTTTCACCAACAAACAACTCGTAGATGCAACGGACATAGCGATGTTTTCTATAAACTAGCTACTCGTCTCACATATGACACCACCTTCTTGCACCAACTTGTATGTGAGCCTATTGATGGATAGTTGCAAAGTGACAACCTTATTGACGAAAACGACCTTCTCACCCACAAGAAAATGGAAGATGTTGCCCACAAGCTAAAACATGCCACACTCACAATTAAAGATACTCCACAACTAGTTCGCAATAAATACTATGAACAATTCTATGCAGGCCAACCACGAAAAAACGACAGCAAATAGCACATGCATACAAATGCCACTTGTATGCATCAAAAAAAAAATCAACAAACATCAAATAACACATGTACAATTGTAAAAACCAATACCAGTGTAATACAACCTATTCAAATATAAATACAATTTCACTACAATTTTCGAAGTACGTAACATGCTAACAAGTTTGCTTCATTGTATCAGACCCTACAAGTATACAAACACCACTACATGAATGCACTACACCATGAATACCAGTTTACCGTCTTCTTTGTCATTTGTTTATTTGTTTTAAAAAAACAAATTACTATAAATAACCAATACACCTATGCAATGCTATGCTTCTTTAATTGGGCTTTCAAAAATCTTCACACCGATATAAAAATTTAAAATTCTCCAATAATTACAAAATCCATTTTTCCAATATTGTAAAGAAAACTATTGCAATTACACTAATAGTTTTGAACATTGATGTTAGTAAATTGTTTTTACATTGGGTTTATTGTTATATTATTATTGGGGTTTGTGGTTCCTATTTATTAGGAGATGGCTGTGCTTTTGATATGGCTATATAATAGCTAAATGTATTGCTAGAAAGATGTGGAGAGTAAATATAATATATTGTTACTATTATTCTGGTGTATAGGCATGAATTGACATATTTAAAATTCTCCAATAATAAAAACTGCAATAATTACAAACTCCATTTTTCCAATATCGTACAGAAAACTATGGCAATTACAATGACAGCTTTGTACATTGCATAATACTAGGGGACCATTATCTTTTGTAAAACATTCTCAGCAGCTTATTTACCAAAATTAGCATCTACATTTTCCACCTCCCACTCTATTACTTCCTTCAGTACTGATTCTACACAACTCGTAAATTTTGCTGCAACAGGGCCTTGTTTCTGTGTGTTGTGTGTATCTCGCACATACCTTCCTTCTCCGAATACGGCGTACCCTTGCACCCCTCCTGGGAACAACTGCTAGTTATGATATTGTTGAGGCACATATAATCAATATATGACTTCCAAGTGTCATCCTGCTTGACCACTCGCATTCGAGTTACCACCAACAAATGCCCTTTCCACCGAGGAATCGTTTGTTGCGATAATAATTCATAGCTATTATTGCGCCAAATACACAATGACAAGGAAGAACATATTTAATGCATTGATTAAAGAGCCTCCAGTACTCCTGCATGAGTTCAATATACATAACCTTGTTTATCCTATCACCATTAATGCCCATGCCTGCTAAATTTAGTATTATCTATTTCATAAACAACGGTTGCCTTCCATAAACACAAACATCTTAGTTGGACTGTATTCACATTAGAGGTAGTAACGAACATTTATAAGAACAAACTTCACCTTGCATTGTTACATAACTTCCCATGGCTAGACTATGCTGCTCAACTACTACGAAGAATGAGATTGTGTTGATCTCCTGAACCAAGTATTCATGTCACTAAAGCCTTTTCCATTGATATATTAATCATGTGCAAGTTCTCCCATTGTGTCCTGACATTTGTTTGCTCCTTATTAATCAAGGCCAACTAATTAATTGAATGTACAAGTGGTCACGGATCAGTCAGAGAGGAAGATAATGGGGCAACAACAATTCAATTGCATAAATGAGAATGCACTTAGGCCACATTTCAAAATGTGGCAACTACCATTCACTCTTTAGATGTTAATGACATGGCAGTGAGAACTTAACAGCGCCTTTTGTTTAGCAAATTAGGATATTGAGTGTAGGCTTGACTTTAAAGTGTCTCTACAATCTTGTGGGGTCGAGGACAATTTACTGCTTGATTGGAATTCTTGTACGGAGGCTTAATGTGGTTGCTGCTTGATTGGGATTCTTGTTTAGAAACTTAATGTGGTTGCTTATGCAGTTATCACTGGGATGATGTTGCAGACTTGTAGGAATTCTAGAGATACTTATAATAAATGATCTGGGATTTGTAGGTGGTCTCCTTTTTATACGTTGAATACTTCCAATTCCTTTAAATGGGTTTGACTAGGCATGGAATGTATTTGAGCATGGATGTGTTTTGCTGACAACAATGCTGAGCTTTAAAATGCAGTGACGAACTACTGGTTCCAAGCACATCTTGGCAAGTTGGCTTGACTTCTTTGTAGTTAGACTGAATACTTTCCTTATTATTGATTCTAGTAGTAGAATCATTTCAATTATACAAACCTTGATCTCATACCATGACATATGTGTCTGCTATGTGGATCAATATAGAACTAGATGAAGAAATGTCTCCTCTCAAAGAATAAAAACATTCAGATTGTCTATCTGAAGACAACCACTGTAGATTGACATCTCCGTTTTAGTCTCAATCATTAATAGGATACTTGATTTTGTGTCGAAGTGTGTGGATGCTTGCATCTAATCACAGGTGTTTTGGTACCACATCTAATGCAGCATTGTTACCTGGGAAATGATAGAGATGGTTGTTGAACAATGGTTTTTGTCTATATTCTAGATTGGAAATTCTGTATGTGTTTATTGGACTACTCTTACTTAACTCACAATAAAGAGATTATGCCTGTTTTGAAAAATAGATTTGTACGCCTATCAAATTATGTTGTGGAATTTTATGCTGATAATTATGAGACTGGGACTCAGCTTGGACTCAACAAGACTGATACAACAAGCCAACTCAGAATTGGCAAAGAACTTAGCCAAAAATTGGTAAAAGACACAGCTACTCCATACGAGGTCTTTGACCCAAAAATGAGGGCTTTTCTGCTTAGTTTATTGAGCAGCCGGGTCACATGCTCGAACTCAGAGAATATCAGGGTTAATCAATTCCTGCATGTTTCCAGTCACTCGCCACTGGGAATCCAGATTTTTATGACTTAACTCGGACAATCTCACAACTATGATCCACTTCTTGTATACTAACAGCAGTATCCTCTACCGTAGGAGCAACCTTTATTGGACAAAGTTGGGTTGCTGTGGGAGGATGAAACTCCTTTTAGTCTTCAGTAGTTAGCTTGAAATTGAGTGAAGTACGAGTCGCGTAATGAACACTTTGATACAAAAAGCAATCTAGCTTGACACTGCATATGAGAATAACAAATTATGCTCTATTTGCTTATTAGCTGAAATCGAAATTCTAGGAATTCTCTATCAAAGGATGAGTCTTTTTGCAAAAATCTGGTATCGTTGTCTAGAATTAGACTAGAAATGATTTTTTGTAACTCAGCACTTCTAAGTAAACAGGTATGAATAGATGTTGATGTGAAGAGACAGGATGGAGAACAATTATATGTGAGATGTGTGAAGTTCATCACATATAATGTCATGTATACAGGATCATATTCGCTGTGATGGACAAGTATGTGCTTGTGCTTGGAATCTATGTTGCCAGGATATGGCTACGGGTACGGGTTCGATACGTGAATACATCGATTTGAAAAAATATATATATATATATATACATAGATGGGATGGAGGACAACACACACACACACACACACACTCATTTTTTACTCCATAAAGAATACAAAACTTGAAATATATAGTACGATCAATGTTCAAAACATTCAATATACTTAAGATTTTACATTTTCTATGATATCCGAATATTGTTTTCCTTTGTGTTTCATCCATTTCCTTTGAGATTAATTTTTGTGTTGCGATGGTGGCCATGAAAGATGTAGTATATAGGGAGCTCCTAAAGGACCTATTTAATGAGATTGACTCTAACCTGTCAATGATCATTGATAACAAGGTCAGTCCAATGGTTGGTTCTTGCATTCATATTTATCCAAAATCACCTTCTAATCCTCCTTAAGGATGGGGAAGGAGTCAATGCTGTGTCTTGGTAGTTTCTGGGAAAGGATGCTCTTTGAAACTTTATGATATGCAATTTGCGGTTCCAAATTTTTCGTTTAGTATTGAAGATCACCCGAGATTTGATCTTATAAATAACTTGTACAGAGGCTCATATCTATGTCCAAATTTCTATGAATAGCTGCTTTCCTTCGCCAATTGTGATGATCCCAAATCATTACCTCGAGCATTCTTAATATCCTTTGAATATTTTCTCTTCAATAAACCAGAGGGATTTTAAACGATCTCCAGATTTCCTTGTGGTTGCCGTGCCCTCCTAGTCTAGTCCTCAATAAAACTGACATTTGTGAGTTAAAATAAAATTTAAAAAAAGTTTTTTTTGTGCTGTGGGTATGTTCAGGTACGTCACGGGTACATCAAAACATACCCAGGGTGTACCTGGTAGTATCCAGGAGGTATCAGTACTGTACCCAGGACATATCCATGGCAGGTACATATCCAGGGGGTACAGGAGGGTGGGGGACAAACCCTGGTAACATAGCTTGGAATTAATATTTAAATTATTTCTCAAAAAGGAAAACTGAAGAGTACAATGCACGTATATATAAGATTCAGTTTTTTGTTTGCATATCATAATATAAATGAAAAATAGTGTCTTCAAAGACAAGTGTGGATCTAAGGTTCAGATTTTTTTTTGCATATCTTAAAGTAAAATGTATAAAAGCAGTTACAGCTAGCTGCCCTGAACTAACAATCGGTGTTTTGGTTCATAGATTTTAGTATATAATATTGGTGATGACTACAGGGATGTAGCTGTGTGTGGAGATTCAAACTAATATCTCCATGGATGTGAAATGTCCATATGTCATTGTAAAGTCAACAAGATACTTGTAAACGTCCATAGCATCTGATATTTGTGTTCTATCTTTAGGTCATCTTTACATTTTCAACACACAGCTTTTTTTATTATATTGGCCATGTCAACAAAGCATTACACCACGCTTTACAATCCCTGTCACCTATGTCACCCAAGCTTTATGGTGTGAAGGTAATATTTGGGATCCATCCGAAACAAATCCACATGTATATATGTGGCTCCACATGCTTTATACACTTTAGCATGCAATACACACTAAGAGTGACAATGAATAATTTTCAACTTGACACTTATGAGTTATTGGACATCTCTGGGACTTCCCAGCAGAACGCTATATCTATTAGAGGTTACATGCCCCATTCTCAGTGACCACTTACCACCTCCAAACTGTTGATAAAAAATGCTAAGGATATTGAGAAAGGCATACACATCTTGAACACAACGAAGTACTCGATAACAAAATTCTTCTACAAAGCTTCTGTGGCATCGATTCTAGTCTAATTGCAGGAATCACTACATCCCTTGAGCATTCATCTTCTCTCCAATTAACACTCTAATCTTAGGTCACGAAATTTTAAAACAATGGAAAGCAATTCCAGAAACCGCCTGGTAATTAAAGAGCACCATGTAGGCTTGAAAATACAGGCGATTGAAAGGTTGCAGCAGTTTTGATGAAAAAACACGCCCAGGAAGGTTGTTTCGGAGCTGAATTTGATTGCCAAATATATAAGAAATTAATTTCCCTTAAACCCGAAGTTCACTTCTAGAAGCAATTCCCAGGGGAGCTTATCTAGATGATTGATTGTAAAATGTTTAAGGAAGATCAAAAGATCCGTGCCAGACACGGACAACTAAATAACACCAAAATGTCCAAAAATGGGTATGTAATATGTATAGGCATGGAGTTGAAGTTGTTAAATTCTTGGAGGAAAATGTGTAAACTCCATAAAGCCCCTACACAAAAACTCAGGATTTCCAGACTGGTTTCCAGGAACAACTCTTATTAGACAGGATGATTTTGAAAAGGTTTTTCTTTTTCTGATTCACCAAATTGATATTCTTTCTAGAGCTCTGGGTTATGAAGGCTTCCCTGCCGTGTCTGACCCAAGGAACCCAGCAGAAGATCCTTCAGATGCTGCTCACAAAAGATTATGCAGTGTGGCTCATTTGTTAACAAGAGTTAGATTCTAGTCTGCTTTAATTAGGTCTAAGTAGAATATGACTGATAATAATTCTTTAAAATCTTCAGATAGTATGTAATATATCAGTAGTAAAAGTGTCTTTAAAGAACATTTGTTTGTCCAGATGTGAAGGCTGGATGATATAGGCTGGATAATATTTCTACCAGCTTTTTGCCAGTTGTTCTATCTCAAAATCCAATAGGATCACAGTAGGTAAAAGCCTAGTGAATCAAAACAGTAGCCCATCCATGATATTTTTCAACAATTATATTGCGCTTCTGATAATATAAAGCTCTTATAAAAGAAAGAAATCATTATAGTTTTTCATGAAATAACACTAGATTACTTTGATACAAATATTTACAGAAAAAAAGGCCGGCGGAATGAAATCAGTCCCCCAAAGTCTAACCTATTAGGTCACAAAGCAATTAAGCTGCAGAGGCAGCAACAACAAAAGCGAATCCCAGTTATCCGGTTTAAACAGCCCACTCAACATTGGGAAGGTCATCACCCGTGAAGGATGAACATGCGAAGAGTGAAAAAAACATCAAATCCACAATTTAAGGATGTTGCAATAGTGTTGCAGCAGAGCAGGTGTTAACCAGTTGGTAGGTTCACCATTAAAAAAGGCCTTGATCTACATGCAGAGACCTTAATCTATTTGCAAAAATAACCCAAAAGGAGACTATCAAGAATTCCCAACAAAATCTAGAGAGTATCGTGCAACTAAAAATAGGCAGCTTAAAACAATGAATTGCAACCAACGGAATCGTTTATAACAAAACCCTAACCAGACAGACACCATTAACAGAATCGTTTGTAACAAAGACCCTGACCAGACAGACACCTTTATACGAAGCCGCCATTGACGCGAACGACCTGTGCGTTAACCCACTCGCCTTCATCGCTGGCCAAGGAACGCAACGAAAGGAGCCACGTCGTCCACCTTGGCGATGCGTTCGAGAGGACCCTCCTTGGCGATGCGTTCAATCAGGGCCTCAGCTCTTGCCTTCAAAGAACATATCTGTGGCCACAGGGTCCAGGTGCCACGCAGTTGGCTGTAATCTTGGTGCCCCTCAATTCCCCTTGCCAATAGTTTGGTCATGGTCTCCACCGCAGCTTTGCTGGCGGCGTAAGCTGCTATGCCCAGGCCTCAGCGACCCCACAACGGAAGCTGGTAATGTTTATAATCCAGCCCCCACCGCCTTTGACGAGTCTGTTAGCGGCTTCCCTACAGCACAGAAAGGCCCCTTTGCAGTTTATATCCAAGGTCCAGTCCCACGCTTGTTCGAGAGGTCTCTGCGAGGAAAGGGCATTTTGGGTCAAGAACACTCCAGCACAGTTAACCAGAATGTGGGCGTTTTTCCCGAAGGCTTCTTCGGCCCTGTCGAAGAGGGTGCTCACCTCGGAAGCCTTGGAAACATCGGCCTTGCAAGTGATGGCTTTTAATACAGTAGAATCCGCGCTATTGATAATGGAGGCCACCTCCTCTGCTTTCTCTGCGTTTCCAGCGTAGTTGATGACAAGTTTAGCTCCTTTACGAGCCAAGTTAAGCGCAATTTCTCTGCCAATTCCTCGGGAGGCGCCGGTAACAATGGCCACACGCCCTTCCAAGCTCCGCTTATCGGTCATTTTTGGGGAAATTAAGATCACCGCAGTTAGCGCTAAATGCAGGATTGTAAGGATTGTGGGAAATCTCTACCTGCCGATTGGGGTTTTCGATTGACTCGGGCAGCGGGCTGAGCTCACACACTAGCCGAGACAACATTTGTGGTTGCAGATCCCAACTTCCTTTTTAAATAAGTAAATGTCAAAATATAAAAGTGGGCCTAATGGTGAAGAAGGGTGTGCTCTTGAAATAGAGGTCTCAAGTTCAAATGCTCAAGGGGTTAGGGTATGTACGCTTTGTTTGTAGCAAAGTTAGTTGCTTCCCACATGTGAGTACGATATAGCTCCATATGCTATAAGTCGCTTGTAGACCCAAAAACAGGTCCCCTGACATCGAGGACTATATAAACTTATTATTATTATTATTATTAATATATATTGAGTTTAACTAGTACGATGGAAACATCGAAGGGGATTTATTGAGGAAGTCAAATTGGAGGGAGAGAAACAACGAGAAAGAAGAGAGACGACGATGAAGGATTCGAGAGAAGACTAAGTAAGAGGAAAGTGTCTTTGTGGATAAATGGGAAAGTGTACCCTCGAATAGTGACGTGACAAAGTTAGTTGCTTCCCACATGTGAGTACGAGATAGTTCCATATGCTATAAGCCGCTTGTAGACCCAAAAACATGTCCCCTGACATCGAAGACTATATAAACTTATTATTATTATTATTAAATTGCAAATCTCCAAATTTAAATGTGATTAAACTACAAATCCCCAAATTAACGGTAACTGAAACAAGGGTTCAAGTATTAATATATTTTATTAAATGAAATAAATATGTGTTTAGTTATAGGTGTTTGATTGCTCAATTGAGTTTAACTAGTACGATGGAAACATCGAAGGGGATTTATTGAGGAAGTCAAATTGGAGGGAGAGAAACAACAAGAGAGGAAGAGAGACGACGATAAAGGATTCGAGAGAAGACTAAGTAAGAGGAAAGTGTCTTTGTGGATAAATGGGAAAGTGTACCCTCGAATAGTGATGTGACAATAATGACTGTAGTTCAAAAAGGAGAAAATTCATGTTATGTACGACGCTGAGGCAATTGTTTCACGAGATATATCATAATGTAAGGAGTGGTGTAAAAGTACTCTTTGTAACATCCCCATTTTAAGATACCAGAACAAGGGATTTTTTATTTTTTATTTGATAACGTTCTCTGTTATGAATTATAAAATTCAAACACACGATCTAGTTTTAATAATTGTTCTCTGCCCAAACAACGCAGTTTGGATCACACAATTTCTTTTTAAAACTAATGTTCCCTGTTCGCATATTTACAATATGGAACACACATTCAATGCCATTCAATCTTATAACAGATTCTATATGCTGTTGTAAATGACTCGAGGAACTACCGATCTTCCATTTTCATGGCTCGGAGTTTCAACGATCCTTCATTTCATGACTCGGCAACAACCGATCCTTCATGTTCGTTTATGCATAGTATAATATATATACCAGTTCTCTTAACCGTTCCCGATTATCGAAGTGATCCATTTAAGAAGCCTATCTGAATATTTGTTACTGATATTCATCTGACATCCTGCATCTTAAATTAAGTGATAAGGACAACGCAACCAGCACTTGCGATACTTTGGCCAAAGATTTTCACATGCTTTGCATGATCATATTCCTGGATGTGATACACATCAACGGAATACGTCCTTCACTTCACTTCACCTGTTATCTAGAATGGTCTTTCTTGGTTCCTACCAGTCCTCTTCGTTTAAGGTCAGATTTAAACTTCCAATTTCCAACTAGTAATATGAACGAATATAGGAAGGCACTCCTGGTAACTAAAGATACGCAGACGTACGATGTCGTTTCCCCACGACTCCGTGTGTCTAGTTATCTTTAGTATTCCGGAGTCACTCTGTATACCTGATCATACTCCTATCCCCTGCCAAGAGTTACACATTCAGCCTACGTATTCTTGATGTTTTAATTCGAGAGGGCATCGCAATATGTCAGCTGCAACATTGTGTCGTCATGAAGACCCCGTCTTCATGGAGACACCTTGTTGTAGCTGGCATATGCCAATGTCCTACAGAATCCTCCCATCGAGAATACACATCCTGCTCAAGTGATTTGGATACGATTTGATAATTAAGAATCAACTTTCAGCATCCATGTTGATCCCTTGATCCTCGTTTCCGTTACAGTTGTATATAGCTAAGAGGGACTAAATCCATCCATTAGCTTGCTATGTATCTTCTCCTTCATGTTGAAGGGCTGCATTTCCCTACTTGGTTCTCTTCTTAATCATTGGATTAAGCAGTCTGTACCGACGGACGTGATAAGTTTAACCTATTAAACTTAGCCAAGATTTTCCCAACTGTAACTAAATTCAGAATTCTAACTTATTAGACGTCATTTAAACGAGGTCTAATTCCCAAGAAATGTATTCATTTGTTCTCCTTAACGTTACATAGGTGAGGTCCATTAGTTATGGATATACTTGTCCTATATCCTTTATTCTGAATTTAGCATACGAGATCATTAATGGAGTTCGAAAGCGAAATTCGATTACTCCGAAGTTAATTGATATTCCTTAGCTCCTAAGCTAATCCTGAATACCTGTCGGTTATGGAATCATATTCTTCCTAATCCTTTTTAATGTCAATTAAAAATTCATCTTTATCCAAGTATGAACTAATTGCATATTTCAACTTAAAAGTTGCATTTAGGTAAGAATAGATATCAGTTCCCATTTAGCATCCATCCAAGGACAATTAAACAAATCCAAATCAAGAAATAACATTATATTTCCAATTTAGCAACAATATCAAACTGATATAATTATTAAAATATCACACTTGTAATTGTATTCATCATTTCATGTTATAATCCATACATTTGCCAATCCAACTGAATGGGCATGGTTTACATAAAACATCAATACAACTCATAGATAGAAGAATATACTTTCTTCTTTTCACAATTCCTCGAAGAGGAATAAAGACAATAATTACAATTCATCTTCAACTAATCAAGAAGCATCAGAAAACAGCCATGTCTTCATTCTAATCAAATTCCATCTGCAAAATGATTTGCACGGGTCAGTTCAATGAACTGAGCATATTAAGCACTTATCATTAAAATGAGGTGCTTCAACTAACTGTCTTAATAAAAGAACCCTGCTTTTATGAAACGACAGTAAGACATCAATCACGAAATAGGCACAAAAGAAAGATCAGCATAACAACTGAACTATCAAAATATCATCACAATCAGCCAAAGAACTGCTGTCCCGTTTCCACATAACCGTTACAAGTCTTAATTCACAATATTTGCAAAGTTAGAAATACAAATAGCTTACTGCTGATATGACATACTGTTATCCTTTCCACGCCTTTCATTAATAATAAATGCAAGGATGAAACTAACTGAAATGTAAACCCATTACCTTCCTTTCAGTTCATGCATCATATTAGATTCCAAGCAATCAAGCACAGACAAGAAAGCGAACAGCAATGCATATAGTCGCTCATATCTAAGCACTACAAGATTCGTTATCAACGAATTATAGATTTCCAACTGAATGAAAGAAGAACAGATCATTTTTCCAAGTCATTCATCCATGTCCCTATTTCTTTCCACATGACTGTTCTAAAAATGGAATCCAAACGAGACACAAATCAAGATAACAGTTCAGAGTGAAACTTACAAAATCCATTCAGAATCCACTTTCCGGCAGTAAGAGTAATTTTATTCATAATCAGCTTTAAATGAAAACAAGGAAGAATTTATCATCCATATCCATACTTCATTTGAATCAGGCTCATATGAAAATCCGAAACAGGTTAGTACAACTTGTGTTTATCATAGATCAAATAGTATAAGGATGCATACCCTATATTTACCGTACTAGAAGAAACCATATTTCTTTCACTGCATGTTAAACAGATAACAGTTCCACAATCATGCAATCAATTACTCACATGATTTCCTAATCCCATGGACACATTCCGATCAAATAACATTTTATTCATTGTTGTTACCTACAGCAAGTCTGATAATCACCTGACTACGGATTTTACCAAATCAAAAACAGCAGCCAGAAGAAGAATTCCCTTCCCTTAAATGATTCTACCCGAATCCATTTTCAAGTTCATGATAGTATACAGAACTCCAGAGTGCAAAAATCAGATGTCATTACCTCTATCAAAGTAAACCGTACAGGGTGTCAAATACATGGATCTAGTACGGTCAAGACAACCCACACAGCAAGACAAAATTTCTATGCATTTATTCTTTTGTTCAGCAATCCAAGGCTAAGTCGTAATCACCAAAACAATTCGATCTTAAAAGACCGATCAGCATTAATAAACACAACTAATCATCATACCTTCTTAGCAAGAAAACAATATATTTCACTATGAGTTCAGAAGGAGAGACTATTTCTTTTCCAGCTTCCACGATTGCTCAAAATCGTATTTGTCCATTTACTTAAAAGAAGAAACACAACAATAATTGTTTTGCCAGCATACCCTTCTAACCGAGTCTGCATTGCTCAGATAGAATTCACAAACCCATCTCTCAAAGATCAAAAGAAATGCTATTTCTTTTCAACGAAACAACAAAAAGAAAAAGAAAAGTCTTATTTCTTTTAAGCGAGAAAAAGAAAGAAACAGCAAAAACGTGTTACCATTTCTCCCCTCAAACCCAATTCATATGCTCATACAAAAAAAACAATGTTGTATTCTTCATAATCAAACACAGCAGAGAGAGAAAGGAACTATTTCCTTTTTAAAAGAAATTTCAGTATAGAAACGACCTCAAGCCGTTGACACAACCAATACAATCATATCACAAGTTCATGTGACAAAAGATCAATCGTACAACAATAAAATAACCCACACTGCCTGCACAGTTCCATATCCTATTTTACAAGAAAAACCAGTTTGAATTTCCATATAACATCAATAACCAACACAACATGGAGGTATTCCAACTCCTTTATACATGCAAAGACAGTTCCAAACACAACAGCAAGGAAACGATTTCACAGTAAGGAGAATAACTCACACAGCCTGTTCTGATTTCATACAACATGAACAGAGAAAGAAAATATCTATTTCAATCCACCATACTGTCAACAACCAATACAGTAATTCATGTTCCAACTCGATTCGTGCAAAGACGAATCAAAGCCTAGCAACCAGAAGCGATTCTTCTTATCATTTTCAAAAAAAAAGAAAGCAAGAATCAACAAAATCCAAATCAAATCGACTCGACAACAATCACATAATCCAAACCCAAGAGCAGGGTTGTTTTAATGAGACACTTAAACAAAGCAAGAATTTTTAAAGAGAAGGGCTTAACATGCCTGTGATCTCTTTTCCAGAACTCGAAGAAAGCTTCGTTTGCCGAATTATTTCCTTCCACAGCGACAGCAAAAACTTCCCAACACTCCTTTCTTCTTCAGGCTTAGCAACAACCTCAAAATCTCCAAGAACAGTGACAAATCCCAAGAGCTGGTTCGACTGAACCAGACCAGAAAAACCAAATGCAGAGCAACTTTGCAAAATCCCGAATCGACAAAATGAAAATCAAAATTCCCTCATACACTTTCCAAGGCGAGCTGGTCACGAGGACCAAGGATAATTAATGCATTAAAGGCTCTGCCTTTTCCTAACTTCCCACGCCACTGCCAACTTGAGTTGGCGAACTCAAATTTTCAAATTCCACAAGCAAAAACCAAATTTAGCTCCATCTCTAAACAGATACCTCCGTTTCTTACCTGCCCCGCCAAAACTGGCGCTGTCCACGTATGGACTTTCCATTAAATGCTAATGAATACTCCCCTCCATCCTTATCCTCTCCCTCCAAGGGTCTACGCACCCCTTTAGATTAGGATTAGTTTAGGTTGCACATTAGTGTTCAACCTAGGTCATAGTTTAGCCTTAGGTTATTAGGACTTAGGTTTATTTTCCCCCTTTTTTTTTGTAATTTAAAAATCCACTTAGGGTAGTAGTTTAGGATGCATGTTAGGACTTAGGATTAGCTTAGGGTTTAATTCATACTAACCACTAACACTAATCAACCCCTAACCCAATCTCTCAACTAACTCTCGTAACTATGTTGTGCAGGACGTTCAGTCCTTTATATCTCATGCCAAGGCCACCCATGTCCAGGCATTTCTTGCCTCACGATGTTTTAAATTCGACAGTACAGGGTTCAAGGATCGAACCTTTGTTGTTGGCATTTACGTGCCAGCTGTTCATACCTGCAATCAGGCACTGCACGTTCATATCAACCTTTGGTTCGGTTCCAGAGTAAATCAACACAGAAATCACAAGAAGCCCTCAGCATACTTTGGATCAATGAAATTGATTCAAGGTGTGCTGTCAATCAGCAACGAGAGTTTAGCAAGTATATGACAGTTTGTCGTCACATCAGCAAACACGCAAGTACAATAACTGATGTCCTATGCAATAAATCATAGCATGCAAGAATCCAAGTTAGCAACACATTCCTTTAAGATTAGAGGTTATCTTAACATGTTTGCCTTCATTTCAGCAGTTATAACAGTATGAAAAACATTCACCAAGATAAGGTACAAAATCAGAGCGTTACACTCTTGAAGAAAACAATTGTTTGTAAATATATCTTCCCATAGAACTTTTTAGGGACCCTTTTAAATTTTAAGTTGGAGCAGTTACAAAGAGGAAGGCAATGCAAGAACACTCATTAAAAATTGAGCACACCCAAAAGAGAGTAATTATCTACCAAACATACTTTGTATTTTTTTTAATTTACTATTTTACAGCTTCAAGGTTGTCAACCGAATGATGTTTTATTTGGTTATGAAAAGGGAGTGTTTCAAATCAAAGAATATAATTTGGTTGATTGTTTTGAAGATTATAATTTATTTGATTAGTTTGAAGATTATCTTGGCATGTTATCAATACTATCAGTATTCGCTGATTTGGCCCAAATCACAACATAAAAACCTAACACAATGAAAAATACTCCCACCACACTGCAAATGCAACAAAGAAATAGAAACTGTCAAATTAAGTTCAAGATAGGCATTTCCCCAACATCTTTCCTTATAATGTACTCTCTCTCTACTTGTTAAAACTTAAAGGTTAGTTGAATATGAAAAATGCTAGAAGTTAGACCTTCCAATGTGAAGTTTGTCACCAAGAAACACGACCGGTGTTATAGCTACAATCACTATCCCAACAGGTTTAAACATTGCCACAAATGAAGGTCCTTTCTTGTCGTTGCACCAAGTTTGCAAGGTATAAGTAATCCATGTACTAATTAATTGCCTACAAGAAAAGGATTATTATATTGATTGTGAAGGTACCTACATTACGTTCCAAGTTGACCAAGAGATTGAAGCCCTTGCTAGAAAAATAGATCATTTGATTTAATCTTTGAATGCTGATGGTTTCACAGTAATGTAGTCACTTTCTTCTGAGCCATGGTTTAGATATAAAGTAAATCTTATGACCAGACCCTTGTACAAAGTGACTATCTTGCTCCTTTGATAGAAATGAGGGTACCAAGAACTTTTGCCTGGTTGGTTAAGCTTCTTATATCTACTTTCTCCAGCCTGAATTCAGGTCACGATAGAAATTATTGTAGGCATAGTGTTGGATATATATAAAGACCCTATAAGGAGTTCTAGTATGGGATACTTTTGTATTCAGTGGAGCTTCACTCTGATAACACTGCCCATGATTCATTATCAGTAAAAATTCACATATAGTGATATATAGACCCAACACAGGATTCATCATCAAGGAAAAATTTAGACAAAGAAATATATAGAACTGATGTGGTGATTCAAATTGAACAAAAAACACTACACAGTTGATTCTAGAAATCATCTTATAATAAAAGGATTGATCCATCTATATGTAATTTGCATAGATGTGGTCCATCGGACAATAAAATTCGTATTGGTAAATTGAAACGTGAAAAAGGTTTACAAGCATGTTGCACAAAAACATATGGCATTTAAAAGCTATAAATGCCCAAAATATCCTCCACTGAATCCACTCTAGGGTAAGGAATACAAGTATATATAAAGAACACACAGTTATGTTCAATGTAAATTGTTGACTGAACTTGGTACCTGTAAATAACAAATAATATAAAGGTAAATGTAGGGATCAAGTTCCCCATTGTTGGGGTAGTATAATTTACACCTGTGAAGGCACAATTCTACATGACAGTAATCTTGTTCACCAAATCATCAATGATTGCTAATCTGAATGGAGCTTTGGCAAATGATATGATAGTGTTCAAAAGGACTTTACGTTTGCATAAAAAGATGAGCCTTAACATTTCCATTCCACGTCTCTCACGACACTAAACTTGATAGAGATGCACCAAAATCAATTCAAAGAGAAATGGTGGATTACATGACAAAATGGGGTGCAAAATAAGTTCCTGCAAATCGAAAAAAAAAATCCTTGTTATAATAACCAATAATTAACATAAAAGTTAAAAATAAACTAAGACACTTTATTTTAATATGTCAGGCACCATAATTTGCAACTCATGTGCAATTGCTAATTAGTTTAATATTTCTTCATGTACGTAATTGTGTTAATAAAAAGCAAAGCTGAGTATTACTTATCCATGCTCGAGATTTACTTAAACATATATCTCTAAATGTTTCAAAATAGAGGGCCGACCAAATTATTACACCTTGTTATGGGATGGCCTTATTACTATTAATATGTATTCAATTATTGCAAATATAATTGATTACTCAAACTAAGGATTTAATGGTGGAACTATATCCCATATTCTTGTCGTAGAATCTGGAGCACATCATGACTCCTACTTAGATGGAGGCAGCGGACTAGTTCTGAGGTAGGACAACAGAGGCGAGTGTTTCAACGGGAATGAAACCATTGTTGGGCACAATGTTGGTGGAAGACAGAACGCCCAAGAAGAAACCATGTGCGTTAGTGGTTGTTAAAAAACCGGTCCTAGGTTTCCACGCACTCAAGAGATTGGAAGCGTCCCCATCCGTGTATTCACATTGTGCATTATTTTTTTAAATTGGATCCATACGTAGTCAAAAAACCCTGTATGCAAGGTCGGTCGAACAACCCCGTATGGAATCTGACTACCCTCCGAGGAAATTGTTCGACATATAGGTTGTCATATTATGTGACTCGCTGATGAAGGCGATGAAATAGTTATCGGCACCTCCTCCCCAGGGGAAAAACACTTTCATGCCCTTTGACTGACACAAAAGCGCAATTTATGTCTCAAATTCATATTCACTAAAAATTTGTATTTCAGAAACAATAAAGATCTAACAATATATAGAAATGACATGATGTGGACGATGACTCAATGCTTATTTATGGATGCGACGGTATGGCCTGACAGAACAAAGCGGTAGCCCACCCCTTTATATTATTTGGAGAATGCTTTCAGCATAAAGAATGAAAAGACCGATAAATGATGTAAATGTAAATGTCAGGGTACAATATAGTGCATCGGTGCCAACAAAAAAATGTGAGCTGCAATGAAAAAACCCTATGTCATTTTTCTTTGATTTGTGTAGAGTGCAGGCCCCACCATGTTTGTGCGTGCTAGTTAGAGTCAGCTTTTTCAATCTAAGTAACAATAATATAAATATTATTATTACATTTAATACTATCACATAGATGAATTAGGTGTGAATGGAAGACGATGTAAACTTGATTATGACTAGCAATCTCATGTGTACAATACAATGTGAATGTCGAACGGTACATGGTATTTGCTTTAGAGGGATAGTTATTACTTTTGTAGTTGATTGTATTAGTGTTGAATCGGTTGTTTTGTTGGTCTTTTGTTGAAAAATCCTTTTTGTACACTCGATAAGGCATGTGATTGATAGTGGTAGTGTAGGAATATAGATGAAACATTACATTGAAAGGTTATATGTGTACATTTAAATTTGTTACAAATTCATACATATAAAGTTGCAAATCTCATATCACGACATCTAAACTAAACATATATAAATGAAGACCTACGTACATTTCTTGAATTTATATCATGAATGGTAGCCTTTTGTTTGAATTTTATTTTCAGTAAACATGAATACATTTGATACCCCTTGAACGACAATGCCACTTTGGATACAAGAAGTGTTGAGTAAAGTAGTAGTGGAGGTGCTATCAAAGTAGAAGGTAGTATTTACGAAGGGTTGAGAGATAGTAGTCTTGACTCCTCCTTTCTTCTTGCTCCAAGTGTTGGTACGTGCGCCATATGTGAGTATCTTTCGAATGAAAACGGAGGTGAAATGCATAGATTTGCAAGCGAGTGAACTCTGGAAAAAGTTGTGAATATTAGACCTTGCCTTTCAGTGGTTCCAATGTCGACAATTGCTCTATGCAAAGTAAGTCCGTGGGAATTGTAGATAGTTAATCCCCAGACCATTTTAATTGGAAATTATCTTCGATTCCCTCTTGAAATAGGGGGTATCAGAATATGTAACAGGTTGGAGGGATCCCAACATGGGTCGGTGTATCTATCAAATTTGACAACAACAAATAAAGGTAATGTTGGTGGTGGCATTGATGAGTCGTAGACAATGTCGGTGATTGTTCTTGTAGTACCATTTATGAGGCCTGCGTCAACCCATAATTTTCAATAAGCATGATTCTTTGTTGTTTGCACAATAGGAATTTATGTTCCAACTAATCATCATTAGGATCTCTTGGTCCAGGCCGCCTGTTACTTTCAGCAATGGATTGGGTGATCAGAACGTTCAATGCCTTCAAAATCTGAAGGTTGTGGGAGTCCATGACATGAATTTTTTGCAAACATTAGGAGTTAGGTGCGTCCTTAAAAATGTTGAGCTCATGTTGAGTTAGGTGTGTTTTTTTGCGAGACATTAGGAGTTCCAAGCCTCAATAAGAGGAGTTGAATCTCACATGTGGAGCAGTAAATTCCAGAATGAAACTTGTGCATTGGTTGTTCCTTGTTGCCGAAATATTGTTTGCAATGTAATGGAAGAATGGAATCCCTTCAAAAGGCTAGCTCCATAGGATTTACTTGCATAAAGAGGATTGTCTGAGGTTGCAGAGGAGGATGTTTGATCTATTCCCAAATTCAGATGTTTTGGAGTGTGGGAAAGCCTTACTTAGCCTACTATCAATTTTACTTAGCAACTTTGGGCCGATGAAACTCATTTCATCAATAAAAACATATTTTATATGTTTCAGAAACTCTTGAAAATATTATAATGCATGGCCTTCAAGGGGTTTCAGTTCTTTGATTTGAATACGGAGGGATGCATGGATTGCTGGTGCGAAGATGTTGAATGTTGAAACACCGGTAGGGGCGAGCAGAAGGAGAGGCGAGGGAGATGTGGTTGATGTTGTTGTGAATGAATTCCAGATTTTGTTTATTAGAAATGATTTTCCTGTGCCAGGTGTTCCTTGAATTATCAATATTAGTGGAGGTAGAAGGGTTTTATTTGTTGAATGGTGTAGTATGGTATCAAGAGCTAGTTGTTGTTATGAAGACAAAGGAAGTGTGGAAGATGGTGGTGTGGCCTACATATTGTTGTTAATTGTGTCTTCCTTTTCTCTCTTGATGAATGATGATCAAGTTATCTACAAATCATGCCGAACAACATGTATGTTCCAACTATTGTGTATGTCAAAATCTTGTTTCCCCAAGATTTCAAGACTATCAAGACCCATGTTGTTTCCCGGAAAAAGTTGTGCGAAGACCTACCATTCTTACAATGGTTCGTGTTGAATACTACATTTGACCTCAAATTCAAAACTAACATCTATAGCATGTCCTGTGCCTGCGGTAGTGTGTAAAACATGCCACGGTATGTAGTTATGCTTGTACATGTCCCAAGTGTCGTTAATGTCATGTGGGGTTGATCCAAATTTAGAGTAAATATTTCTGAAAGGATTCTATAAAAGGAGTTCTGACCAATAGAAAAGGTCATAGGACGTTGAATCCTAAGCTAGGACATCCACAAGTCTCAGGTGGGCCCAAACAATTTCTTTAGTCGATCGCAGTTTCCATTCATCACCGAACCCACGATTAAGTGCCTCAAAATCTATTTTAGGAAAGAAACTGCTACAAAGATGCTCTCACCTTTGTCCACCGCTACATAAATTCGCTATGGCCTTCTGACCCACACTCATTCACTTTGAAGAAGAAGTAGAATTCTCTAAATCATCTCCTATCTTTGAATCTTCTTATGCATCTGATAGATCTGGACATTGGGTGTGCAAATCTTGTATTGTTTTATCGATTAGGAGTTAGAGTCCACATGTAGGAATCAACGAATGGGTGCCTTTCTTAGATGCAAAACACATTGGTTTAGTGAATCTATCATCACTTTCTCATACCATGCATCCTCATCCTTAGCTTCCATTATATAATTTTGCCAAATAGTTCACATACCCTCTATAGCCTTAAAGAAAAGCTAGAAAATCAAAAATCCAAGCCCAAATAAAATCAACGAACCCACACCTAAGTGCGTCAAAATCTATTTCAGGAAAGAAACTGCTACAGAGATACTCTCACCTTTGTCCACCGCTACATAGATTCACTATGGCCTTCTAACCTGCACACATTTGCTTTGAAAAAGAAGGAGAATTCTCTAAATCATATCCTATCTTTGAATCTTCTGATGTAACTGATAGATCTAGAGATTGGTTGTGCAAATTTTGTATTGTTTTATCGATTAACTAATGCAGGGCATGGCCTTGAATTAGAGTAGCTTCTTTCATATTGCCCATCAAAAATTTATTTTCTACTAGGTTCATAGGCATGTCCTGTTCTTTTTTCCAACTATAATATAGATTTGTATTTTAATTTTAAGGGTTATTTTCCAAAGGATCTCTATGAGATGTTTACATTGAAGTAAAAAATCATAAAAAAAATACAGTAAAGAACACAAGAAAATCAAATACTTCATCTATGGAATTATGTCTTCAACTGGAACCTCAAATTTAAAGACAAGTCAATGCATTTCATCCAGGGGAATGCATTGTCTAAATACATATCTAAGGTTTTAGCAAGAAGATTTGGAAGGAGATGAGGAATAATCAGAAAGATTTTATGTTGCTGCAAGTTTTCAATATTTTGTGCATTTTTAAGTGGTATCCCATTAGGGATATTTCACTGGTATCAGAGCTGTTGTTCCTCCAGCCTGTGTGGGTTAAATATGGTAGTTTGGAAAGATCTCAATGTGGGTTTTATGAAGGAAATGTTCACCAACATGGTGAAACAACAAGAAGCCACTAACCTTTATTTGAGCCAGCTCACTCAGAATGTGAATCAAGGCAGATCTAGGGACAATAAGGAACATGGTGAGAACAGTGATAAAGGGTGGCCAATAGAGGTGATTGATGATGATTCTTGTTGGAGGAAGTACCAATATTTGAGTAGGGGTTTCAGAGATAATATGCCATTTCCAAATTATTGCATGATGAAGATTAGTAGCAAGTCCAAACGAGGTCATCATATGTCGGTACCTGAATTGCAAAAGAACTCATTTGAAGAAGAAGCTTCTAGACAAAATGGTATGATTTCCATGGAGCAAAATAATTACATTAGTGAAACTTTGCTTTTTAGAGAAATTATTCCATCTTAGGAGAAGAAATTTGTATATGCAAGCAAGGAGGATGTAATGGAAACTCTTAAAAAGTGTGAGGAATGGAATAGCAAAGCTGGAGCTACTATGTTGATAGCGACTCAAGCAAGGCAACACTTACAAGAGTTCAAGGAAACGATGAGGGTAATTGATGCAAGGAAGTCTACACCCATGAAAGAAGACTCTATGGAGCAGGGTGGCACATGAGGAGGAGTCTCACATAGACACTTGTGTGGAATTGTAGCCTACTGTAATTCCCAAACCAACAACTTTTGATCAGCTTTCAGATACTTTCAATAGGAACTCAGGCAACAATGTTGGGGGCAACTCAACATATGTCTATCTTGAACACATGGAGGAAATTGATGGCCTTGAAAGGTATGAAGAGCACACTAATGTGTCTTATTTATTGTTGCCTATTCCAATTTATTTCCATCATAAGATGCATGGTATGGTAGATGATGAAGTCTTCATCATGGAGTTTGTTGGACCATTGCTCCAACTATGTGTATATGAGCATCTTGTGGATTGCATATGGTGGCAAGTTTTAGCTCACTTAATAGATACAAGGGCTCATGGGCATTATAAGCTATGGGATCCTGGTAATATGTGGCAATTATCCAAAACGCTCAATTTTGATTTCAAAAACTTTGTGACTGATTTCATAAGCAAAAGAAGGAATTCAAATGTGTCTTTTGGGATTACAAGCAATGGCAAGAATGATTTATTTATTGGAGACTCTGGTACAAGATGGGAGAGTACCTCTCAAGGTACTAGTGTTGGTTCTATGATAGCTTAAAAGGGTAAGAGAATATTTTTAATCATCTTCAACCTGTTGGACTGTGTATAACAACAGTCATAATGAGAGGAGAAATTAGCAATATGGGACAACAGGGTCAAAGAGGTGAGAGTGGACATTCAGGGCAGTGGCCTCCCCATTCTTATGCTAGGCCTTTGGGGCTTCACGAACCTTCTTTCTTGAAGGATCCGAGAGTTTCACAAGTACAACAACTAGTAGATATTTTGGATGAGGAGTCTTGTGGGGAGAGGTACCAGACCTTGAGTGAGGCCCTTCGTAACAACATGCCATACCAGGAATATTACAAAATGAAGATTGGTAGTAGACCCAAAAGAGATCATCAGGCACATGTACTAGAGATGCAAAGGAGGTTTGGATAGATTTCTGTTCCACATTTTGAAGGTTCTAAGAAGTGTGTTGCATAGTCTTGGGTGCAAAAGTTGAAGACATACTTTGACTTGAATCCTACACGTGAGGAAGATGCAATTAAGTTTACAATCTTACATCTCGAGGGATACGCTCATGATTGGTGGCATCATGGGTTGATTACACAAGGACACATACACATTACTACTTATATAGAGTTCACATAGAGACTGTGGAGCAGATTTGATAGAAGGGACCTTGACAGGTATTTCAGGGAGTTGACTCATTTGAGACAAACTGGTCCCCTGGATCAGTATATCACAAATCTTCAGATATTATCATTCATGGTACTTGATGTCACAGAGATGAGGTTGATTTCACTGTTCGCAGCAGGTTTGACAGATGCTCTTGCTGGGTTTGTAAAGGAATTTGAGCCTTCTTCTTTACACGAGGTTGTTAGAAAACCTCGGGACTTGGAGTTATCCACTCCAAAGCCGAGGGCTCCACCTCGTGCTCAGCAAAGGGAACCTCCATTTGGATTAGATGAACTTCAGAAGAGGGAGCCTCCACCGAGGCAGGAGGTGGCTAAGAAGCCAATCATTTCCAAAGAGGACAGAGATGAGTTGAGGTGAAAGAAACTATGTTTCGATTGCCACACACCTTGGATTCTAGGGCATGATTGCATAGGTAGAGGGAAGACCCAATTCCTTGAGGTCTTTGAGGAGAGCAAGGGTGACAGAGGTGAGGAGTTAGAGACTCGCAAGATGGATGATGGAGATGGTTTGCATTGGATAGTGTTAATGCGGGGCAGGAGGAGGAGACTTTTTCTTGGGAGATTATAGCCACATTGTCTAGTACTCTGATGTATAAGGCATTTAGGATTAGAGGAGTTATGCTAGGGTCAGCGAGTTTGGGTACTCATTGATAGTGGGGCAACCCACAACTGTATTGATGCCTCATTGGTGGAGAGGTGAGGACTACAGACAGAATTTTGAGGGCCTCAACAGGGTTGTAGCCAATGGAGAGTCTATGAGGTGCACACGATGGGTTCCCCAAATGAGAATCACGATGGGTAACTATACAGTTACCGATGATCTCCACGTCGTTTGTATAGGAGTGAACAACATAGTGCTGGGAGTCTAGTGGCTTCACTCTCTTGGGGAGTTTCGGACTAACTTTCAGACGTTGGAGCTGAAGTTTAAATCCGAGGGTAGGAATGTGATTTTTAGGGGATTATCTACAGGAGCACCTAGGGTGGTTACAGCTGAGGGGATGGAGAGAATGTTCCAACATGGTGAAGAATTTTACTATCACGGATCGATGCTGAGTAGGATGGATGTGGAGGTGACCAACAATGTTTTACATGAGACAGTTATAGAGATTGGGGTTACAGGCTCAGATCCTCTGAGTTTATCATCATGTTGGTTATCTAAGGGGTCGATAGATTGGAGATCTCATTTGCTTGTTGAGTACTCCAAGAACCGACATACTTGCAAGATTTTGTATGGTCACATACAGGATGACACCTACAAATTGGAGGATGAGATGATATTATATCATGGCAGATTATACCTTGTGTCAGACTCAGGGTTGAGGGTGGAGATATTGCGACATGTGCATTATTTTTTCGTGACCGAACCCCTGAGCTTCGATGAGACTTACATGCTCATATCAAAGAGGTTTAGAAGGCATGGGTTGAAGGAGGATATCCCCAACTTCATACAGGGATGTACGGCTTGTCTTTATAACAAATCAGAGCTTATAGGTTTAGCATGTTCTGAGTCAACAAGGGATAACACTCCTATGTATTTTGCTGCTTATAGGCATGGTGGGCATTTCACCCATGTGCTAATCAGTGGAAGGATGGAGTCGACACAATTACCTGGTTTTTTAGTAGGTTATCACTCATCCCAGGGGGTGAACTATGTGGAGTTGACATTATCGGTTGACCATGTACTGGAATCTTGGGATTTTTCCCCCGCATGGGACACATCGAGATACATTATGAGAAGTTTTACCCTCACACCAATGTGGGTCATGAGGGAGGGTCGACACACTTTGAGCGTATACAGGTTATTTCACAAGTTGATCCAGGGAGTTCTACAGAATTCAGAGTGGAATTTCATGCCCAGGGGTTGATTGGAGAGGCAGTGAGTGATCACATGATGACAACCTTGCATTGGCAGGGATTGGACAGATTGGAAATTTCGGTGTGGGTACCGGTGGAGAGTTGGTTTGGGTATCATTCTACTTCACAGACATCATTGCTCTCGATACCATATGGAGGTCATGATGACTACATGGGGTTTCTTGGTTACTTCGGATTACACCGATCCTTGGTTGACGGCAGGGTGAGGTGGAGAAACTTATGGCGGGGTATCCAACTTTTACATCAGGACAAGAGAATTCTTGGGGTCAAGCATTTCTTGGGAAGGGAGGACTATAATGTCCCCTTTTCCTGTGCCAAAGGCCTAAGGGCCAGGTCGAGTTCAAGCCGTAGTCAGACCCAAGGGGCTGTGGACACGAGGAGCTATTGGGAAGGGGCCACGTGGTTCTAATATTCAAATTTTATGTTGAGGGTCACTTTTGGACCATGGTGCCTCAAAGGGGGAAAGTAACTTAAATTATTTTATTTTATTTTATCGACCCCTTCGTGGAATGAAACACGTCTAGGTCTATTGGGGATCTTTTGCCTTAGAAAGTATATAAGGAGTTGGGAGAGAAAGGAGAGGGAAATTTTCACATACATTTTTATTGACCCCTTCTCGTGCAGCTGTTGTTGTTGTGCATCAACAACTTGTGGAGTCAAATCCCACAAGGACCCTAGCTTCGGTGGTGAGAGACTCATCCCTAGCTAGCAGGGCATTCTTCGGTAGTGAGAGTTCTACCATAGTCTATCATTTTGGAGCCACTTTTAGGGTCGTGCGACAAAGACATTAACAAAGGTTTTAGAGGAAGGATCTCGAGGGTCTTGGGGGCATTTGGGGAAGATAAGCAGAGGGGCTCCAGATCAAATTGACGGTAGCCATTTGGGCTAGGCGTAGCAGCTCGTTGAATGCGCCTCCATCATTTTCTGACCCCATTCCAAGCAATGCGACTTACAGCCTTTATTTGGGGGTTTTCCAGTCAATTGTTTTCAGATCTAAAGGTGGAACTATTACTGCCTATATCTGTTAATGTTATTTCGAAAGACCCTTATTACTACTCTTGTATTTAGAGGGTCACAAACCTCTGAAGTTTTCCAGCCGCCTAGGGCATTCTGTAATTTTCTGGCAACACTTTGATTTGTGTAAAATTCCCAAAAATAGTTTTATTATGTCCTCTATAATAACATCAAGCTCTATTTAAATTTTCAAGTAATTTGGGTGGACATTTTGGCAAATATTAAGTTTCTTTAGTTCATTGTCCCAACTGTAAAAATATGGTAAAATCAGTATTTTATGTGGTTGCAAGTTTTCAATATTTTGTGCATTTTTAAGTGGTATCCCATTAGGGATATTTCAACATCAATTTTATCATTTACTTTTGTAGAGTAGACGTACTTTGCAATCTTGCAAAAGAGAAAAGACAAAGGGAAAAGAAAACAGAGTCAATATAACATAAAAATCCTTGCAAACGTTCAAATCTTTGTTTTTCCTACAGTATATTAAAAAACATTAAAAGTGCAGAGATGTGACACTAGAAGAATGTTATAGAAAGCCAAAGAGTGGGAGTACAACTCATATTTGCAAATATTCAATAAAAGCTTCAGAATGACTTAACAAGTGAAGAAGATGAAAACTACTAAAAATTAATTTGAGAATTCATTTTGAATGTGAAAGGAAATCCATTGAATAAAAATGGAAATAGACACGAATGCATGGATGTCTCTGAAAAATTCGCCGTTGTAATTTAATTTGTGGATTCTATATAATGGTATTTGTTTGGTAAATGCATGCTAATATATTTATTTGGATGTCCTTTAAGTCCGGTTATGCATCTAGGACTTGGGAACAACTGGAAAAGCTCAAAAGTAACAGTAGACTTGGCTCATTGTGAAAAAATAGTAGACTCAAGAGCACTCAGCCACTTGCGAAGAGTATCGTGACTTTCATCCGGAGCTTGTGTTTTTCATGCTTTAACATCAAAATATCTTAATAAACTTTAAAAGTGTAGAATTTTAAAACAATTTTATTAATTTTTAAAACAAGAGTTTTTATATGATGATCGTCTAAGCAAATTTAATAAACATCAAAGCATTCAAATAACTAAATAGTGCAAGGTTTTGCAACATACCAGGAGCAATGTATCCATAAGACCCTACAACAGAAGAGATGGACTGAAGATGTGCAGAGTCTCCCAAGATCTTTGCCAGGCCAAAGTCTGTAAGCTTGGGCTCATAGTTGGAGTCCAAGAGTATATTGCTGGACTTGATATCCCGATGAAGGAACTATGGCACAAAATCATGATGGAGGTAGGCCAAACCCTGGGTTGCTCCCATGGCAATGTTAAAACAAACAAACCAATCTAAAACAATGTATGAAGAAGAATGGAAAACATCAGCCAAACTACCATTTGGCACATATTCATACACCAATACACTTGTTTCTTCACTGGAGCAGAGTATCTTTGCAATATTCCTATTGCGAACCTTGCCCAATGTCTCAATCTCAGTCTTCAGAGTGTCAGTTTGTCTTCCTTTCCACACCTTGCCTGTTTTCCATAGCCCTTTTACCACCACAGGGTTGCCACTTGGCAATATAACCTTATATACCTTGCAAGAACTTCCACTTCCTACAAGATTCTTCCTAAAAAAACAAAACTTAAAAACAACAAACCCGCGACAACATGCAAAATCGGAAAAACAAAATTGTTAAAAATAGCAGAGAAAAGCTAAATCGTCACCACGCCTGTCAAAATCGTCATTTAGGCCGTCAAATTTGGCAGTCCTGTGAATGTTCACAAAGCCCTTTCCCATAGGAGAAATACCTTCAGCGTAATAATGGACAATTACATCGCAAAAGAGGGGATGAGACCAAATTTGATGGTTGATCCATCGTATTAAGTGGGGAGGAAGATACTACCTTGTCAAGAGCTCGTCATACATTGCGTACACTCAATTTGCAATTAGTAGAACAAAATTTCTTATCGACCAAGCGAGTTGTCAATGCGTTTGCATCTTTAAAAAAGGATCATTAGTGACATAAGAAGAAGTCGCATCCTCGTTTAAAAATACAATTTTTAAAGGAAAATGCTGGTTTTGAATTGCATCAAGTGCAGGTGGATTGGCATAGTCGTGAACTTGGTGATGGATTTAAATGTAAACAATGCAAACAAGTCGTTTTGTGAGGTGGACATGGATCAAATGTCATTATCTATTTTTCCTTTTAATATCGATGTTATTATCAAAGCCTGGTGACGTTACGACGAAGACTCCAAATGCAAACCATGAAAGCACTTGGCATCGACTCCTTCAATTCTCCGCTTTGTTTTTGTTTCGTATGGATAGCCGTGTAACGCAACTGCACTTTGGTTTTGGCCCTAGTCAGCCCGAACGCAGCCCCATAATATATAGTTTCATGAGTCTCACATACGTAGTTATCTTTTTTATTTCAAATCGAAGATATAAATATTTGCCGAGGGGAGGCCGTGAAATCCATCTGGTGGGATCGTAGGACGGGTTTGGCGAGAGCTCCGTTCAGCACGGTTCCCCCAAGCATTCTCACTGCTCAACTATCCAATCACCGTTGAAATGACAGGTCTGATGATCGCCGTCAGATTTCAACGCAACCCACTAAACCGAAATATTTGCCGTCCAAGTTATGACAGGAGTCAGAATTAGCGAGTCTCATTCCATCTGGGAACCCCTCCTGCGTAATAAATGTTCAATAAATCATTTTTCGTCATTTGTTCAAACATTAGACGTTTATTTAATAAAACTATCTTTTTAACATTTAAATATTTGTAAGGCATATTCAATAATCTCATTTTGTCAGATTTTGACACTTTCCAACAAAGAAAATTTCAAAGGTGGACTCCGAGGGGAACAGGTATAAAATTGATACACACCACCAAAGTCACAAGAATAATCCTTACATTTTATTTTTTCAATCCTATTTGTCACTTTTTCTTGAAATGACCCACCAAAAATAAATATCTACCAACTTCAACACAACATTCCAATTTACATGCCCCACGCACTGCTTTTCATAATTTATAAGGCCACACTCTCTCTACATTTCAATTTTATCTTTCAAACAATTCAAATCAAAGATCATGAAACAAATAAAGCTCTTTCAAAAAAGGCTTTACATATATATCAAAAAGAGTGCAGATGCATGCCCGACATAAAGTCGATTTTGAAAACAAAAGCACCGACGATTGGAAACAAATTGCCTTTTTATCATATTTTGCTTGATTTAATAAATTGATTTTACAGTGACAAATTGTATCCCTCATAAGCTTTCAAGACCAGTGACCTGGTTTCTATAGATGACAAATAAAACAACAAAAACATTCATCCTCAAGGAACAACTGGTCTGCAATTTACACACTAAAATCTGTTAGGGAAGCTCTATGATTTCTATTTCCAATGTCAAAAGGAGAGGGCACAATTTAAATCATTTGATCACACACTTCTCGATAATGGACAATAGTCTGATAAAATCTTGCAAAGAAAACATTTAAAGTTGGAAATATGGAAAAAAAAACTGCATATTGTAAAAATTGCATTAAACGAACATCCCAAAATTTTAATTTAGTAAAAAATAAAAATAGAAATTGTACATCGTATGTTGCAGACGATTGTTTTGGGAAAATGTTACGGGGGTCAAGAGATTTATGGGGCCGTTGAAAATGTTACCCCAATTTTTTATAAAAACCTGCACAATCATGTCGGGATGTTTTTGCGAATTGAGCAAGAGAAAATATTGCTGGAGTTATTCCAAATCATTTCCAATATAAGTGAAAATAATATTTTCTCCAGGTCTCAAAACGCGGTCCACATCCATCATATAAATCCCATGTGTAAACAAAAACGTTAAGAAAATCAATATATGAATCAAAATAGTTTTAAAAATAGGCATCAAATAAAAACTTTAACTATGAATCTAGCTCCCCTACCATTGGCAGTCCAAGGAATCAAACAATGTGAATACTGATACATATCAAAGGTCGTGGAAGGGTAAAGAAGTCACTCAGTGCCTATGACATTAATCAACACACCACACTCCATTTTGTTCTTCCTTTTCTATGTTGTTTTTCCATCAGAACTGTCTGCTTCAGGTAAAGCTTCACACTCTGATTTTTTTGTGTTATTGTTTTAAAAGTAAAAATACATTGTGTGTCTCTGTAAGACTACAGCTGCAGAACGAAATGATTTCACTTATTACGAATTCAAGAATGGAAAATCGGATTGAAGATTATATACAGTCCAAAAAGTAGATAAAAATTGTAGCTGCAAACAAAATTTAAAGTAGAACAATTAGATTGTTAGATATTACTATAGGAAATATCTAAAATATGTGGATATCTAGGATAGTAAATATATAGGAAAAAGTGAGTGATTTCCATGTAAAGGGAAGTTATTTCGACTGATCTTGCACAATATATCAAGACAGGTGCATCCTTGCAGAGGTGCACATGATTAATCAGATGTTGGATTTTTTTATTGTGTGAATCAGATAAGACATAAATACGTGGTGAAAAATGTATTATTGGGGAAGGATAAGTTTGCAATGATTATCCAACCTGGTGTTGATTACGCCTTTGTAGTTTATTTTTTTCACCGATTATTTTTGTTGGGAAACCTCAAACATCGACGAGCCTCTTCACAAAAATATTTTTGGCAACTCTCTTTTTCCCTGCCATCATTTTCTAACTAACAACCAACTTTCAATTACTTGTCATTGGCACAATTTTTTTCCTTATTTACATGTGTCCATTGTCGCAAACAACTGAAAAATCATCGAAAGGTTTATTCACTACATGCGGTTTCATTCAATGTGGTTGGTGACAATAGTAATGCAATATTTCCCTTTACAATTCTTGTTTCTTGATTTATCTTTGCCTATACTATTTAGTTGCATAACTTGCATTGATAGCTTGGCGAATCCTATTGGCTAATAATTGTAGCGGTACAAAAGGATGTTCTACCTGAAATTCATAGTCATCGATAATGTTGATTTCTCAAGACCATAATATTAACAAATATGTTGTTATGTTTGACCAAATTATCATAGTGCTATACATGTATAGATAGATTTTATATTGTAAAATTTATAAAAGAATATATTGATAATAATATTATTATTTATTAATATTAGTATGTGTTTATTTTGGGAACTTTGTTTCTTGAAGGTTTAACATAGTACATGACAGATTTGAATGTAATTACATGTAATTTACATAGGATATGGGTACCTTCATTAGGCATTGTCATTGTTTCACCAAATACAATCAAGTGTCCATTCGATTGATTCGTATTTATAATTGTAGTCTCAGACTGCATTAAAATAGGAGCTTTGACATTGGGCAGGGACATACTCCAAAGCATAATGGAGATGGGACATTACTTTTAGCAAATGTTGTACTTGTATGTGCTCTGGTAAACATATAAGCAAACTCGGAAGCATACAATTGACATGTCAACTATTTGACTAAATGCCTCAAATAAGTGTGACCTTTGTGTTAAAAATAGCCAACAAAAGACATGGTTATCCTCACACAACATTGACATTGTTTTACCAAATGCAATCAATAGGTGTACAACTTGACCAGTTCCCTTTCGATAGCATACTTCCAACCTGTGCCAAATTTGGAGACTTGACATAGGGTAAAAAGATTTATTGTGTAAGAGAGTTGTGTGTTAAGGAAAAAGGGGCAACCGTGGATAAGGGCCAAGACTTTTTCCAGATGTTGTAGTTGTAGGTGTTTTGGGAGATATGCATGCAAAATGTGCGATCACATAATTAGCCTGTGAATTATTTACCTAAATACATAGAAAATACGTCGCCTAATGGACCACAACAATTGTGGGATATACACACCATGGGACAACAACCATAATCGTCTAGTGTAAATCTAGAGCCCACGATGTTTTCCAACATCCTTCAAACCTCTATCAAAATGGGATATTTAGAACGAAGCTTTTTCCAGTGTTGCTTGCTTATTCACATTAACATAAACCTGTTATTGGTAGCTAATCTACCTACACACTTTGTCTAACCAACACCTAATCTGAGCCATCGATGTAAGTGTTCATGGAAATCCTTGTAGTAATCATGTGAACTTTTCAACTAAATCCCTAATATGAACCATTAAGACTAATATTCCAAATGCAACATCGAGGAGTTATTCAACTCGATAGGCTCACCTTAGAAAACATACTCGCATCACGTGCAAACATAAGAGCTTCACAACAGGGTATGGGCATCCATCGAGGCATAATAGGAAGTGTTTTTGTGGGATGTAGCAATTGAATGTGCCCTATTTGATATGTATGTAAAATGTGGTAACAAGACCTTAGAAAAGTTTAAATGTCCATATGAGAAATTCAGTATATGGACACCAAGTGTCTAACCAAAGGACTAAACGTGATATCTTGTTATGGAATACCATAATTGTAAGCAAATGCATTTTGCAAGTGTAAAGCCTGATTCTGTAACCTTTTTTGGTATCATCTTATGTTGTGCCAAAATGGAATCTTTAAAGTAGGCAGTAAACAACCATTAAAGCATAATAGTAATTGATGTTTGCATGTAGTTGAAAGTAACCTATTAAACATAAAACATAAAAAAAATCATCACACTTCTATTGACGGGTGACTTGTCACGCCAGTGGCAGCCGATGGATGGGCCACAGATCCTTCTACTTGCCCGCTTGATAAACAAGAGAATCAATCAATCGTGTATAATTGTATACGTTATTGTGACTGGTTTAGCCGCATAGTGTATTGAATTGTCAAATTTTTCCTCAAATTGTATACATATAACCCGCATAATATGCCATGTTTCAATTATCCACCCGAGGTTAGAAATCATATGAAATTTGTTGTAGATTTTTTCACGTTTTCCGGGATTTGAGTGAATTTTATGGCACGACGGAATCAATAATTTATGTATCACTTCATGTTGGATACGTAACCATGGACAACATTGTTTCGTCTGTCTGTTTGTTTTTTCACACTGAACAAACTTCGTAGATTGAAGGGCTCGTTTTTGTATCCTCTCCTTTGAGGCTCAACGTCATCATTCATTCTCTTACCTTGTGTCATGTTCAACCTTATAACGGTCTGCAACTTTGTTTCATTGGTCACTTGGCTCAGACCACGTCTATTTTGCCCATAAATCTTCCTGCTCTGTATCGTGGCATTGATGTTGCACACCCGATGTCACAAATATTGGTTCATGGGTTAGGAGGATGCTATAAATAAAGTCTTTTAATGTGTCTACATTAATCAGTCACTTTTTGTTTTTTTAGGTAATTTCCAAGCTTTATTACTCACATTGGTTGCATGTTTTTTTCTAAACATTTTCCTCTTTGGGATGTTTATTAAGGGACATTTTCGTTCCTAAGTTAAAAATATAGGAGACAAGTTAGGGTAAAACGAATAGTGTGGATGTATGATTGGAACGTTCTATAAGATTCCTCGTGTGCATGTGTTGGATTTTGAGGTTAGACTGAGTGAAGTGATCGCTGCATGTCCATGCAAATAAAAGTGAAAGCAATCCAAACATTCGTTGCCTATGTCTACGATGCTCATTGTTATCAAGAATTATTTGACTTTTCTTTGCATGGTTAATCGGATCCCACATGACAGCGTCAGTGCCATCTTATCCTTTCATTGACATTTTGATATTTTTTAACCTAGGGTTGCTTCTGTAAATAACACTCCAAACTCGAGGGCCCTCTTGAGTTGTCACACTTATCATAGAATGCGTGCACTTCATGTCTGCTCACAACGCTTTCACTTGGCCACCATTAATCATCAACATTATCATCACCAACAAGATCAACTTCACATTTTATGCATTGGATTTGTGATTTTGTAAGATTGTTGAAATTTGAAGATTGAACTTGCATAGAAGTTGGAAGTTTAAATAATTCATTTTCTTCAATAATTTCTTTTTTTTAATCGTAATTTGAAAATATGTTTTAAAATTCTTATAAACTTTAATGATACTCATGGATCTTTAAATTAATTAGTACTAATTCAACATGCATATAAAATTTAACTTATTTTATGTCTTTTGTAATTTAAAAAAAAAACAAATTTGACGTGCATATTAAATTTTGAACGCCAAATGACATCCATATAATTTTTTAGACTATCAAATAATTTTATTGTGAGGTGTAACATTGAATGTCAAAATCCAGCATTGATCATATGTCATGCGAATTTGTAAGTGTCTTATAAAGCACCCTTGTTTGGTGTTTTGGTGTGGACTTACATTTACAAGTTAATTGACCCAAGATCAAATTAATTATTGCTTGTTGCAGGCTTTGTTTAGTTTTATTAGATGTTAATCTTTGTTTCCTTCATTAATTGTTGTACTTGATGGAGATTTGTTAGGTGTATATTTTGGATGCTAAAGAAAATGTTTATTATATCCTCTTCCTATTTCATTAAATCAAAATGGTTTATTTGGAATTTATCCAAAGCATGCCCATAACATTTAGCTAAGATAAGAGTTTTGGAGCAAGGTTGGACATCCTTCACAACTTAATTGGTACCTAGTTTTCGATCAAATTAATTATTGTTATATTGCAGGCTTTGTCTCTAGTATCCATCATAAAAGAAACTTAAAACAATTGTTTAAAAACATATCATTGTTGTACATGGAGATTTGTTAGGTGTATATTTTGGACGCTAAAGAAAAAGTTGATTATATCCTCTTCCTATTTTGTTAAATCAAAATGAATCATTTGGAATTTATCCAAAGCATGCCCATAACATTTAGCAAATAAGATTTTTGGAGCAAGGTAGGACATCCTTCATATTAGGTAGTTTTCATTTTGTAGTTGTATTACTCTCTTATCCATCATAAAAAAAACTTAAAACAATTTTTAAAAACATATATTTCACTCAAAATTACAACTCCAACAAACAAGATATTGTCATTCTCTCTGGTGTAATTTGCAATTCATGTGCAATTGCTAGTGATAAAATTGTATAATAACATCTTCACAACTAATTCCACAACATAAAATTTAAATTTAAAGAGTGTAAGAGCGTCGAATTTCAAACTATCTCTTCCTCTCAAATAAAAATTCGTTGAAGGTCAGTTCTTTTATGTAAGTATAATTTTTTATTTTTTTATACTTAACTTAATGATTTCTTCATATAGATTCATATATTTGTACAGGATCATTTAAAAGTTTATACAGTTTTATAAATTTTCAGCATGTCGTTCTCTACGGTTATCAAAATTTTTTACCGGTAATATACGGCTAAAATCACAAAAAATGGCCCACGACCTGTCAATTTCAAGGCCTGAGTCATTTCATACAAAGAAATGATGCATGGAAGGGCTCAAAGTTCAACTTCATGCTCAAAGTATAAGGTTGTGGCCGATGTTGTAACGACGAACAACAAAGAAGATATGTCCCTTTTTTCTCCAACGTTGAGCAATTTATGGCTTTTGATTTCATTTTCTTGAGCAAGAACTTCTTGTAGTGGTTGTACCTCTACAAAAAGGTCAATAAATATATTGTTGGACCTTGCAACATCTTTCTATTTCAACTGAAAAAAAAACCTACAAATAGAGTATGCTTATCAAATGTGTTTAAATCAGCTTACATGTTTGATATCATCTTCCATTCCATGCGCCCAAACACTAACCACTTGAAATTTCTATTGGAGCTGTCAATAACACTTAAAATTTCAAGCACAAAAAACTCTTCCTCAAAATCAAAGTGTTGGAACACTGATCAATACATACAAATCTAATATGACCAACCCTTTATCCAATGACTTCCCCCAATTAAAAGCAACATTATGCACACCGAGAAGAATCATTTTGCTCCTACTTCATATAATAACTCCATCATGTTTATCTACTTGTTATTCTCAATTGTTACTAATTTATTCCCAGATATGCACAAAATAGGTTTGTTGAAAATACGTTGGATATTTTTATGTAATTGAATTTCACATTTGTAAATATATGATTCCATAACATTTACCCACAGGGAAACGAATTCCAAAATGGGAACTTGGTAAAAACATTTCTTAGAAATTTTTGTTGAGAATCTGTAGACACCGCTTTTTGGCACGTTGTCCTCTCACCCTGCGTCCACTGCTCATTCACCACACTCATTCCTCTCACCTTATTTCTAAGCACTTGTATCCCCCATTTTCCCCTCATCACACCCTAATCCCTTCCTATTAATTACTAAAACCCATTTCATCACCCCTAATCCTTTAATCAACCCATCCTAACATTAATCGCATTATTATATTTTTTAACCACCTAATTACCCATTAACCCCTTTATCACCCTCTCCACATTATATTATTATTATTTATTTAACCCCCCACATAACATCCCTAAATTTACTCACCTACCCTTAATCATCCCCCATTAGCTCCCCTAATTTCTCTCCAAACAACTCGTCATACCCTTTTCCCACCAATTTTTATTCATGCCTTCCTGAAATCAAATCTGACTCGTCACCCCTCTTATTGCCATTCTAATCATTTCAATCCCGAAATTGATTTTTTTGGCTATCCCATTCGCCAGTGACTCATCGGGTCCGCCGTCGACCCTATAAATTTACGTTCACCCCTTTTCTAACCCCAAGAAAATTAATATCTTTTCCATCTTTCCATGATTGTTGCCTTCTCCCTTTCCTATGGAGCCTCTGTCATCAGCTTGATCTACCTCAACATCACTTTGCATGATCTCATAGGATCCTTGGAACACCTTGAATTTTGTTGAAGATCTCATTTATTCATGTTTGGTTTTGTTTTTCAAGTTTTCCATCAACTTTGTCCATCCTCTTAGCCACCTTTGATTCCGCTTTAGATCTATCCTCTATCCCATCAGTTTACCAAAATCTCATAGACTGCTCCAGTCGTTGTCGATCGTAGCCAGTCGTCGTCAACTTAGCCTTCATCCTCATCAAATCATCCATCCCTTGCATTCTCTTTGTCCTCTCCCCATTGTAGACATCCAAAATATGTTGACACTTAGCATTTCATCCAATCCATTCAATTAATGACACTTCGCTGATCAACCCTTCTTTGCTCCATTTTCGGATGCCCATTTACAACACCTTCTAGTTCGTATTCTTCCCATATTTAGCTTATTTGGCTAATATCTCTTTTATTAGCTAAACATTCCTCCTTTCGAACATTTAGAACCTCCCTAGTTCTCGCTAGACCACTTCTATTGGCTTCGTAGGCTATCTATCAGTCGCAATTGGTTATCCAGACCCCTCCCAACTCTCAATGAGTCTCTAATCACATGCTAATCAAGTTTAACTAGCCTAAATCCTAGTTAACTAGCCTAAACCAATGTTAACTAACCTAAAGCCAAGGCTAACTAACCTAATCCTTCTTAAGCTTTAGTCCCACATACACCCAAATTCCAAACTCTTCCATTTGGAAAACTATAAATAGAAGGGTATCTCCTCCCTCTCAACCTTACACCTTGTTTTCATAACAAAAATCTCTCATATTTGGAGATATTGGCATTAGACCTCATTTGCATTAGCTAAGCTAATAGGCATTTGATCTTGGTTATCCTCCATTAAAAGAGCTTCATCTTGCACCCATAATAGGTTAGTAATGGAATAACTAAACTTGGCCATGTAGCCATTTAGTGAGATTCATTCACCCTCATGGAGTAAACAACAAAACTAATTGCTTAAGTCTTTAGTAGGCATGTTTTATTAAGCTTTCAAGAATAAAGGTTAATGATATTTGCTAGATTTCTTGTTATTTCAAGTTTTAAATGCATGCAAATAGGATTCCTTGCTCATTTCTTATCTGATGGTCCATTGAGGGACTTTGCACAAAGTTTTGGGGTTTTGCCCCATTTCCATAGCTCTTTGCAAAACCTTTCATTGAACACATTTGGCACGCCCACTGGGACACTTATGTCCATCCTCCATCAATGGAGGTCTTTTGAGTTCTTCAAAGTTCATTTGCAAGTTTTTAGGGTAAAATATCTTGTTATTTGCTCATTTATATTTCTAATACTAGCTAAATAACCTTCATTTGCATATATTTTGTGGGTTGGTTTAGAAATAGGTTGCTTTGACTAACAACTAACCTGTTTGCTTTTAAAAAAATTATGTTTGCGTGTATTTTGCAGGTTTTACAGGGGGTGCGAGTACATGTCCTGAATAAACACGTATACGTCGAAACATACATGTTTCCATCGAACAGATGTGTATCCATTGAAAGGGACGTGTATGCATCATTTTGGGCATGTATCCACCATTGTTATCGTGTTTTTTTGCACTAGGTGTGTCTCCATCGAAATAGGAACGTAGTTGTTGAAAGGGGCGTGTCTCCATCGAAATAGGTGCATATCCGTTGAAAGGGGGCATGTATGTGTCATTCTGGGAATGTATCTGTCACTGTTATTGTGTTTTTTTCCACGGGGCATGTCTCCATCGAAACAGGTGTGTATCCATTGAAAGGGGCGCGTATCCGTCAAATTGGGTGCGTATCCGTTGAACTGGGTGCATATCCATAACTATGACTATATTTTTTTACACTGGGGCACATATCCGTCAAACTAGGCGTGTACCCATTGATCAGGTGCGTACCTGTCAGTACAGGGGCATGTATGCGTCGAAATGTGTTCATTACCAATCTTCCAGAGGCCATAACTTTTGCTCCCGAGCTTGAAACGACTCTGTTTTCATTGCGTTGGAAAGGTATTGAAGAGAAATACACAATGGAATCATAAAATTAGTATTTTGACTTACTTAAAATTTATGGTTTACATTATTAGGTAAATATTCATTTTCTAACGTATCTTAAAGTTCAAAAAAATGTTTTCTTGGCCATTCTAACACTTTGAAATATTTTTGTAGCACTAATCAGTTGTTTGCAGGGTTATTTTGGTTATTTCTTGACTAACTTAGTTAAGTGTTTCATTTCTTAGCTTGAGCAAGGTTTGTAAAGTGTGCATGCTCTCTCCTCGTGCCTTCAAAAGTGATATTGGAGATCAAAAACACTTGCACAACTTTGTATCATATGTTAAAAACACTTGTTCTAAAAGATAAAATAATTTTTATGTGATTTAGTAGGAATTTTCACACTACATATGCTCTTCCTTCGTGCCTTTTTGGTGATCTTAGGAATCAAAATTAAGGTGTAAATTCCCTTTGTTGATATCAATTTGCAATGGAAAATTACTAAACTCGTTGTCTACAGGACCTAACGCTTGTCAAAGAAAGGCGTCAAAGACAAAACACAAACCCGCTAATACACATGTTTCTTACAAGTTGCCAAATGGTGTGCCACTTAGAACCACATTAAGTTAAGCAAGATAAAAAACACACCATATTCAAAACATTGTATTGCAGGTTCCGGAAAAGGGTACTGTCAACACCAATCCGGCACTATGATAATTCTTCACCGAGAACCCCTCGTGCTATGATTATTTACTAATGAACAACTTTTAGTTTGGTGGATGTAATCTGGAAACACAACAACAAACATAACACAAGAATACCATAGACTATGATAAGAAGGAATGATGATAAATCTGAAATATCAGTATAAATTATAATTTCAACATGAAATTGTTACAATCTCACCCATGAGGTACTTCAAGTGTTACTGACTTCACTTGCCTTCCAGCAATAACTATGGGAGAAACTTCACAATTACACCTCTTAATGGCTTCTTTAACACACCTTTAAAATGATGGCTTCCTTTACACACTTACTCATACAATATTTCTCACTACTTCCTTCTATTCTAAATGAGGGGGGTGGCCTCTCTATGTATAGAACTTCCAGGCTTATCCATCTTATCTCTAAGATAGGATAAGAAATCTACTCTGATGAATCATATTCCATACCTTAACTCTTATCTGTACATGTAAGCTTATCTTTTAAGATAAGATAAACCTTATCATTTCACATGGGTTCCACATTTTTAGACTTTTTACAAATAAAATAAACAAAATATTTATGACCTCACTCCTTGTCCTTATTACCAATATAATATTTCTAATTCCTAATCATGTAGACCCTACTTCTCTACTTGCCCTAACTTTGACATTTTAACATTACCGAACCACTTATGACAAATATTTACTTTTTACCACAACATTCCTATTGTACTTTTGACTATTACCGTACTATACATTATTGGCGGGGTTGTACCGGCAGCACCGTTATCTTCTATCAGACGCTACTACTAATTATACTTAACAACATCCTATTCCTAATACATACATTAATGAAATAGATATTACGGAGGAAAATTTTAGTGTCGACAGTACGTCCCTATCCGCTCAACTGGAACATAACCTCTTTGGCATAACACCTTAAGCTACAACAATAGGGGTGGTTCCAGGAACCCTAAAGTAATCCACTGTTGAGTAACCTCGTGGATGAAACAAGAAGCGCTCTGCTTACCCACTTGACTAGTACGCCTTGTGAGTTAGAGTTACCGGTTGTCCGTATGGCGACCCCAGGGAGAGCACACGTGGACGCACTAGTTGCCCTTTGTGCTCGAAGGGGCTAAAGTAAAGCCGAGATACTCCCAAGATAGGCAAGGGACTATATGGATAAATTGCACTCGCTTAAGAAAAAATTTTAACACCTAGTTGAGAGAACTTATTAAGGAGGCCATTCTATCTTGGAGCCCACTTTACTAGTCCTTTTTACGTCTAGCCACACGAAGTGACAACTTATTTAGAGTCTGAACCTTGTTTTTCAAACAAGGCAAAGAGTCCACTTAAGTTCGACCTAAGTGCCTTTTATCACGAAAATTAGATGATGTTTCACTTAGCTTAGCTTCTTTCTTGCCTTTGGACGAGGCAAAACTCTACCCAAGTGACGCGTAGTTTATTTTCACATATTTTGATCTACACCTTTGCATTCTTGTTGCCCATTTGGGACAACAGTAGGCATCTTTCGGGATAGATGTCATAGATAGTGTTCACCACTTTTTTGTCCGTTTACGCTCATCCATGTTTGCGACTAAGTTGTTAAACATTTAAAGTGTGTGGATGTGTCCTTATATCTTTGATTGCCACTTGATCTTGATTTCAAGATCATCATCATAGTTCGGATTGATTCATCATTTTATCTCCCTTTGACGTGTTACCTTGTTTGAATTGTCTCGACACAATTAAGATACTTATGCCATGTTTTTCGTAAATGTGATCTAAGTATTTTCATTGTGGTGTTACGCTGCACACATTTTAGCACATCCTTAGTATACTTTGACTTAGTTTGATTTCAAACATTGTCCCAAATCTTAAAAGGTGTCGCTTACTGTGTTTGCGTTGTTTCGATACCACTTTGGCACTAATATCTCGCTTCTCCGTGATGCTGAATAGACGTGTCCAATTGGTGTGGTTACGTGGCTTACATTTTTAAACCTTGCCCTTTAACATTTTGGCCTTGTTGGTTGTTGAACGTGTCGTTGTATCCTTTGATTGGGATTCATGTCTACTCTTTGTTAATATTTACGCCTTGTTCATTTCGAGCTTGACGTAAATATTGACATTGTGTTGATCATCTTTGCATCAAACTCACTTTGCACACACATTTGCATAGGGTGTATTTCCTTGGTGATTGGCATTATGTTTCACATTTGCATGATTTTTCCTTGTGATTATTCATCCAGAAAACGTATTTTCTAGGGCAATCATTTTTTATCTCGTTAAGATTACATCATCATGATGTCTATTTTCCTTAGAGCTTCTTCAAAAAATCACGCACGCATCTCTATACTTACAAAATGTCTAGTTGGATGTCATCATGCGTCCTTGAATTGACATGTCACTTCCTTCCCTTTGAAGGAGTTACATCACACTATCTAGGTCTAGACATTTGTGCTTAAAAGATGCCAACGATGGCTGACTATTGCACGGTTTCTCACACTTACTACAATACAAAACCTAGGTTTAGGAATTCAAATCAAAAGATTCCCATTATAACTAAACCTTGTTTGGTTCTTCGTGCTAGAGGGCCCGTTCGGGTACCTTGTTCCCCACCTTCAGCTCATAGACGTTGGTATGATTTGGTTGCTTCTGATCCAAATTATTATTCAGGTTCCCCCCACTCTTCTTCTGATTCAGATCCAAACTACCATTCAGATTCCCACTCTCCTTCCGAAGATTAGGATCCCAAATATTGTTCGGATACCCCTAGATCAAATCTTGAATCATGGTCCTCCCTTCCTTTACAGGACATTTATTCCAAATCACCTCAACGAAGTCTTCCTCCTTTGAAGACTTGTGCGACTCCAAGTTCTGTTGTTCAAACATCTAATTCGGGTCTTGAGTCACGGTCCTCACTTTCTTTACAGGACCTCCTTCATCAGTCATCTAAATGACCTCTTCCTCCGTCGAATAGTTCCATGACTCGGGTTACCTCTAGTCAATCACCTAATTTGACTCCTACGTAGCAACTTAATGAATGGCTATGCAATCCTACTTTCTAACCTACATTACGTCATCTTCTAGAAAAATGACATAAGTCCAAATCCAAATCGTACATTCATGAGACGCTTGCCTCCAATCCTACTTCCTCTCTTGAACCATCTTCTTCTGTCAATCAATCTTCCCTCCTTATCAGACCTGTTTCTTCTATTCAAACTTCTATGACTAAAGAAAAACAACCTCTACTAATCGATTTCTCTTAGAATGAAGAAAAAATCAGAGTACACGATGATATCCCTTTAGAGGATTGTAAAAAAGGATTCTTTCTAGAACTCAATACGCTCGCGTATTGGGGAAAATAAGTTGATTCCTTTTATCAAAACATAGAGGAAAATCCTAAGGTCATGGAACTTGATTCTTCTTTTATTCCATCTTCACCTTCTTCTGAGCATGATGAGATGTTGGGGTCTAGCATTTAGCCATGGCCTATCTTCTCATTACCATATCATTCATTATCTATCATCATTCCTCAATAAAATCTCACCTTGGGTCATGTCCTAGTAGCCCTTCATCATCTTCTATCTATGGGACGTCTCCGAGTAGTCCCTCCTCATCTATACTTGGGCCACACCCTAGTAGCCCTTCATCATATTCTTCTATTCTCGGGCCATGTCCTCGTAGCCCAACTTCTTCTATCTTAGGGCCATATTCTAGTAGCCCTTTGTCATCTTCTATCAGTGGCTCACCTTCTCGTAGCCCATCCTCTTCAATTCTTGGACCGTATCCTCATCATCCTTCTACCAATGACTGGGGCAAGCCCACCATCATTTCTCTCATTCCTATCATCAATCATAAACATCACTTTCTCCCACTTCTCGAGGTCAGAAAAGTCACACGTCAGCTTATAAGAAACCCAATCAGGTTCATTATCAAGCTCATTTCAAAACTTCCAAGAGCTTGAAATCCACCAACAACTCGAACAATCTCAAAATTGTAAATCAAGCATGATTCAAGAACACACATCAACATAACCATCAAGTACAGCGTAAAGTGCATAAACCTCTGGATAGGGAACTCAAGATCCTGCATACGAAATCCTTGTTTCAAGATAAATCGCAATCATGTGTTGAGTGTGAGCTCACCTCTATCATTGAGATCGGGGATAACATGACACTTGATAAATAAACATGCCTCGTCTCCCTTATCAAGGAAGTCACATACATTGTTGTTAGATCTTACCACACAGAGTGATGTTTTTGGTCCCAACCTCTTAAAAATATCAAAATCTAAAAATAAAAAACAATTAAAAAATACAAAAACGTAATGAAATTACTTGTATAATTCAGATCATGAGCAGAAATATAACACCAAATAACACAATATTCCATAATAATTATCTCAATATGTGATTAGAATAGCTTTGCCACTTCGAGGGGGCAACCTCCAAACCATACAATAAGACTCAAATGCTCCAAATGATGATGAAATACTATCTAAAATCCCCTATATATACTATTCATATGTTATGGCCAACACCAAGGCCAACCTACTAAGCATGAGAAAGTATAAATGATATAATAAAATGATATGGTAAGCCACAAGTCGGCTACTCATATCCTAATACAAGCAATAGGTTAAGGGCGTAGCATGCCCTTCCCCTTCAAAGCAATATTGTGCCCAATGTTGAGAAGCTCTGGGTGTTGCTGCAGGAATGTCATATCTTCTCATGTTGCATCTTCATTGTCCATATTCTTCCACTTAATCAGGTACTTAGTAATAACTTGTGTCCTTAATCTTTTAGTGCATGTTTGAAGGATGCATTTAGGTTCTAAGATGACTCTCCCCCCCTCATCGAGCTCAGGTAACACTATTTGGGCTGACACTCTCTGTCCAATTACTTTCTTCAGGCAAGAAACATGAAAAACTGGATGTATTTTGGTTGATTGTGGAAGTTCTAATTTGTATGTTACAGTACCAATCTTCTGTAATACTTGATAGGGGCAATAATACTTTGGTGAAAGTTTGTTATCCTTTTGTTGTTGTTTCAAAGACATTTACTTATATGGTTGTAACCGCACAAAAACCCAATCACCGACTTTAAAATGCCTTTCTGTGCGATGTTGATCAGTCTGTTGCTTCATGCAGTTTTCTACCATGACCAAGTTCTCCTTGAGACTAGAGAGGACCTCATGTTAATACTGAATGTGTTCTTCTACTGCTCTAACCCGCGGTTGTCCTCTCAATGATGATGTGATGGATGGCGGATGGTACCCATAGAGTGCAAAAAAAGGAGAAATTTTAGATGAAGTATGGAAGGAAGTGTTATACCAGCATTCTGCAAGTGGCAACCATTGGACCCATCTTGCTTATTTATCTGACGTAAAGCAATGGAGATATCCCTCCAAACACTTATTTACAACTTATGTTTTCCCATCAGACTGGGGATGATAAGAAGAGCTACGAGCTAACTGAGTACCCAAACATGAGAATAAATCAGTCCAAAAATTACTAGTAAATATAGGGTCTCGATCACTTACTATAATATTTGGTGTCCCATGGAGCTTCTGAACTATGTCCATGAAGGTTGTTGCTACCGTGCTTGCAGCAAATGGGTGTGCCAAGGCATAAAAATGAGCATATTTGGTGAGTCTATCTACCACAACCATGATGACAATTGTTCCTTCAAATTTAGGCAATTCTGTGATAAAGTCCATGGAAACCTCTTCCCACCGCTAGCTAGGAATAGATAGAGGTTGTAGAATATCTGGGGATCGAACTGTTTCACCTTTATTTTGCTGACAAACCATGCATTCTGCCACAAATTTTTGGAAATCCCCTTTGAGACCTTCCCAGAAGAAATCTTGTTTGACTCGATGATAAGTCTTCAAGAATCCAGAGTGCCCCCCTACTGGAGAAGAGTGAAGCTCAGATAGAATCCAATTTTCAAGAGTGGGGTTCTTACATAGGTATGATCTATCTTTATACCATAAAGCATCCCCTTTCAATACAAATTTTTCAAACATGCTTGGATCATTCTGAAGATGATGAATGAGGTTTTGTGTGGTTGGGTCATTTCTCCATTTGGACCTTGCCTCATCTATCCAATCTTCCTGTAATATGGATATGGCACATAACAAGGCTGCAGTTGATTCATCTTTCTGCGACAGAGCATCCGTAACTACATTCTCCTTCCCTTTCTTATAGATAATCTCAAAATCATATCCCAACATCTTGGAGACCCATTTTTGTTGTTCTTCAGATGATAAACACTACTCTAAGAAGTATTTTAGACTATCATGATTTGTCTTCACTATCAAAAATCTAAAAATAAAAAATAATTAAAAAATACAAAAACATGAGAAAACACAACAAAAATCAAAGGTACAAAGATCAAACATTGCAATCAGGTATTGCGTACACATGGATGTTTCTTTCTTCCCTTTTTATTCTGTAAGTCTTCCTACCATTTTCATCCCTTCGGTGATATTTTGGTTAGCCTATTCACATGTATTTTCTGACATTTATCTCTATGGTTTCTGTTTGACCCTGGTCTTTTATCACCTTGGTAAATTAAAGAACATTTGACCTCTTAGAGATCCTATGACAATCAACATATAATAAACTTGTTGCGAAGAGCTTTTGGACATATTTGTTGACACTAGCTAATGACATCATCACAATCACTTCCACCTCCTTCCATCAAGCCATTGGTGGTTCTTAACCCCTTGTCAAACAAGAGAGCTGAAATAAGTTTTTAGAAAGTAAAAAGAAACAAGATCAATCAATCATAAGCTAAAAGCTACAGAGCAAAATAAAATTGATATATAACTCTCTCTTGGGGTATTTTCCAATAATCTCTATCGGGGCTATGGACGCCTGACTGGTAGTAGAGCAATGTTGCGATTAGAATCAAATACATCTCCGTTGGGGCTATGGACGCCTAGCTGGCAGCGGAGCAATGCACGGCTACCCTTCCACCCTTCATTCATAAATCACCTATCATCTATCAAAATAAATCATTCCTACACATTGGCTAGGGTGTGTTCACTTGTTTTCTATTAAATCTTCCCTTCAATAGGTAATTAAATTCCATGTGCACACACTGGATCTCTATGAGTAAACATGATTAGTATGTTACCAAGTGTATTTTTTGGACCTTGTTCAGACTCTTACTCTAGTCCATATCTTATCTCACGATTTGTGCCTTTGGATAATCACTTCTTCATCGTGAGGCTTCTAAGCTACATTCATATTATTCACATCGTTCTTCTACTTCGTTCAGAAGCTCCATGTGTATAAGATTACTTTTTTTCCATGTTTTCAGACTCCTTTATCCTCTTTCACACAAAAATAATCTTCTCCTTCCTTTCTATCATGTTTTTTTAGGCCAACTTATGCTGGGGGCATCCTTGCTTCTTCCTAGCACTTCATTGGTTTACGTTCACCATCATGTTGAACCTATCCATAATGGCCTTGGGTCCCACTTCTACATGTGAAGAGTTTGCCTTTGAATACTCCCACCTAATCGTTGGGGCATTTTTGCATCTTCACCTTTCTCATACGCGTGGTCTTATGCCCTTGTAAATCCCATCTATCGCTAGGGGGCATCCACGCTTCCACGTCTTCCTATACATAGTTTCAGAAAAATTTCAAAATCATCAAAAACATTCAAATATGTTAGAAAAATCATCCAAAACATTCAAATATGTTTTAGAAAACTTCTAAACAATATAATCATCCTACAAAACATCACTCTTTGGTTCTCACTTGTTCATGTGTATGACTTGTGGATCATTTTGATCTACAACCATCAACAAAATCTAGGTTGGTTACTTCGTCTGTACTCTAGGGCACAATGAGTTGCCTAGTACTGTTTCGTAATGCACATTGGCTTTTCATAGGACTGAATTGTCCTCAGTTATTCCCCTTCTATGTATCCTTGCTTGGGGCACCATTATAACCCTTGTCGTTAATTCGCACAGGTCATAATTGAAGCTCAATAACAAAAACATTAAGTTATGTTTCTCTGTTAGGTTAGCTTGTTTACTTTCTCATATTGCATTGCATTTTGAATGTTGCATGGGGTTAGGAATCTTTTACTTTCTCGTATTGCATTGCATTTTGTATGTTGCATGGAGTTGTTGTTTTTAGCAATGGACATTTGTTCCTATATGGCTTTTCATGTCATACTATACTTTTGTTCATTCTTTTTAATAAGGACCGATGATGAAAATCTTTAGCAATATGATGACAAATAAAGTTGTTTAAAAGGCACTGGATGGATGTTGGCTCAATCCCCCTTCCTCATTCTCATTTTTCTTCTATCTCCTTTCTTCTTCTCCATGCTATTCTTTCTTTTTTTCTCTTTTTGTCATCTTTTTGATTGTCAATCGATTTCTTCTATCACCCCATGAACAATCAAGGGGGCATACTCCATTCTACTCATTTTTTCTTCTATCCCTTCAAAATTTTCTACCCGTTTGTACTTGTCTACTTTCTTTGAAGTGACGTCACTTACGCCACCTCAAAGAGGGGCAAATGTAGACACCTAAAATATGCTTACACTTAGCATTTCATTCAATCCATTCAATTAATGACACTTCGTTGATCAACCCTTCTTTGCTCCATTCTCAGATGCCCATTTACGACACCTTCTCGTTCGTATTCTTTCCATATTCAACTTATTTGGCTAATATCTCTCTTATTAGCTAAACATTCCTCCTTTCAACCATTCAGAACCTCCCTAGTTCTCTCTAGACCACTTCTATTGGCTTTGTAGGCTATCTATGAGTCGTAATTGCTTATCCAGACCCCTCCCAACTCTCAATGAGTCTCTAATCACTTACTAATCAAGTTTAACTAGCCTAAACCCTAGTTAACTAGCCTAAACCAAGGTTAACTAACATAATCCTTCTTAAGCTTTAGTCCCACATGCACCCAGATTCCAAAATCTTCCATTTGGAAAACTATAAATAGAAGGGTCACTCCTCCCCTTCAACCTTGCACCTTGTTTTCTTAACAAAAATCTCTCATATTTGGAGATATTGGCATTAGACCTCATTTGCATTAGCTAAGCTAATAGGCATTTGATCTTGGTTATCCTCCATTAAAAGAGCTTCATCTTGCACCCATGATAGGTTAGTAATGGAATAGATAAACTTGGCAATGTAGCCATTTAGTGAGATTCATTCACCCTCATGGAGTAAACAACAAAACTGATTGCTTAAGTCTTTAGTAGGCATGTTTTATTAAGCTTTCAAGAATAGAGGTTAATGATATTTGCTAGATTTCTTATTATTTCAAGTTTAAATGCATGCAAATAGGATTCCTTGCTCATTTCTTATCTGATGGTCCATTGAGGGACTTTGCACAAAGCTTTGGGGTTTCGCCCCATTTCCATAGCTCTTTGCAAAACCTTTCATCAAACACACCCATCTTAACATCAAATCTGACATCTTTGCATCAGATTTATGTTATGTTTCTACATATCTGTGATTAGCCATGCACCGGTCATCTTCGATCGTACCAGTTGGACTTGGGTTACCATCGACCCACTCAGGTTTGCTTTTCCGTTATCAAAATTTTATCATTATCAATTCTTATCTCAAAATCTTTAGCATGTATCAGATCCACATCTCATATTTCATCTGCATACCTTTATCATTTATCAAATCTTATTATCCAAAGAGGGTTGACATCCATCCTAAGAAATTATCACTTCTCATGACCGACTATGGCAACAAACCCTCCATCTCTATCACTAATCTTTTTTGTGTGTTAGTTATCTTCGTTGTGCAGGTCAATAAGCTCGCAACAGAGGGATTCTCTTCTTTTGTGCCCGTACCATATCCATCGCCATCTACATCAGGAGCTCACTTAAATCCTCCCATACTTTGAGGTTTCTTGATTTCACGTAGACTTTTCACTAACCTAAAATAGGAAACGCATAAATCTTGTCAAACATTTTGGCACGCCCGGTGGACCACATTCTTCTTCGATGAGTCTTTTTTCCTTCGTTTTATTTTCATTTTCCTTCATATCCCTTTCTTTCTACTAGCCTTGCAAGTGGGAGTTGTGTTTGCTCGCATATGGTGGTTTGTTTGTCGAGATCAAGGGCACACTTGCTTAAAAAATTGAAAGAAAATAAAATAAAAAGGAAAAATCGTACCCGAGTATTCTTCTTTTTATTCCCTACTTTCTTCTTCCTACATCTCCTAGTGTGTGTTCTCATCAAAATTCACATTTCATTTTTCCTTCTTGCTTGATCATATAGATTAAATAGGAGGTTAATCTTATACATTCACCTTTTCTTCCACACACATCCAAACTCATGCACCAACTTACACATCTGAAACGTCGTCTTCCTGGTGGAACTATTGGGATTTCATCACCCAATAGGAAAGCCTCCGTGATGTTTTGGCCACGTTACAATTTTTTTTGGCTATCAGTATATTGGCTAAGCACCCAAAACCCTTATTGCTATGGTGCATGAAGTGTGGGGGTAGGCCCTAATATCAGGCCCTGTACCAGTAGTCATCACAAATATGCGCCTCACGTACCTTTGGGTACATTGAGGACTCTATCCAAAACGTCTCAAAACTAGCCTTAGATCGACCATTTCCTAAGTTCCCTCTTAACCCTTTTCTTATTATTTTTCACATCTTCTAATAAACAAGATAATTTAAAAATTGTTGCTTGTCTTGTTTGCTTTAGTAACACTTATCTAGGCCCTTGTTTGTTTCATGTCTGTTATCACTAGATCTCAAATCAAGAAAATGTAACAAACCACCTCGTCTAACATTCCCGCCTCCAACAAAATCATCCAACAAACGTCCACCCTTGTTATTGGTTATTTTATTCCTCTGACCACATCCTCTTAAGTTTCCCAATTCCTTGTTTCCATGGATCCTTCTAGTGAGCCCTTTTCTGTCCAAAATCATTCCCATGTTGAAAACATTCCCTTCTAATACCACCATTCGATCCCATCTAGACCAACTACACCTCCATCTTATGCTTCCTTGGATACCTTTGGGACTCTTGTTTTTCCCCACGGATGCTCAGAGTTCTAAGATCTCTTGAACGTTAATCATGTTGCTCTTTATGATCACATTCTCTACCGATCCACCAATATTCCCATTGACGGACCCCCACTTAAACAAATCTTCGCCTATCACTCCCAACATGAAACCTCTCAGACCCTCACCTCTCAACTCGCCGTCTTCTTCCCCCGAGGCATGAATGAGCTTGTCATGATTCAACATGAACTTGGTTCCCATCAGATTTCTGCTCCAATGCCTCAGACTTACCAATCCACTCAACTGGTGGCTCTTATTCTACCTAATCTTCCTCGAATAAACACTGACCCCTTTTCTGCCATCTCTATCATCTCTTCATCCACTGTTGTTATTTCTACACCTAACCAAGCTTTACAAGAATCATTTTTTTCTCCTTCCCCCATCTGAACAACATGATCAAGCCTCCATAATAATATTTGCATTTCAAATTCATGATAATTTCACCACTTCACAGTCCCATCCTTATGAATCAACCCAAACACATCAGCCTCCTCTTTAGAATCCATTTTACCATTTCTTCCTTAATCAAGCAACTCAAAACTCTCATCCATTTCATACCTACATCCCCACTCATCCTGCATAGAATCAACATAACATCCCCACTTCTCAACAAACACAATCACATCCCCCTCACTATATTCCCATCTCTCAACAGAACCCATTTTCCCAACATGTTCCATCACATCCATTCAATTATCCCCCCCTATCAACCACCTCCGCAAACACCCACCTATCGTCAGCACTATGATACTCATCCTCAACCCAATCCTTCCACATCTTACGATTCATAACCACGTCAATCCACCTCTCATCCATCGCACGACCCCATGTAGAATTTGTTGAATAGGTTAGAAAACCTTAAATCCACCGGCATGTGTCCCAAGAGCTCATTTACCTACAGACAAATTTGCAATGAGCCCATCCATCCATCCATCCCTATCAAACCTTATCCACCACATTGGGAACTCCCTAAATTCTTGAAATTCAATAGTAAGGAGGATCTCCAACAACATATTTTTGCTTTTAGACATGCCTGCTACCTTATTGCACATTATCATGACCTCATGCTTCGTACCTTCCCTATGTCATTGGTCAGCCCTTCCTTGGACTGCTACAATGGCATCCCGCAACACTCCCTTCTTTCATTCACCCAAATCATGCAATAATTCCTAGAGCATATCTCCATAAACATTGTGCGTAAGGTCACCATCACTGACTTGTATGTTATTAGACAATATGACGATGAATCCATCGTATATTTCATCATTAGGTGGTGTGGTGCCATTAACTAGCTATCCTTTTCCCTCCCACAAATCAAGCTCATTGAGCTCTTCTCTTGATCATGTGTCAAACACATCTCATCAACCCTCCAAATCCAATCCTTTTACACCTTTGAGGAGGCCTTCATGGTTTGTAAACTAGAACTTCATGCCCTTGAGCAAGGCCATGTTAAACTCAGATCCAACAAACCAAAACCAAAATTTACTAAAACATCCAAGCCAATGACAAATCCAAAAATGATGCTAACTTCATCATCGTCAAATCTTCCGCCACATTTACCTCCCATGCCAATCCCCCACAAAGGGATCCTTATTCTACCCCTAACTATACCCCTCTCAGGGGTCATATAGTTCATTTTTCGACAAGCTCATGGTGGATCGTCTCATCCATATTCCTCCTATCTGCTCTGTCAATGACACATGTCCTAAACCCATGTGGTATTGTGAGGACCACTATTGTAAACATCATCAGGTCCATGGCCATAACATAAAAAGGTGGCACACATTCAAGGACATTGTTCAACATCTCATCGACCGAGGGGATATTTGCTTGGATAATCCTAATGCCCCTCCCAATCAACCTTTGGATGTCTTCAAACAACCATTCCATAATCATTCACTGAATAAACAAGTAGAACCTTTTACATCTCAAACACTCGCTACTCACACCATCAACACCATGCACCTAGAACCAACATCATCATTCGTTCCCATTACCTCACCATCTATAATCACACCAATACTTACAACTGTGCCCTCATCTATTGAATTCACATCCACTCAATCCACATCTATCACGACCACATCTATTGAATCTACATCCTAACCCATCACAAATGCATCTTTTGCACCCACATCCGTCACATCCATACCTAACACTACATCAACACCTGAATCTAGATCCACATATACAACCTCTTCTATACCTACACCTTGAAACAAATCCACATTTATGCCTTCGATCTGTCTACACCTACATCTACCCCCATATATACACCACCCCTTTAAACATCACTTGATACAACCACCAGGGATCTTTCACTCTTATCCCCATATTCTTTTACTGCTACTACTCCTTTGAATCCATCCATACACTCTTCTGATCTCATTAAACATATTATTCAAATGTCACTCCTATCCTCCAATTCCTCATCTTCAAAACATGCACCTGCATCATCTAATCTTGACCCCAGAGATCCCCGTGTTAAAATTTTTCATACTTGCCAAGGGTAAAGCCTCACATTAGAAACCATATAACCTTGGCTTCTCATCCAGAAGTCACTTACCCATCCACATAAGAAGCTATAACTTCCTCCTTCAAAATCCCCATAGTCTAAGTTCCCCACCATCCAATCATCCATCATAGGGCCTCAACCTTCCATCTTGGGACCTCTTTCATCATCCTCAACATCTACCCTGCCACAATCCAAGACACCTATGTCTAAATCAACCATGCCTTCTTCCAAATCCGCACCCATATCTAAACCATCTCTCGAATCCACAATTAAATCAACCATCCCTCCCCCTCAATCCAGATCACAAACATCTAAAGATAAATCTGAACCTAAGGCTCCCATAAAGTCTCATAGAAATAACCTTCATCTCCTACCTTCATCACCCTCTCCTAAACCAAATCCTTCTGAGAATCATACCAACTAACCTTCAGAATCCATCATCGGATCGTACACAAAAATATTTTAGCATCTTCTCCACAAATCTGCAATCACCCTGTCTCCCATTAAGCCCTTGGATCCACGTGGGCCGAAACCCATGTGGTTTGACCCTAATACTGTATGCATCTGTCATAGTTTCCTTGGACATGATACCAAACACTGTAAAGCCCTACGTACCATCATTGACAATTTTATCAAAGAATATGATCTTCTCGTCGAAGAGGATTACCCCCTCCCTTCTACCAAAAAATCCAAATCCATGCCACATGTTCCAACCAAATCTATAACATCAATTCCTCATCCTCATCCACAATCTTCATCATTAATCCTCCTCACACCTTCACCTCTTCCAAGGATGGTCCTCCCCTCTATATTGATGTCATCTGCATCCCACCCACTCTCATCCCCATGAACCTTAGCCATCTACACAATCCAAATATAAAGTCGTCATCGATGCTCCCTCAGATGAGCCCACTCTAGCCCTATCTTCTTCTAAAGATAAGGCATCCATCTTAGCCACAACACCGACCTAATAATTACCCACCACCAAGCATAGCATTATAAGGCAACTCCGCCAAGCTCTTGTTAAGATGTCTCTTTACAAGCTTATCCAAAGCTCGCCCCATCACCAACAAGCTCTCATTGAGACCCTACAACGCATCCATGTCTCATCTGAAGAAACCCATCCCTTTGCAACCCTTGTCGGAACCTTGAATGCTTCTTCCACCATTTCTTTTGATGATTCAGAGATCTCAAACATCTTACTAGAATATCATGACCTTCCCCTCTTCATCATTGTCTGCATCAATGACACATTCATTTGTTGGTCGATGATAGACAACAATGCCAACATTAACACCATCTCATCTCACACCTTTGACCAACTCAAACCTCCCAAATCTATCATCGCTTAATCACTCGCGGTCTGACACGCTTTCAATGATATTGTGACCCTTACTTTAGGCACAACAATCCTCCCCATCTGTGTTGGTGAAAAACTCCTCCATGAAATATTTTATATCATTGAAGGGGAATTTCAATGCAATGTCTTCTTAGGGCATCCATGGATTCGTTACATACATTGTGTCCCCTCCACCTTCCATTGTTGTATCAAATATGAGCACGGAGGGAAGATCCATACCCTTCCCACTTACTTTCCTCCCTTCAAAGCTTGCAATATGACTTATCGACTCAACAATGTGCCCATCCCAAAACAAGACTCATCCTCTGAAGAATCCACCAGTTCCTCTATGCCTACATCTAAACATTCTAATATCAAATCCATTGCCAATATAATACAGCGCTTATCCCTAGGTGAGTATAGAATCCTTGCTCTTAATTCTCTTACCTCCCTCAATTGACTTGGTAACCTAATAAGGTACCCATGTATAAATCAAATGTTGGGGACATCATTTATTTTGGTCTACCTCATGTTAAAACCAACCTCATCTATGGCATAATTGATTTCCCTTCATCCCATATTGACAATCAATCCCATACCAAACCTTACACAAATGTATTTGATTTTCTCCATAACAAATCGTTCGCCTATATGTACTTCCACCGCTGTGCATGGAAGGGATTTTGTTTAGGATGCTATGAACAAGTTATGCATGATTTTGTCCTTTACCAATCCCGCGAGCCTCATGAAAAATTTGGACTGGGTTTTGTTATCACAAAAAAGTAGCACCCTAGGATTATTTGATGACAAATCCCTTCATTTTTCTAACATGGTACCACATCTCAAGTTGTGGGACTTGTTACTCAAGACGGACCTCCAAAGAAGGCCAACTTCCTCTACCTAAACCTAGCACTAAACTACTCCTAATGAAGGAAATGCAACTATATAATCCTAATCTATCAATTCTAAGGGACCATGGAGAGAGATAGTGCATGAAAATGAAGAAATCCTACACTAACAGAGGTGATAGCACCAAGAAAAGGGTTTAAAATATTTTATTGAGGGAGAGTAGAAAGGGAAAATGGAGTTGAGAGAGGCCAAAATAGCAGTGACATAGTCCTAAGTCTTCATTCACCACCAAATCTCCATGAAACACAACAACAATAACCTACAAATGAGAAATACATGCACATAATAGAACATCAATAATGGAAAGGCAAGGGAATGCAAGAAAACATGAGCAAGGGTTGAGAGAACACCATAAGACACAAAATTTATTGCTTCATAATGTTCCATAGTCCATTACATCTAAAAAATAGAGGCACAATATCATTTGACATGCCCATGTGAAGGATTACAGCTCATATACATTGAGAAAACAATTGGACAAATTTTCCCCATGTCCTAGAATATCCCATTACTTCTCAAAAATGAGAAGTTTACAATATATAGAAGTGAATGAGAGAAGAGAGAAAGAAAGAATCCTGAATTTATGCTCCCACCCACCAACGAAATTCATTAAATGATCTAAAAAGAGGCACGAGTAACCTACAAATCCATCCCCTAATGTCCTTTACCTTGTGGAAGAAGGAAATAGCACCATACTTCATTAAATTTGACTTTCCAGCTACATGGAAGTGTGCATTGAATACTAGAAGTGTTTTCACCCTTTCTCTCCCACCTACTCTCATTAAACTTCTTATTTTTTATGATTTATGAGTGTAGAGCTCTGAATTCTGAATCCAACGAATATACTTTTCTTAAATTTAGTGCACGTGTGAAGGAGATATGGCAATGAGGGTCGGGGGTCTTCTTTTTGCTCAATTCCCAATTTTTCAGCCATGTTCTTTAGTATGGTGTGCAGTCCACAAAATATTAGCCTCATTCTCCTTTGAATGTCAATGTTTAATTGGTGCAAGGAACACAAATTTCTAAGGTACAAGGGTCATGTGTGTTTTACAGGCCTGAATGGCCTGCACTATCCGCATCCTCCACACCTTATAAATCCTATCTCCGCCTTTATATTGTGGGCTCCAACTCCATGTGGGGAGATTATTCTCATGGGGAACAAGTTCCCCGTGACCCATTGTACTCCACGGGCCCATATGACCCGCACTTCACTACGCCCCCATGTATAACTCACCACCTCGGCCCGCTTTGTATTTCAGAAATTGTGGGTGACGGATCGGGACTAAATATTTGTAGTCTAAATCTAGTTCGATAACTGGGGTGTACTGAAGCTGATCTAGAGATAAAGGTCATCACCATAAAAGTGTATGACGATGAAGAATGACAATCAACTAGTATGATCACTTTCTCACTAGAAGTAGGTCATATAAACCATGATACAAAGTTTCATGTCTTAGATTTGGAGCTCCCTTATAACATATTACTTGGTTGTCCACGGATTCATGCCATGTAAGTCATACCTTCAATGTATCATCAGTGCCTAAATTTACACTATGAAGGAAATACCCTCACTATTTAGGGAGACCCCCAACCATTTTCTCATTGTAGAGAATTGTCAGGCTATTTTCCCACCATCTACGAGTGTCCTTCTACAGAGATAGTTGTTCCTGTCTATTCAAAGGCCCTCACTTCACAAATAGATCTAGATACCTTGTCTTCCAATGACAACAGTGCTTCTACATCAGAGACTCCTTTCATTGCGTGGGAGATAAAGGTTAGAGCAAGTGGTTACAGGGAATATGATCTTCAACAGGCCCTTCTAGTTCATAACATTCCCCTATATTCCAAAGTGCATGGTAGGTCATGTTACAAATTTCAAAGATCCAGAGAGAATTGCTCTTTTGACACTTTCACTCCTAGGGGATTATTAGAAGATGAAAGGATACTCAAAGATATTGTATTTCATCCTGAAGATGATGAAATGGATCTATGCTACCAATCCCCTAGGTATGTTATTACCAATTGAATGATGCTTACTATGGGATATAAAGGACGTGGTTGTGGCCGCAACGAACAAGGTATACTAGACAACCTTATAATTCCTCATAGTATAGTATTAAGTCTGGTATTGGTGTGCATATATATGAATCTAACCACACAGAGGTCGAGGATACTTATTTTGAACACGAAGATAGTCCGTCTGAAGGAAAAACTGAAACAGATTACCGGTGTAGTTTTTACAAAGACCTTACCTCCATGAACCTTTTTTTTGATGTGGCTATCTTAACCATAACCCCCGTCATATCCCCTATAACTCAGACACTAAACCTCATTTACTCGTCACTCGTGAACTGGGACCAACAACAACATGTGTCAATCGATGTCTTTCAGAATGAAGAGGCTATTGGTGAGTTCCTTGGGGTTCGTGACAATATTCCAAGAGGGTAAGTGCACAAATATGGGGGCAAAAAGGGGGTCAAAAAGGGGCTAAAAAGGGACACCTTTTTCCCGAAATCAGTAAAACTTGAACTTCATCGAATAATTCGGCATACCTATGCTCAAAATTTGACAAAGTGATAAGAATAAGTACCATAGAGCTCAAAATCTAGTTTCTAAACTACTTTTTTTTTATAAAATGGTTGAGATTACGAGGCTCAAATGTTTTTTTTTAATTATTGGCAAATAGTTTTTTGAAAGGAACTATACCCTTGTGTACAAAAGAAGGCCTAGGAGCCAGAATAGGAATTAAAACTAGAAAAAGAAGGATCAGAATCCAAGTGTGACAATGAAGCCCAAAGTAGCCAAAAAACAGCTACCTCATCAAGACAAAATAGCAAAAACTCTGCAAAAAAGCAACAAAAAGACCGCAAAAAAATAGCAAAAAAACAAACAAGAACAACTAAAGTATCTACAACTATTTCTTGGCAGCTTTGTCGATGTTGGCTTTGATGTTCTTCCAGGATTTGAACATTCCCAAAGTTGTCATGTGGGCAGTGTCAGTCTTATCCAGTTGATCAATGGTCCTTTTGCTTTCCTTATCAGTGCCCCAAAGCGTTGCCGGAACTCCGCTGAGATTGGAGACACTTCGGACATGCTGCTCAATGAACTCCTCAACCGCACTAAAAATGGCCATATTGTAATCATGTCGAGTTTTGGCCTTCCCTAAACGGGAGTTTAAGGAGTTCAGCTTCTTGTATATATCTTCAATCTGGCTGTTATCAATAATCACTTCCTCCTCCTTCTTCCTCTTACCTTTCTGTTTTGCCAAGTTCTTAACCTCATCCTTCAACAGCTTCATATCAGCTTCTAAGGCTTCCAGCCTTTTTGTAGAGCTCTCCATATGCACATCCCAGGGACTAGCATAGATAATATTTAGGAGGTCATGTGCAATTTCAATTTCATGAGGACCCTTCCCCACAACGAGAGTATTGAGGTTAAGCCTTGTAGAGGATCTGGTGACCGGCCTGGCCGAGGTGGAAGCGAAGGGGGGGCGGGAGCAGCAATAGGGGGAATGGAAGATGAAGCCTAGACGGACGGCAGGGGGGTGACAACAGCAGTGGCGGGGGCAGAGGGTGGAGAAATGGGGCTAGTAGCAGCAGAACCTGGCAGAGGGGAAACTGAGCTAGGGGAGGAAGGGAGACCAAGATACCGAAGAAGACAAAATTTATGCAACAACAGCAAAATAAGCCCCTGGTGCAAAGGAACCACCCGGGTATGCTTTTGAAACTCCAAAATGGAGTGCTTAAGAGAGTTCAGCAAATAATGGGGGAAACAAACCATGTGATTCCTGCAGAATTGGTTGAGAAAGATAAGGTGCTCAAATGTTGTGTGCACACAAAGTATGTCTATTTTTTGTAAAAAAGATAAGAACCTATTGTGTGTGTGCCTCCCCATTTTTTGAGTTGTATATATTTTTTCAAATCCCTTTAGTATAATGCTAGCTAAGACCATGTACGAGGTCCAATTAATTTTTCATAATTTTTGTATGAATAGATAATTATTTTATTAATTTTCAAAGTGCACATATCCCGAAAATGAAATATTTGTGTGTGCACCCCCATAACTTTGAGAAAAAAATCATTTTTTAGTTTTTTTTAGTGTGTGCAGAATGGAGTTTAGAAAAAACAAAATATATATTTTTAATTTGGATGAAAAAAATCATAAATTGTGCACCAAAACATATGCATAGGTTTTTGTAAGAAAACAAGGCACTAGTAAAAGAAATTATCGATGAAAGCCTTAAACTAATCAAATTTTAGAAAGAATTATATTGTCATCAAAGTAAACAAGCTTGACATTGTAGTATAATTTATTTTTGAATATTATGTTTTAATGCACAAGATATTGGGGTGCACATGTGAAATTTTGATGTTTTAATGTTAAACACAATTTTAATCACGCAATACACAATCCACACCTCTGGTTTGGAAATACAAGCCTTTGGATTGGGTATTCAAAACCCCAACAAGATGAAACATGAGTGTGTTATTACACGCTAGCATTATAACACACTCGTGTTCCTGTTTCCAATGTGAAATATGTCCATTTGGGAGGGATAACGTGGAAAAACACAGAAAACCATAACGTTAGTGAATTATAATGCTAGCTCATTATAGTGCTAGCATGTTATAATGCGAGTGCATTTTGGCTTGGTAAACCCGCACCGAACGTGATCACGTTATAACGTGACCGAGCCATAACGCGAGCGCGTTATGGCCAATATGGCCAAAAAATGGATTTGTGTCTGCTTTTTGGCCCCCTATCTTTATGCATAGACCCAAGAAATGACCAAAAGAAAGGCTTCTCCATTCATCTCAATGCATGCACATAATTTGGGGAGGAGGCAGAGTTGTGTGGTCACTTAAGCAAAAAATTAAGCAAGGGAAAAATTCCTACAAAAAATCCTTATGTAAATAAAACTTCCAAGTCCTATAGCGAAAATCCTTTTGAGGCACTTGTGGAAAAATAAATAGAAAAACCCATGGACAAGATAGTTGACCCACTTTAGGATGAAGATCTCTTTGAGCAACCTTTGGTAGAAGAGGATCTTAATCTCCCCCTTAATCCTACACTCATGGAATATTAGTCCAAGTTACTGATGGTGGAAATAATAGATGTCAATATTGGCGCAGAGGAATTGCCAAGAATAGTCAAGTTGGGAGTTTCACTCTCAACTCAAGAACATAAAAAACTTTTACAAGGATTTTAAGATAATTTGTAGAAATATCTTTGCTATTTGTCTTACGTACATACATGCCAGGACGTGATCCTACCTTAGTGGTACACAACCTTGTTATACACCCATGGATGCCAAGCCCATAAAACAAAAGTTCCAAAAATATGTATCCTCAGTGTTACCTTATTAGTCAAAGCATAGCTAGAAAGATTATTGGCAGTAGGCTTCATCAGGCCTCTTGAACCTATTCAAAGTGGATTTCCAATGTATGGTCCCAATGTCAGAAGAATCCTATTAGTATTTGAGTTTACACTGAATTTCCAAGATATTAATAAAGTTTTTCCCAAAGATGGCTTCCCTCTGCCTAACACCAATATAATTATCGATTCAATAACTAGGTTAAGAGATGATATCACTCATGGCTGGATTCTCAGGGATATAACCAGCTAAAGATTGTTGAGGAAGACCAATATAAGACAACTTTTATCACCCCAAGGGGGACATTTCTGTTATCAATTCATACCCATTGACCTTGAGAATGTTAGCGCTGACCTATTAATAGGGAAATGACTATTATCTTTCCATGATATGATCAATGACATCATGGAAGATTATGTGGAGGACATATTGGCAAAATCCAGGACTTAGGAGGATCACCCAAAGAGATCTTACGATGTATCTTTCAATGTCTAAGGGACTATAAGGTCTGACATAAACCTGAAAGAAATGTGTCTTTGGCGTGTTATCTAGAAAACTATTAGGATTCATTCTTTCGCGAAGAGGGATAGAATTAAATCCATGTAAATGTTACTGTTATAACAAAAAATCCTCCTCTGATGAATATTAGACAACTAAAAAGTTTGCAATGAAAGATCCAAGCAATTAGAAGGTACATCTCTCAACTTGAAAAAAAGTGTCACACATTCACATGCATATTCGTCAAGAAAGATGTCATTTTTCACTAAGGACTAGAACCAGTAGCTGGAATTTTCATTACTAAAAAACAAATTTTGCAAAACCCCTTATTATAATTTCACCCACTGGCTGGTGAACCATTGTTACTCTATATTTTTTCCACGCAAACTTTACAATTGAGGGCACTGTGTTGGCCTAGTATGACAAGGAGACATAAAGAAAGAAAATGTTTATTACTTAAGTCAGAATGTTGATAGCTTACAATCTCAACTACCCATACATAGAAACAGGATTGCTTGATCGTGGTCTTTTGCCTTTTCAGAAACTACGTGCCATTATCTACTAAATAATAAGGTCAATCTTATCTCCAAATGTGGATCTATTAAAGTACTTCTTGTATCAAAGAATGCACTCATAAGAAAAATGGTTGATTTGATCATCTTACATCAATGAGTTTGATATTAAGTATGTAGACCAGAAGTCAGTAAAAGGACAAGTTTTAGCAGATAAACTAGCTAACAACTCTGACTATTAGGCATTGAACCTTTGAGTTTGAAACTCCTAGATTCATCCATAATGCACCTTGAGGAATCAATTATATGTCATTTATACTTTTGATGGATCATTTACATTTCATGGTTCAAGTGTCAGATTTGTGTTGATCATTCGTTCATGAGATAATCGATCCCTCAAGCATTCCAACTTGGGTTCCCATGTATAAATTATATAGCAGAATATGAAGCCCTTATTGTAGGGATTAATCTGGCTATTAAATGTGGGACATCATACAAATGAACGTCATCAGTGATTTCATGTTGAGTATAAAAACAAATAACAGATGAGTAAAAATTTAAAGATGAGAAACGTTCTTCCATACAAAATAATGGATGATTCTTTGAAGGATTTATTTGAACAGATTACATTTCAACAAATCCCAAGAGGATAGATCAACATTAGTTGATGTTATGGCCACATTGGGGTCTCTGTTGAGTATCCTACTTGGGAACAACGATATGTCGTTCTTTGTCAAACATTTATGAACACTAGCGTATGACATACCAGATTCATGTTTTGTGTGTGTGAGGTTTTTGGTCCCTTTTCCCCGTGGTATTGTGATATCTTTAACTACCTTCACAATGGAACCTTTCCCACAGAACATTTCCCATGCCAATAAAATAAACCTCATCTAGCAATACATCCAACTATACCCTACTTGCGGGGAACTCCCTTTCGTCGAAGGCTATAACGGGAGTTTGTTACGACTGTCTAAATTAATGATGAGTCCATCCTAAAAATCAAAGAGGTGCATGAAGGAATTTACATGGGCCCGTAAATGAATATGGGATCATCCTAGCAAAATAAGATACTCATATTATGTTGCTATTGACCTACCATGGAAAATTATTGCTACAAATATGTAAAGAAATGATTTCATTGTCAGAAGTATGGACAATTTGATACATATGTTGTCGACGTAATCATTATATCCTATCATGACACCTTGGTCATTCTCAAAGTGGGGGATCGATATCATAGGTAATCTTAACTCTTGTATCCCCATATAGCCACAAGTCCATTATCACTGCTACTGAATACTTCAAAAAATTGTTAGAGGTTTTTCCTCTTACCTATGTTGAAGGTACACAAATATCTAAGTTTATAATGAACCACATCATTTGCCAATAGGGTATCCCCTCTGCCATTGTAGGTGACAATGGTAAGTCCTTTAAAAACATAACTGTGAGAGCATTATCTAAACATTTTCACATCTCTCTCAAATTCTCAACCCCCTATAACCCTCAAGGTAATGGGTGAGCCGAAGCTTTTAATAAAACCCTCATCTATATTATGGAGAAGATGGTGAATAAAATAGGTCATAACTGACATCTACAGATTCACCCTACCCTTTGGGCATTCAAGACGTCTATCCACACTCCTACAGGTGCCACTCCATATTCCCTAGTGTTCGACACAAAAATTGTGCTACCTCTAGAGATCAATATCCCCTCTTTACGTATAGAGTTGAGAGATTACCTGAATGAAGAAGAGGACTACAAAGTAGATCAACTGGCACAATTGGAGCTATTAGATGAGAAACGAATTCACACCCTTAATCACCTTAAAGTGTATCAGGATAGAGTGTGACGAAGCTACAAAAAAAGAGTGATACCTCGTTAGTTTGAGGTAGGAGACTTGGTGTTGAAATAAAATCAGTTCAATACTACTAAGTACTGAGAAAAGAAGGGAAATTTTGAGCCTAAGTTGTTGGGACCATATGCTGTGGTCACCAAGTTCGGTTCAAGAGCCTACAAGCTTGCTTACTCAGATGGTGAGGAGATTTAGGAAGCCATGAAAAAAATGCATCTTAAGCATTTCTATGCTTAGATGTGGGGTCCCTAAAATATCAAAAAAACAAACAAAAAAGTATAAAAACAGAAAAAGAAAAAGAGAAATAAAGAGGTGCTTCTAATAGTGAAAACCACGCAATGGTGGCACTTTGGACAAGTCCTTTGGTGAAAACCAGTTTCTGACACCATTATAGGGTTCGTTGTTTACAATCATTTCAGGTCTACAATTGTGCTAGCTTTTTCCTAAGCTAGTCTGTGTCTGCATCTAAGATAATTTTGAGCATATCCCTTTTAGCCTTGATCCGGATGACCCTACTTTAGAAATGCGAAGATTTTTCCCTTTGAATATTCCCATCTCACGTTGGGGAAACTTCACATCGTCACTTCTATCACATAGCACGTGGCATTATGCCCTTGTATATCCCATCTAGCGGTGGGGGCATCCACGTTTCTACATTTCCTTACACTTGGTTTCGGAAAAAATTCCTAGAAAACATAAAAAACATTTGTATAAAGTTTTTTTATAAAAAAATCCCAAAACATTCAGATATATTAGTCAGAAAAACTCAAAAAATTAACATACGTTTCATAGAAAACTCGAAAACAATAGAACATTGTCTTAAGATAATACCAAAAACAACAAAAAAACATTTCAAAACTTTCCCACAAAAACAAAGTAGTAGTTTGCTTGATTTTTAGTTGTTGGTTTGTATAGTTTTGATTGCATTGCTTTTTCATATTGTGTGCTTTAGATTGGGTTCATTTTCTTACTTAGATTAAGTGTTACTTTAATCTATGGTGCATTGCATTGAGTTCATTTTATCTTACATACTTGTAGATAGTTGTGTTGCTTTGATTAATTTGTACTTGTTGTTTACTTGAGCAGTTTGTTGTCATCTCATCATCATATCATCCATCATCACATCTATACATCATATATCAATAAAGGCTAAGCTACATAATCATGAACATGAAAATTAAACATGTATGCTAAGCTAACATCATATAATCTTGCCAAGAGGGGCAAGAAGGAAAACCTTATGTCCCCCCTTGAACATAGACCATAATAAAAATGTGGATTAAACATGTTATCTCATACACAAAATGTGATAAGTAAAACACAAAGTATCTCATCAACATGCAAAGTAATATCATCAGATGCTATATCATAATCTAAACAACATGTGATATAAACATAAACCACAATAAACATACAGATTAAGTATGATATCTCGTAAACAAATTGTGATACATCAGTAATCCATCAAATCATCATATATCCATAAATATCAAATGTCCATGTACAAAATCAATGTGTCTCGATACATATCAGATACAAGACACCATCATGGGCATGGGTCAAAAATGTGCCTTCATCACGAGGTATGCTAAAAAAAATATATAACATACATCCGTACAAAATTATGCCTTCATATTGAGGTGATACACCAAAAAATACTTCAAGGACATCAATAAAAGAGTCAACCACGACTCTCACCCTCTCCAGGACTGCCTGGGATAGGTCTACCACTAGGTGGTGGCATCTGCTGAGAGGGACATGTGGAAGGCGCTACACCATGTTGGGTTGACCCATGCTGCTCTGAGGCCTACTTTGCCGAAGGACCTTGTACTGATCACGTTGATCGCTATGGTCTATGTGATCTGGAACGTGAAAAACTACTAGCTATCTGACTATAATATGGAGCTCTTTGCTCAGCTGGGATAGTCACATGGTATTGCATCCTGTAGTAAGTGGCCTCACCTGCCAGAGAGGCACTCCAACTAATCAATATTTGTACTCTTGAGGAGGTACCTTCTTGCTGAAGTGTATCACGCTCCACTCTCGCAATCCCTATCTCTACCTGGAGTTGGGATATGTATGATAAATCCTAATCTCTCTCAGTCTAAATCCATGCTCTCTTTACAGTCACCTGATCCTACTTTTTCCTGAGTTGATCTCTTTATGTCCTGAGCTGATCTCACTCTGTAGTAATCTGATCTCTCTCTAGAGAAATATGATCTCTCTTAGTTATCACCTGAAGCTATAGGCTTATAACCTACTGTAACTTTCGCTGCAAGGCAACCACCTACCCACCACCCTGTAAATCCTCCGCCATAGCCTCTCCACCCCCACCATCTCCTCCACCTCCTGGTGGACTATGTGATGGACTCACATGAGGAGGTAATGGAGGTTCATGTAATGGTGCTCGTAATGAAACCTGAAGGGGCATCCGTGGTACCGGTATCTATGATTGAACCACTACTTAATGCTACACAACCACATGTTGCTGGATCAGTACCTGATGAACTTGTGGCCCTACCTGTGGCCTTACCTGAGGAGCTACATGTGTCTGTGCCTAAGGATATTGACCTTATAAACTATGTGCTGCCGCATCTAATACTGCCTGTGGAATTGTCAAACTTCAGGGCATCATTGTGGCGTACCATCCATGATAATCTGAGGTCATCCTTGAATCTATAATCTGTGCCCACTGTACCCAAGTCTATGGGACCATCTTTAAAAATTTGGTATGTGCTCGATCTAGTCTGATCTGTGACCAAATGTGAAAGGTTTCTCTAAACCTCTGCCCATACCACATCTCATCGCTTGGAATCCCTTGAATGAGACCAAACTGACGTTGTACCCTATCCACTCTGTACCTCTCAAGGATATAACTCTTGCTCTCAAGAATAAAATGCTCCACTGCTACAGTACTCAACTCTGCTGCATCTTGAGGCCAATGATTTAGCCTATATGGCCGCCATTTAATCATATGAAGTTGTAGATCACCTAGAGCCCGTCTGTAATAAGTTGTGTCTCTTATATGAACACAAATGTCATCTCCATCTGGAACCCAACCCATGATAGACGACTCATTGACAATGCGAGCTTGCAATGCTCATGCGGGGCGTCCTATGACAATATGATCCCACACCCATATCTGTAGTAAAGTAGCAAGATCCACGATCTTCTAACCACAGTAAGCTATCAAGTGAAGATATGCATATAAATGAGCTAGTACACACTTCCCCCAGTAATAAACCTCTCCCTGGATAAGGTTGTGTATCACTATAATGAGGCCCAAAGGAAACCGAGCACCAGTCTTGTAAGGAAGTAATATGTCGTTGATAAGAGCTAGTAGAAATATGGGAACCTATCCAAACCGATGATCTGACATACACCTAGTAATGTCAATGGTCATACCCCGACGAGGTATGTCTGCCACTCTAAACATCTTGGCTATGTTATGCTAAATATGGTCCCGACGACCGTCATAAGTAATCAACCGACCTTGAATAGGAACTTACAGAATTTGCCACACATCCTCCAAGGTAATACTCATCTCACCTATTGGAAGGCAAAATGTTTGACTCTCATTGTGTCATCTCTTAGCTAAGGTTGTGAGCAGGCTATGATCCAAAGTAATTTGTGGCATGTGGGCCACATGTGATAGATTGGTCACCTCCAGTGTGATCTCCAAGAAAAGATGTTTAACATATAAATGTTGCCTCATATGCTTGAAGCCTCCCATGTCGCTCTCGCATCTCTAATCAAGGTAGACTAACATGTAAAATCAGACACAACACATGTTGAAAATCATTTTCTTCTATACCACATCATTACATTTTTCTATTTCCTTATATAATTTTTTCTAAAAAATTTCCTAACATCTTCAAGGGCCACCCAGCTGACCACTTTGCACCAGTGCACCCTTGGTAGCGCCATCGCCATCTTCTTTGCACCAGTGCTCCCAAGTTCTAGTGCTCCCAAGTGCTAGTGCTCACTTTTGCGCATCAGTACCTACGTTTGCACATAGGTGCTTCCTATTCTCCCCTTACCTAGTTTTACACTAACGAGTCCCAAAGGTCACGTGCGCGCTCATCTTCACTCGACCGCTTACGAGCCTTCATGTGTTTAACCCAAGCATGACCGTGCCTGCATGATTTTATGCTAGAGTGCCCCCGACCATGCTGGTGCGCCATAAGGGTCATGCTGGCATGATCACACGGATTTCCTAACCTATTAAATGCTAATAAATGCCCTATAAAATGACTGGGAAGAAAAGTTTGGTTTTGTGTACCTGTGGGCCATCCATTGGAAGTCTCATGTAGTCTCGAACGTGATCTACATGGTGTTTCTAGTTCTGAACCCTTGTCATTTCTCTCATAGGTCAGAGAAAATTCAATAGTAACAATGGTAAAAGTGGGTAACAAATGAACTAACCACAATGGTTTTAACCCCCTATGGCATGGTTTATATACCCGTTTTGACCCTCCGTGTCGTGTCTCTTCTAAATTCTTCTAGCACTCCCTGTGATGATTATTTTTGATAAATAATTATTTTTCACCTGTTTTTTCTACGCTGGGGCACGTTTTTGCTTCCTGACGACCCTTTCTGCTACCTGGGGCATATTTTTGCCTTTCAGCATCTTTTGACGATTTACGATGACTTCATCATTTCTTCTATAATATTTTCTTCCCAAAAATTCAAAAAATCAAAACAATATATATTTTTTCAGAAAATCCCAAAAATTGGTAAAAAACATTTAAAATCCAAAAAAATTGGAAAAATTAGTAAACACCACGCATGCAGTTGAAGCCTATATCAAATGCATTATCCTCGAACATTGAAATTTGTCCTACGAAAACATATTCTTAGGTTCTTGTTTGTTCTTGTCTCAAATGACTTGCAGATCATTGTGATCTACCTCAATTAACAAAGTTGGCTTGCTTACTATGTCAGTACCCTCGTGCAATAGTTAATTGCTAGAGACTATGTCATAACTGAAAAATGCATTCAATGGGACTAATTGTGTCCTATATTCCCCTTGCATGTATCCTTGCTTGTTGCACCATTTTTAACACTTGTCGTTAAAACGTGAAAATTCGGGAACTGAAACTTGATAACAAAAACTGTTATCCATATTTTTTCCCCTCAGCAAAATATTGGATCAACCATGACCCCACACATAAGGAACTAAATAAATCATGTTCAAATCCTGACAAATAGGTTGCAGAGGGACTCTATAATGGAGTGGCATGGCCTGCAGAAGATCAAACAACCCCGTGTAAAAAGATATTCAAGAAATGGCTCTGTCGAGTGAATATCGTGCCTTCAAATCCAGTCAAACAGATTACAGGAAGGCTCAGAAATGGAATAACAAGGTCGGGGAAGGAAGAGACAATGTCAAGGAGGCCATAGATCTCAAAGGAGAAGGAACGAAAAAAGTTTGAAGTCTTTGGGCTCTAAAATAGTTCAGAACGAGCCTAGAAATTGAACTAAGTATGGAGGAGACAGCAGACGCTGCCAAGTGTCCAAATGGCGCATCGCCAAAGTTGAATCCAAAAAGGGAGACTTGAGACAAGCACCAGGTCCCCACGTGTCTCAAACTGAAAGCAGGAGGCTGAGTTAACAGCTAAAAATCAAAAGGCAGACAGGGCATGGCATAAAAAAAGAGTAAGTATAGAAATGCTAGCAGAAGTTGCCACGTGTCAGCTTGACGCACCACCAAAGGTAAATACAAAAGCATGGAGACCTAAATGAGCGCGGACTCGCCACGTATGTCCAAGGTCTGAAAAATAGTTTAGGAGACGGTTGCCCAAAGTCCAAACAACCAAGTATGGAGAATGAGTGCCACGCTCGCCAACGTGTTTAGGGCCTTCGAAAAGCATAATCCTGAGAAGCCATTGAAAAGTCCAAGATCCTACGGAGGCCTCCATCGCATCTAGTTTTGTAAAGGGACAAGGTCAGGTTGAATAGTCAAAAGCATTGAGACAGGCTCAGTGGAGGGTGCCAAGTGTCAGCACGATGACACTAATTCAAGAGCAGTAATTAAGGGAAGGTTTCCAAACAAGCACCAGGGTGCCGCGTGTCTCCGGTTAGATATGTGACTTTTCCGAGCAAAAGACTTAGCCAAAAAATATGAAGAGATCTGAGCAAGTCGTGCAGAAGAAGCCACGTGTCAACCCAATGCAACTCCAAAACCAAAATACAAAGGCTGCCGTTAGACATGTGCCAGCCCTCCATGTGTCTGAGTTTCAAAAAGGGGCTCTATTTTGGTAGCTAGGTTTCCAACTATTTTGTACGGACGCGATTCAAATTTCAAATTGGAATATCTTTCAACTCGGGGCTTAAAATCTAATAAATCTGGCATAGTTGGAAAGATCTCGGCCTCATCTATGCCATAGTAGATCTGAAACTTTAATTTTGGAGAGGTTAGGTGGGGAAAAATGAAGAAACATCTTTGGGCCATTAATACATGATCTATTTGCCCCAAAAACTAGATCGGATTCGTTCTAATCCACCGTTTCCTCCTCCTTTGAGGCATCAAACAAGTAATTGATGCAAGTTAAGACCAGATTTGGGGTGGATTTTGTAGGAGGCATTGATGATAGTGGTTGCGCTTCGAACTGGTTTTCCCACTTCTCTCTCCTTCTTCCCTCTATGTTGAATCTATAAAGGACAGGGTCAAGGACTCATTTGTAAAGGCTTGGACATTTCTGTTTTTGTGCCCTCCCTTCTTCTTTTGTTCACAGAGGAATTTGTGGATCTTTTCAAACCTATCCTTCGAGGTTGTAATGTAAATTTTTCCTCTTAGCTACTACAATATACTGTATCAACTCCTGAGTAATAATATATATGTGTTTGTGGATGTTTCCCGACCCTCTCATGTATTTATTATTGTCTCCCTAATATTTTATTGTGATTTGGTCATGTGTACATAGTGTTTGTATTGCATTTTGTGATCTGTGTTAAACTACAAAATGAGCATCTAACATTCCTTTGGTGTATCACCTCGTTAGACTTAGGTTTATTTTCTTGCATCTCTCTAACCATGTCTCCTTAGTAGATAGAATATACTTATAATAGATCCTTTGTAATTTATTTGTATACACCTGAACAGAGGGATAGGAACTAGCCTCAATCCGGAGAGCTCTCTCAACTCACAATTTCCCACACCTTGAGAGATTCTCCATGTTGTGCAATCACACTAAGAGTGTCAACCCATCTAGTAGCAAAAATTCATGGGTGTTGTGATTCTACACTAACTTTTTTGGCACACCCGGTGGGACATTGAGGTTAGACCTTCCATCTTTCCAAGGTGTCTCATTACAAACAACAAATCATAAGCCATTATGCCACCACACTAATAGTTTTGGAACACTCGGTGGGGCCCTGAGGTCCTCCCTTCATTTCATCAATTTGATGTGTTCTTGGTGAGATTCAGCCTTTAGAGGCACATTCAAAGACACATCTGGTGACTCCATCTAGTCAATAGCCCATCCTCTGAGTTACAGACCTTTTCCACCCATTTCCACTCATTTTCATCCATTTTCATCTTCCATCTCTTTCATTTTCCCCCATTCCATGAAATTGTGTAGTCAAGACTTCATTCCCTTCATGGAACTCACACTTATAACAGTAATGCAATTCACCTCCAATGTATTTCCCAACTCCTCCAAATCAGCATTATAATCAAGATCTTAGGACCATTATGCTTACACATATGAGCAGAGTCAAAGTCAGTTTGGCCATAGAACTTATCAAGAACAAGGGAGGCGCATACAATGGTGATAGCTATGTGGAGAATGTTGGTTTACGTTAGAGAAGTTTCAAAAAATGGAGGTTGGCATGGTTCATGTCAAGGACCATTGCACAAATGAAGGAATTCAAGATTGGTTGCAGGGCACCTTATCCATGGGAAGGCCCTTTTCCAAGACGTTACAACCCTTAGGAGAAGGTTGACTTCATGGTTGAAATGATTGCTTCAGCTTACACAGTGGATTGAAGATATTGAAGCTTCTGAGCTGGACACAAGACAACCTTGTCAATGGGTAAGTCAATCACCAACTCCCTGCCCTTTATTTTCTTTTTCTCAATCATTTATCATTTCAGTATGATCAAAAGTCAAGCCCCTCACTTACTACCTCAAGTGTTGATTTCATTTCTCCATCTCCTAGTCTTCCATCCCATCTCAATTCTTCTCCCCTTTTCCTTCCCAAGCACTCATTGCCTCTAAAGAAACAAGAATTTCCACCTCCCTCTCCACCAAAAACAATAGCAAAACTGGTTGAACCCCAACCTGCCACTCCTCTTACTTCCCCAAATCCATGTTGGGGAGATGAAAATCAAATAACCAGCCAATGACAACAAGAAGAGGAACCCAATAGAGAAGAAATGACAAACAATCTGAAGAGTTGGGCTACCAAATTTGAGTTTACAAAGATCCCCTTGATGGTTAAGCCAATAGAGAAGGTCAAGGTTGAAGAGCTAGTGGTGGATGAGGCTGAGTTTACAGAAGAGAAGGAACAAGAACAGAAGGAAGAAGATCAACAACCTGTTTACTTTGAATATAATGTCCCTAATGGCACTTTGTCTGAAGAGGATGTATATTTGATCCAAGCTGCAAAACCAGTTGAGGAGGAAGAACAATCACCTCTAAGTCCCATTGAAGAGGAGCAGGTGGGAGAGATCAAATCAGTGTTGAATCCACTCAATGAAGAAATCATAATTGAATATTATTTGTTTTCATTTCAAGGGCTTGATTTGATTGATGAACCCATGATGGAGGAGGACCATATAGTTTCAGAGACTCCAAGTGTAGAGCGTGCTACAAAATAACCTTCACTTCTTCCTCCCACTTCATACCCTTTGATCTCTGATGTTGAATAAGAGTTTGATCTTTCAAAATTCATGTTTTAGGAAGAGATAAACCATGGTGAGAAAGTTTCAGATCAGGAGGAAACCATGGAGGAGGTTGAGCTCATACAACAGGACAACAAAAAGGTAGATTACCTGTCTGACTTGGAGGATTTCTTTGATAGAAAAAATCCCATGGAGATCACATCATTTTCTCCTCCATCATCCATCTTTCCAAGCATATGAGTCTGCTGCAATGAAGGAGGGAATTCAAGAGCAGCAGCCTATGTCTCACAACGTATCTTTGGAACCAAGGTTGGAATATATGAGTCTTCCATGTTCTTCACAAGAAGAAGGAAGAAGAACAGACCAGCTCCAAGCCTAGTTACAAATGCAGCATATGGAGGTGACCAAGACAAATTCAGAGGCACTGAATCATGAGTCGGTTGCACAAGAAAATACAGCCCCCTTTCCCATTCAACCTCTCCAAAAGTTTGATCTTTTGGAGGAGCCTGAAATCATTAGCTTCATGTTTGAAGATGAAGCTTCATATGGTGAAGATAATGAAGATTTTAAGATCACCACATGCAAAAGGGAGAGAACTTGTTATAGCAGGATAGTAAAGAGTTTGATTTCCTACCAGAATCAAAAGAATGTTTTGATAAGAGGGATCCAGTTGAAATTATAATTTTTTCTCCCCCACCATTCATTCTTCAATCACAAGAGTCATGCTAGCCATGGAAGATAGTGTGCAAGCACAACCTGTAGTTTGCAGCATGCCTCCTAAATCAAAGTTGGAAGATTTTGATTTTCCAAAAGTCACACCTACTGCAGAGGAAGAGATAGAGTATGAGGCTATCATTACTCCCACACCATCCATCCATGAGGGTCAGGAAGAAGGCTCCATTCTTGGAGTTAGAGTTCAGAACCATGGGCAGATTCAAAGGACCATACCTTGCCCAATCAGGGTACTTGGCTTCATTGGAGCCAAGGGAGAAGCCAAAACCATTCATGCCTACTTCAGGGCATGAGGATGAGCATCAAAGTACCAAGGTTCATCATCAACACCTCTAAGAGTCTAATGCCAATCAGCTTGAGGAGGTATTTTTGGTTAATGTGGATACCTTGATGATTTGGGTGGAGGACAGGCTTAAAGTCAGTTTTTTATTTATCCAGGTAGCCATATTTAGTGTCAAATCATTTGCATGGCTGCCCCTTTTGAGAAAGGGAAGCTATTTCTCCTTGCTTGTGGCAGGCTTTGTTTAAGATTTCCATTCTCTCTGGTTAGTGTAGGAGTAGGAGTAGACTTTATCTTTCAGTAGAAGAAGTTCCTGTGCACACTCTGCATGTATTATTTGAGGCATGTATGAGTTTGTATGTTTGTACATAAGTTTTGTTCGTATTGCTCCAGAGCTACTAAGGCCAGGCCCTTCACTATTTATGGCAGAAGAATCATCGTTTCTTGTAATAGTTGCTATCTTCAAAATAAAACAAATGCAGAGAAACTAAAAAGTCATCCTCGAAACAGTCCATTCAGGGACAGATGAAAGCCCCAGGTCAAAACAATCTTCTACTCTCAGAAGCCTTGTTTCAGGATTTCTTATGAAAATTGAGAGTGTAAATGGTCAGCCTCGTGGATAAGAGGCGGGATCAGTATCAAGCCATCATTCTTGACCCCATGCCCAATGGATATAACAAGACAACTGGTCCTCTCATCTAGCAGGCAGATACCCCTACGAGTCACCAAATTGTTTTCCATATTTTTCCCCCCAGAAAAATATTAGATCACCCACGACCCCACACGGAAGAAACCAAAGAAATCACATTCAAATCCTGTAAACAGGTTGTAGAGGGACTCTACAATGGAGTGGCAGGGCTTGCGAAAGATCAAACGACCCCGTGCAAGAAGAAATTCAAAAAACGGCTATCAAGTGAATTTCTGCCTTAAATCCATCAAATAGATTACAGGCGGGCTCATAAATGGAGTAGCAGGGTCAAGGAAGGAGGAGACAGTGTCAAAGAAGCCAGAAGCTAAAAAGAGAAGGAAGGGCGAAGGTTTGAAGTCTTCGGGCTCTGAAACGGTTCAAAACAAGTCCAAAAAATCGAATAAGTATGGAGGAGACAGCGGATGCTGCAAAGTGTCCAAGTGGCGCACCTCCAAAGTTGAATCCAAAAAGGAAGACTTGAACAAGCACCAGCCCCCACGTGTCCCAGGCCCAAAGCGGGGGCAAAGTCAAAGATAAAAATCGAAAGGCGGACAGGGCAGGCCTCCAAAAGACTAAGTATAGAAGCGTTAGTGGAAGCCACCATGCATTAGCTTAGCGCATCTCCAAAAGTTAATCCAAAAGCAGAGACCCAAATGAGCACGGGCTCGCCACATTGCCTAGGGTCTGAAAAGGTAAGGGAGGCTATTGAAAAGTCCAAAGAACCTGCGGAGGCTTCCACGTGTCAACCCGACCCTCCTTCAAAGGCAAATCTTGAGCGGGATTTTAAGTGAGCGCGAAGCCTCCACGTGTCTAGTTTCATAAAGGGGTAGGGTCGGGTTGAATAGTCAATGCATTGAGGTAGGCCAACGGAGGGTGTCAAGTGTCCAAATGGTGCTAATTCAAAGTAGAATTAAGGGGAGGTATCCAAACAAGCGCCAGGCCGTTGTGTGTCCCTGGTCAGATATATGACCCCACTGAGCAAAAGACTTAGCCAAAAAACATAAAAAATCGAGCAAGTCACGGAGGAAACCACGTGTCATCACCACACCATTCCAAAACCAAAATACAGAGGCTGCCCTCAGACATGCGCCAGCCCTCCACGTGGCCGGTTTCAAAAGGGGGCCCGTTTTCGAATTGGGTTTCCCGCTATTTTGTACAGACCTGATTAAAATTTTAAATGGGCATATCTTTCGACTCAGGGCTTGAAATGTAGCAAATCTGGCACCATTGGAAAGATCTCGGCCTCATCTATGTCATGGAGATCTAAAAATTAAAGTTTGGAAAGGTTAGGTGGGAAAAAAAAGAAACATCTTTGGGCCATTAATACAAGATCTATTTGCCCCAACAACCAGATCGGATTCGATCTGATCCACCGTTTCCTCCTCCTTCGAGGCGCTGAACAAGAAATTGATGCAATCAAGATAAATTTGGGGTGGATTTTTCAGGAGGCATTGATGATAGTAACTGAGCTCGAACGGGTTTTCCCGCTTCTCTCTCCTTCTTCTCTCTGGGCTGAATCTATAAAAGTAGGGTCGGGACTCATTGTAAAAGGTTGGACATTTATGTTTTGCGCCTCCCTTCTTCTTTTATTCACAGAAGGATTTTTGGAGATTTTCTAGCCTCTCCTTTAGGCTGTAATGCAAGTTCTACCTCTTGGATACTATAATATAATGTATCGATTCCTGAGCAATAATATATATGTCTGTGGATGTTTCTTGACCCTCTCATGTATTCGTTCTTGTCTCTCTGATCTCTTATTGCGATTCAGTCATATGTGCATAGTGCTTATATTGCATTTCATGGTCTGTGTTAAACTACAAAACGAGTGTCTAGCATTCCTTTGGTGCATCACCTCATTAGCTTAGGTTTATTTTCTTGCATCTCTCTAACCCTGTCTCCTTGGTAGATAGAATAGACTTAGAATAGATCCTCTACAATTTATTTTTATGCACTTGAACAAAGGAATAAGAACCGACCTCAATCCGGAGAGCTCTCTCGACTAGCAAGGTCCCACACCTTGAGAGATGTTCTATGTTGTGCAATCACACTGAATGCCCCACTTCACACCCAAGCCATTCGGGGGTGCTGTGATTTTGCACTAACAAAAACATTGGTGCAACTGTCTTAAATTTTTTTCTTTGAGTATGTGTGATTGTACTTGTTTCACTATTAGGTTAGTTGGTTTAATTTCTCGTATTGCATTGCATTATGTATGTTTCATAGAGTTACATATTTTGAGCAATGAAAAAATGTTAGTAATATAGATTTTCATGTTATTTTACACTTTAGTTTATTTTAATAAGGGCCGATGATGTAGATCATAGGGGCAACATGATGAAACAAAGTTGCTTATTGAAGATTGGATACAAAGAGCTATTCCTACATTCTCCACAATCATGTCTTATCACTAATAATTTTTTCTTCCAAAAGGCTTGGGGCAATGAATAATCATGTTTATCCCTATCTTTGTTCTTCTATCCGTTTCGATCATATTTTCGATTGTCGATCGAATTCTATCACCCCATTACACTTGAGAGGGAATCCTTCATTCTACTAATTTTTCTTCAAAAATTTACTTGTTTATGCTTGTCTATTATGTTTGAAGTGATGTGACTTACTTCATCTCAAACAAGGCAAATGTAAACAACATAAATTCTGCTTTTTCAATCTTATTGCTAAAAGCACACTAATCACTCTCATTCTTACCAATTCCATTATAATTAGTGATTTTCGCTAATTAAAAAATGTTTTGTACCATTTTGGTTAATTAACAATGCTTTGTTGATTACCTAGCCTCTTTCACATTCAGGATGTTAGTTTACAACACATTGTAAATCAAAATCCTCTTCCGAACAAACAATTAGCAATTATTAGCTAATTATGCCTATTTTACCCTTGTTATGGTCAATAAACCTTATTATTGGCTTAGACCACTCTTCCAACCATTCAAAATCACCCCATTTCCCTTCAAGACATCTCAGAAGGCTTCAAAAGCTTATCCTAGCCTCTTAATTGATCCTAAGTGGTTGATTAAGGCTCCTTGCGTCCTAATCACTTGTTAATTCACTAATCATGATTAGAAAGCATTAATCAAGATTAACAAATCTTAATCTACTTTGTGCTTTTAGTCCCACATGCACCAAGATGCAAGTTTTCCTCAAAGGAAAAACTATAAATAAGACTAACCACATACCTTTAAACTTTACACCATGCTTTGAATTGTATATCATATAAGCAATATGATTAAGAGCCCAAATTCCTCCTTGGAATAACTTGCTTAATCTTTGCCTCCAATCTTCATGTTGGTTAGTAGAGGGATATCCAACATGGCATTGTAGCCATTGTTCGAGAGATCCTCTCATCATTTGTGAAGTAACAAAAAACCATAATTTGATTGCTCCTAGATCTATTTAGGTCTATTTTAGTTAGCAAGTCATACTAAGTAGGTATGCTTTAGCTAAAATGGATTGATATCATGTTAGTTATTTGAAGTATTCCATTAAGATTTTATCATTGATGTTACTATTACTAATTCCAAGCTTTGTTAATAGACTATGTAGCGTTAGTCTAGCTATTTAGCTTTGCTAGAGACTTTTCGTAAGTATCAACGTCTATGAGGTAATTTTTTTAAAACAATATTTTGACTCTCTGACGCACACGACTTTATGGTTTGAATAACCATATGGTACAAAATGACTCACTACAATTGACTCTTTTGATAAACACAAAGGAAAATTTATAAAGACACAAACTCACAAATGATTATAACATGATGAATAAATCACACCACTTTTTTTTTAATAAAAAGACTCCTTACACGCATGTAACTAAATTTTACAAAACTAAACACATGGACTTAAACAATGAACTCGATAAAAAATTTACACTAAAACTATAAGCTTATAATTCTACAAGAATAGACCTGAATGACTATAACATCTTTAATCTAAAACTATATAACCAACAAGATATAATTTTTTTTTGACCAAATCAAGTTGATTTATATTTCCACACCTTTTGACCAAACCGTGAACCGAGGTATGGAGAAAATAACTATTTTGCATAGACATCGCAAGAGATCACAGTGAACAACTAGGCATGTATTTCTTAGTGTTAGGGAAGACATCAATGATGACACTGACAACAAGGATCACATTGAATGAAATATCTAATAAAATTATAACCAAGCACTAAAACTTATTACTTATCATGCAGGTTTGTGCATGAAACATTGAAGGATTTGAGCTTATTATCAAACTGTTTGTTATGCCTTAGATGAAACTTTCACGCATACAATGTTCATAACTTCCAAAGACGCATCGATGATCGATGCTAAAATGCTTGCACAAGTTTGAATAAACCATATTTAGGACTCTCATAAATTGGGGCTACAATGTAGATTCATGTGTGCTTCAAATCCTTCTACTCTTCCATCACAGGAAAGATTACAAAATACTCTGATACCAGATGATAGATTTGGATCAGACTTAAGAAATGTAACACAATAATAATCTCTCCTGTATATAATTTCATACGGGACACCATACAATTATATAGGGATGCAACTCCTATAATTAAGGAGGTTGCTATAACAAATCACCACTCAAAATATTCCCACAACCTATCAACGTAATATTGTTGTAACCACAATAGTATTACAAACAACCCAAATAACAATATAATCGTAAGTATAATTTACTCTACGGTAAATATCAAATACCCCTCTAATGTCAACACTAAATAATGATTTCCTAATAGATAATAGATTCAAAGAATAAATATATAATAAAATAAAATAATGGTATTGCTAAATAAGAATTTAGGATCGAATGGTGTTTGAGTGATTAATGATATATATGGGAGAGGGGCTAGTAGTGGTACACCCTAAGTTAAGGGGTCCACAAAATTGATTCTTTATCATTTGGAGTCGTAATTTTTTTCACCAGTATGTAGTTCAGATTTTTCTTAACTTATATTTGTTCTTTGGAATGTTTAATTAGACAAAAAACCGTATTTTGAATTCATTTTAAAAAGTACATTTGAGATACACTACAACCATGGTGGAAACCAATACTTGAACATAAGTGATAATGATTGAACATTGAATTTTTAATACTTGTACATGGGTGAGAGGTCTTACATGTCATGATGTGATTTATTACTCTACATAATTATTATGTCAAAAATAAATAACCACTAGATACTACCATGACAACTATGAAGTGGTACTTTAACAACTATTGGGTATTGTGTGATCAAGACTCATGTCAACTATTGGACCATGTTCACCTATAGGCCTCTCTCCCCTATATAAATGAGGATTGGATTGGATTAAAATTAAAAAAAAACTGCCACTTTAAAATTAACCTATACCTCTCCTATCTGTGGCATCCAACATATGCATTGGAATTGTCACTAAAAGCTCATAGTTAAAAATTAGATTGCCTATTGTTTTCTGTAAAATAGAGAGGAAGATATAAGGTAGAGGACAATTTTTTAATAAATATTAGAAGAAAAACTTGAAATAAAAAAAAGTGGGAACCAAAAGTCCGTTAGCAGAAATAGACACAACTAGGCAGTTAATGTGGTGCGTGTGGAGGGAAAAGGGTAGCTATGATGTCTTAAGTAGGAGAGAATAGTGAAATTTAAAGGAGGAGATTAGGCGAGACGTTACATTATATTGTTAGAAGTCCTTTTTAATAAAATATGGATTAATTTAATGTAACAAAGGAGGCATTGAATAAAAAAATAGAACGCAGACGGACAGACAGAGAGAGGAAAAAACAAGCACCAAAGAGAATAAAGTGGAAAGTTCATGATTTTAGGGCTTTGTAGATGACTTACAACTGCAGGGGACAATGCAGCTTAAGGAAGTTTCACAGAGATCAGGGGAAAGGAAAAATGAATCCCTAAGCCCCAAGTCACCTAAAGAAATGAATGGCACAAAACAAATGGAGATAGATGAGGCCACATCAGAGGATCATGACGTGGGTATTAAGGAGGAGGAAGTTGAAAATGACCTTACCCAGAGCAAACTAGTCACATGCCATCAGAATGAAGAGGAACAAGGTAAAAATCTAGAATTCCAGCTCCCTGATGATATTATAGAGGTTATTGTTGAATGTCAAACTAGAACTGTTATTCTATTTTTTTCTAAGGGGAGTGCCATTAGAGGAATATTTTTACAAATGGGCTAAAATAAATTGGGAAAATAGAGGTTGGGAGATAAAGACAATAAGGGGTTTGGGAAAGGGTTACGTTTCATGTATGTTTAAATCTGTTGAACATGCTCAAGTTGTTTTGCAATATGAACATGGGTTATATGTGGACAAGTTTGTTACCTTCAGGCTTGGAATTTTGAATTTCATCCCGAAGGCCCTTCATGTTCATGCTACCCTATGTGGATAGAACTGTCCATATTTAAATATGGCATTTCGCCCTTTTTTGAAAGAAATTGTGGGCCAACTCGAAGAGTTATTTGGTGCAAACAAAATTCAAACAAGTTCTCTAGCCTAAGAGTTCATCCTAGAGTATGTGTAGAAATTGATTTGAATAAGCCCTTACTTGAGAATATTAAATTGAGTTGGTTTGGGTTTGAAATGGAGCAACCAATAGTTTACTTAAATAAGCCTAATGCATGTTTTTTCTACCGTAAAGAGGGGCATTTGATTCGTGATTGTCCTGCCAGGAAAACTAAAACCCTTCAATCATCTCCTACCCCCCTCTTTAACAACACCATCCCATGTTTCTTCTCCCATATGACATCTTCTAGACCTTCTGCTCAACCACTATCTACTCCCACTTCTTCTACTCCTTTGCTTCAACCTGTTATTACCTCAACTATGTCTCCCACACCCTATAAAGATGTTATCATGACAAATGGTTGGATGTTAATTAAAAAAAGAAAGGAACCAGCTAATCCATCTCTTCATCATGATCATGTCTCTCCCACTCATGAACTCTCCCACTCCCCTTCCCCTCCATCTACCTTGTTAGAACCCCCCAAATAGTCTTCTAATTCTCCCTCTTATGTTTCACGCCAAAGATCAAGATCTCCTCCCGCTAACACTAGAGATCAAAACAGTAATGTGCAAGCGTTAGTACTTTCTAATAGTTTTGGAGCTCTACCAACAGAGGAGGAAACCATTACTCCTTTAACATCATGAGCTGTAATATCCTTTCTTGGAATGTGAGAGGGTTGTCCCTTCCCCCTCAGAAGTACAGAGTCAAAGAAGCCATTAACAAATGGAAAATTGATATTTTATTTCTACAAGAAGTTAAAGTTAGTGATGTCAGACTTGATTTATCCTTGCGTAATATATGGAAAGATGCCTTTTTTTGCATACTTCTCATAATGAGGGAAGTGGTGGAGCTGTTATAGGGATGTCTTCATGGTTTTCTAAATTTTTATTGATAAAGGGGAAGATCCTTCACACATCTGTGTTTGGGTTCTTACGTTTATCAATGGACAAACTGTTGGATTTTGTTCTGTTTATGCTCCTAACAATGCTAAGGAATGAACTGTCCTATGGGATTGGATGGCCAAAAATATTCCCAATGTTGATTGGATAGTGGGGGTGACTTCAATATGGTAGAAAATCATAAGGACCGACAACGGCTATAATCATATTAAACTCAGCCAAGATGAATTTGAAAATTGGATATATTTTCGTAACTCCTTGGGAGTGGTGGATCCCTTGTATGGAAAATATGTCATTCATGTGGATGACTGGTTCACATGGTCTAACTTGTAGAATGGGCATGGATAGAAAATTCAACAGACTAGACAGATTCTATATATCTCATAACATCAATCTAGTCCAAACTCAAACTGGTACTTTTGTTCAAGTTGATTATTTGACCACTCTTTCATATCACTTCCCTATTATTTGCTCTAGTTAAATTCTCTTATCATTCATCAACATTCCTCTGAGCTCCCCTTTAAACTTAATGTTTCCCACCTTAAAAAATCCTAATTGTGTTGTTGCACTTGTTGGATTATGGAATTCCAATACCAAACCACAAGAGGGAGAATCATGGATTGATTGGTGGTGTGATGTAATTTCACAATGTACCAATTTCCTTTGCTCCTTTGGTAAAAGAATGGCTTGGCAGTAAAAACACAGAGAAAAATCCCTCCAAGGGAAATTAGAGCTTGCTAGAAAATGAATCTTTGAGGATCCTAGCAACACTAATATTCAAAATTTAATTGCCACAACTGAAACAACTGCTATAAACTGGATAATTATAGAGGTCAAGGTGCCAAAATAAGAGGTAGAATTCAATGGATTAAGGAGGGTAACAAAGGTTCAATTTTTTTCTTCAATTACTTGAATTACAAACATAAGAAGGAGAAAATTTGTGCTATAATGGATGAACATGGTTTAGTACATACATACCCCACAGAGATAACCATGATTTTCCAAGATTTTTATGAAAAATTCTTCAAAGAGGAAAATCATTTTAGGAACACTCAAGACAATGTTGAGAAATTAGTCAAAGAGAGTATTCCTAATAAAATTGACCCAGGTTACAGTCAATTTTTAGACCGAATGCTCTCCTTAGAAGAGATTGAATGGGCACTTTTTTCCATGGCACATAACAAAAGTCCCGGCATTGATGGGCTTCCAACAAAATTTTATTGAGACAATGTGGCCACACATTAAAGAGGATTTTTATCAACTATATTTGGAAGCTTTTGAAAAGGGATCCTTGGGCTCATGCATTAATAAAGGTTTAATTAAACTTCTTCCTAAAGGAAAAAATGAAGATAATATTTCTGGTTAGCGACCTATTATGTTTTTAAATACTTTTTATAAAATTATAGGGAAGGCGTTGGCTATTAGAATTAAACATGTGGTTCAGGAGATTGTTAGAAAGGAACAAACATGATTCCTTTGAGGAAGATATATTCTTGATAACCTGATTTTGGCTTGGGAAGTTAGTGAATGGGCACAACAATCAAGACAAGATGCTTTGCTGGTCAAGCTTGATTTTGACAAAGTGTATGATAGAATTAGGTGGGATTTTATCCTCAAAATGATGCAATGGATGGTTTTGGAGCCCGAATTTGTGCTCATGTTCAAATATTGTTCAAAAGACGCTAATACTCACATAATTATTAATAAATCCATATCTGATTATGTCCCTTTGCAGCGATCCATTAGACAAAGGATGTCCCCTATCACCATTCTTATATGTTCTCACAGTTGATGCCTTGGGCTACTTATTGCAAAGAGCTAACCATTTGCAACTCATATATGGAATCTCTATTCCTCATAATGTTGTTGTGATCAATTCTCATTTTGTCGATGACAGTCTTTTATTTCTGCAAAATTTTAGAAAAAGAATTAAAGAATGCTCTTGATATTCTAAATATGTATTGTGATGTGTCTGGGTCTCAATTAGCTCATCATAAAACTGAGTTTTTTACAATTCAAGTTGGTCCTATTCCTGAGTGGATTCCCAAGGAATGGAAACATGTCAAGCATGGAGAGATATCACGATACCTTGGTATTCCATTTGGCATGGGAGTATCACTTTCCGATATGTGGAGTTGGTATCTTAACAGAATCAAAAGAAAAATATTTAATTGGGGAAATAAATTTTTATCGTTGGTTGGGAAAATTCAAGTTGCCAACAAAATTTTTCTTGCTACACATGTGTACTTTTCTTCTTGTTGGATGCCATCTAAAAAAGGGTATGAAGATCTAATTAAATTAATTTGGAAGTGGGATGGTACTGTTGGTTTTAGAGCTACATCTTGGTCTCACTCGTGCATTCAACCTAAATCTAAAGGAGGACTGGGAATCATAGACCCCAAAACTCAAGGATGTGTTTAGTTGCAAAATGGATCGTTAGAGTTGTCAAAGGTGATGAGCCATGGAAAATTTTATCATGTCACAAAATTGAAACAACCTCAACCAAAAGGAAATGGCAAGAAGTTCATTGGTTGGACAAAATTATGCTTGCTCCATCTTTTCAAATAAGAGCTTCCTTCCCTATCCAATCTATTTGGAAGGCCTGGTAACATGTTTGTCTTTGCTTAAAATGGAAAGAATCCTTTTTACATCATGGTTTCAATTTGCTTCCTCTTCAATTTGGTGGAATAAACTTATCCAATATCATGGGCAACCTTTAGCCATTAGTTTTCCCAAACATGCTTATTCTTTGTTCAAGAAAGGAGTCAAATTATTCAGTGACATATGGGATTTCAACAATTTACAATGGTCTCCTTGGTAGGTTATTAAAATCAGATTTGGCTTGAATAATAAAATCTGACATTTTCTTATATTTATGCAGTCATTAATCCCTCCTAATTTGTTGATTAAATTGTGCACTCCCATGCATTGTAACTTCTTCAAAGATTGGAAATGGTTGTCATCTTATCATTTTGCCAATTTTCCTTTAAAGCAAATTTATCTATTCCTCCTCCCCAAATTGTCTCTAACTCCTCACCTCAATATTAAATGGAAATGCCAATTTAGCCATGATTATTGGGTTAAATTAAGTGCTCAAATATGGAGATCTAAAGCTGATGTTGATGCTCAATTACTTTCCTTGGAAGATATTACATTGCAAGCTCCCAGTTGGAGAAAGATTGAAATATATGCCTATCCAGACTTCTAAATGTCCCTTTTGTCAGCTCAATGAAAACATAAAACATTTATTTTGGAGTTGTCCCTTTGCTAAAAAGCAATGGTCTGATGTATTTTTAGAGCATTACTAGTTGTGTTTGATCGTCATCTGAATTGGAGAGAAGCTTTATTTGGATTGGGATTGAAAAATAATGTTATAGCTGATTCTGTTAGACATGTGATTTTATTGAATATTTGGAAAATCTAGATGTTCAACAATATTTTCTAGGGAAACTGTAATTTCAAAGCTTTACTCTAACATAGTTTTTCAGATTGTTTATCTTCTCTCTCAAATAAACTTCAAATAACCCAAAGGATGAGTCGTGGTGTCAATCGGTGATTGTAAAAGTTAATCTTGTTCTATTTCGCTGTCTCATTTTGTAAACTTTGTTTCAATATAAGAAAAAAAAACAAAGGAGGCATTGAGTTGCATAAAAATGGTGACTATATATTAATATTAGTAACTTTTCGTTTAATTTTTGGGATTTTAGTAATCAATTGCTTGGGCTCCTATTTTCTTGTAGGAGAAGGTCCCATGCCTATTTTTAAAGCCAACGACGAGAAATAATAGAATCTAAACCTAAAAAATAGGAGCTCCACTTTTTTAACCCCCTGAACTTAAGATGCCGCTGGAGAGGGGGCGCTGGAGTTTCCTCTTACACTTTGGGTTTAATAGAATCTAATATGCATTCCCATCATTATCTTTTGGTGATTTTAGATAGAAATATGATTTTATTTTCCTACAAACAACCATAGAAATCTAATGAGATCCTAAAATATCTCAAGGGGTATTGTTGCGGAAAGTAATAAAAAATCATGAGACCTTAATATTATTACAATGCTCATAAATTTTGTCAGGGGCACCCGCTGAAATACTTAAGGAGGCCCCATCTCATGGGACCATGCTCTTTAACTTCTCCAGTACTGCAGAGCTGGGTCATCTCCACTTTTACCTACGACAATTTTGAATCCAAAAATGCATTTAACTCTTTAGAAGCGTAAAGCAAATAGTCCGGTTTATAAACTTGGTCAAGTTGAGGAACTAGAACAGAGAATCAGCATTCATCAAGACACGGATACAGTCATAAAACATCATTCCACAATATACGGATGTTGCAGTAGCGATGCAGAGCAGGTGTCCACCATTAATGATCCGCAAAAAGAGATCTTTTTATTTGCAAATAGCCCTAAATCAGAGGAACGTCATGATTTCCCAAACCAAACCTAGAAAAACATCATTCGACTTAAAATAAGCAGTGAATTACAGAGAAAACCAAGCAATCGATTGAAAGAAAACCCTAATCAGATTAAACGAAGCCGCCATTGACTCCAACGACCTGAGCGTTAACCCACTCGCCTTCATCGCTGGCAAGGAAGGCCACGACAGGTGCCAAGTCATCCACCTCCCCTATGCGTTCGAAGGGACACTCCTTGGCGATACGTTCGACCAGGGCCTCGCTCTTGCTTTCAAAGAACATATCAGTGGCCACGGGGCCAGGCGCCACACAATTTGCAGTAATCTTGGTGCCCCTCAATTCCCTGGCCAATATTTTGGTCATGGTCTCCACGGCAGCCTTGCTGGCCGCGTATGCTGAATTCCCAGGCCTCAGCGATAGTACCACGGAGCTGGTCAGGTTTAAAATGCGGCCCCCGCCGCCTTTGACGAGTCGGTTGGCTGCTTCCCTGCAACACAAGAAAACCCCTTTGCAGTTAATACCAAAGGTCCAGTCCCACGCTTGTTCAGAGGTGTCTGCGAGGGGAGGGCATTCCGAGTCGAGAACACCCGCGCAGTTAACGAGAATGTGGACCTTCCCTCCGAAGGCTTCTTCGGCCGCGTCGAAGAGCCTGCTCACCTCGGAAGCCTTGGAAATATCGGCTCTGCAGGTAATGGCTCTACAATCCTCGGCATTGATAATGGAGGCCACCTCCTCTGCTTTGTCTACATTTCCTGCGTAATTGATGACCAGTTTGGCACCCTTTTCAGCCAAATGAATAGCGATGGCTCTGCCAATTCCTCGGGAGGCGCCAGTGACAATGGCCACACGCCCTTCCAAGCTACGCTTATCCCCCATTTTTGGGTACCTTTAAATTTCTTCTTCTTCTTCTTCTTAAGACTCAGTTTTGCACGCTTACGATTGCGGGATATCGCTATTTGCTCCGCTATTTTCGCATGAATCTGCTCGGCCAGCAAGTTTTATCGCCTCGTTCGCATCCAATGATTTTAATTTTGGTACAAAGTCGTTTTCAGTGTTGTTTTGTGTATGGAAGTCATTTCGATTTGTTTACGCCGCGTGTAGTGTCTATATTTGATATATACATTCAATAATAATTATCTGAAGTTGTGGATGTAATGAAACAAAGGAGCAAGTTGAATTATGCATTTAATATTCATGGAAAAATATTCGTTCATCTCAATGTGTCTTTGTATTTTAATTATAAGGGAAGGGACTCATTTAGCTTAACATGTAATGAATGATTACTATAATCTTTCAATTTGCATTTTTTATTCTATAATTGTCTTTTTTATTAACAAAGTTTTGGGTGAGTAGTGCCTTATATATTATTCTTGTATTGGAAGTAATAGCACTTGAATGACTAACCCAAGTACAATTCAATCAGCTCAATCATGTTATTTATGTTAGGTTGAAGATTTAAACAAACAATTTAATTAGATTATTCAATTTTGTGAGGAGTCGATAATTATGCATTGACTAATAGGGAAAGGGGATCAATAAAACTTTTCATTCATTCATCATACTTACATGGTCCAATCATAAATTGACGAGTTGTGGGTTGTTTTTTTTTATTTTAATCGTATAATACAGGTAAAAAATTAGGTGGTTATAAACAATGATAAACTAAAAATTTATAAAACCGCCTCAAAGAACTAGTCGTCAATAAATTTTGATATGACATACACATGTAATTTAAAATTTTGGGTATGGGTCCAATCGTGCACATGGGTCTTGATCACACAATACCCTATAGTTGTCATAGTACCACCTAATAAGTGTCATAGTACTATTTAGTAGTTTTTTAATTTTTACATAATAATGATGTAGAGTAATTACATCATGACATCTAAGAGTTATAATTATTAAATACCTATTGTACAATAATTATTATTCTTGTGTAAGTATTGGTCTCCACCACAATTTTAATGCAACTCAAATTTGTTATTTTAAACCAATTCAAAATATGTCTTTCCTTCCAATTCACCACTAAAAGAAAAAATGCAAGCTAAAAGATGCTAGTTATATGTCAATTTTAAATTTACAATCCTGCATGGCACAAAGTTGGTGTTGTGAACTCATAATCTTAAGGTGCGCTATTAGTGCAAAATAGTATTTGATGTTTAAATTAAATTGACCACATGTGACATTCATATTTAAAATTTTATTATTACTACATGTTACATTCATAACTAAAATTTGAAAGAAATATAATCAATAAACAAAACATATTTATAAATTAATCAATCAAATGATAACACATAGGCGGTATCTACTACATAACTTTATTCTTAAATAATAAACCACTTAAAATTTCTTTGTATTTAACACTACCTCATTAAAATTCTTTTCAAAAATACTTTCTCGTGTTTTTTTAAAATAATACCAACATTATTTCTCATGTTTTTTTAAATAATACCAACATTATTTCTCATGTTTTTTTTAATAATGCCAACAATATTTTGTCACGTTTTTTTTTTAATAATACCAACATTATTTCTCATGTTTTTAGTGACTAGTGGGATACGGTGAAAAACAAGATCCTCAAAAATAGAATTACTCTATATAAGTACCACAATATGATAACAGTTCAAGAAAATGCCATTTGCTCATGCCATCCACAAATTCACAGCCGCACTACTTTTGTTGCGGCATCTATCGTGCTTCCATCATTTTTTTTATAGATGTGCTGTGAATCATCTTATTTGGTCTACCCAAGATATATTTCAAGAATCCAACACGTTTCCTTCCAAAGGATGTCTGGGTTTTTAAAGTAATTTCATCACTTATGCCGATATAAATGATAAATTAAGTGATTAATCAAATATAATTAGACAAAATATTTTGGCAAAATATCGGCATATCATTTGCATATACTGGCTTTTATTCAAGCTCTCATCACATACTTGTCGTTATGGTATTTATTTAGATACTCCGTTCTCAAAGAAACTCTGGTTTGTCATGGAATACTACAAGCAATTTAAAATAAGATCTATCTACGAAAGCTCGTGAAACATAGTTCCATTTTTTGTAAAATCCTTGATGCACTTTTCCCTCACAGTGCTTAACTTAGGAAATTCACTATTTTACATTCAAGCATTTAGTCCGAGAAATTATTAAGTGTTAAATATTAGAACGTAAGAATACAACATTCTAAACAGTTCATAGTTTCTAGTTTTTGAAGCTGCCGTGAAAGTGAAATGAACTTGATTTGTCATTTTTACTTGAATCAGAGAGCGACTAATGTTACACTTGAATAGAAGGAAATAATATAGTATATAGGTAAGAATAAGGGGATTAAGCTTTACGGAAAATAGGCGGTAAACTAGGCAACTTCTAAGAACGTTTATATCTAATTTTTTTAATTATTATGAGAACTTAACACTAGCAATTGCATGTGTTCAATGCAATGTGAACGCCGAACGGTATATGTTATTTGATTTAGAGGTATAGTGTTTACTTTTGTAATTGATGTTGATAAGGGATTTGATTGATTTTGAAAGTGTAGAAATATAGATGGGCCACTTAATTTTAAGGTTGTTTATACATTTCAAACTTGTTATAAATTCGTACATGAATACATTTGATACCGTTTTCAATAGTTAATTAATTTTATAGTTGATGTTGTATGTATTTATTTCGGGTTTATTGTGTTGGTTGTGCATCGGTTGTTCGGTTGGTGTTTTGTTGGAAAAACATTTATTGTACAGTTGATAATGTGTGTGATTGATAGTTGTGTAGGAATTTAATTGAAACATTACATTGAAATGTTGTATGTGTACATTTAATTATGTAATAGATTCGTGCATTTAAATTTGTTTTTTCATATTTCAAAACATCAAATAAATGAAGATATACATACACATAATGAGACATGTATACATTTGCAGTATTTATGTTATGAATGGTAGCCTTTAGTGGGCGATTTCAGTTTCAATAAACATGATTACATTTGATACCCCTTGAACGATAGTGTTGTTTTGGATACAAGAAGTGTTGAGTATAGTAGTAGTGGAGGTGTTATCAAAGTAGAGGGTAGTATTTATGATGGCTTGAGTGATAGTAGTCTTGCTTCCTCCTTTATTCTTGCTCCGAGTGCTGGTATGTGCACCATATTTGAGTATCTCTCAAATGAGAAACCAGGTGAAATGCCCAGATTTACAAGCGAGGGAACTCTGGAGAAAGCTGTGAATGTCAGACCTTGCCTTTCAGTGGTTCCAATGTCGATGGTTTCTCTGTACAAAGTAAGTCCTTGCGACTTGTGGATAGTTAATCCCTAGGCCATTTTTATCGGCAATTGTCTTCGATTCCCTCTCGAAATAGGGGGTATGGGAATATGTAATGGGTTGGAGGGATCCCAACATGGGTAGTTATATCTATCAAATTTTACAACAACAAATAAAGGTAATGTTGGTGGTTGCATTGATGCGTCGTAGACAATGTCAATGATTGTTCCTGTGGCACCATTCACAAGGCCTGCATCAATCCATAGATTTGCAATAAGCATGATTTTTTGTTGTTTGCACAACAAAACTTTGTGTTTCAACTGATCATCATCAGGATTTCCTGGTCCAGTCCACCTATTACTTTCAACAATGGATTGGGAAATCAGAACGTTCAATGCCTTCAACATCTGTAGGTTGTGGGAGTCCACCAGATCATTTTTTGCAAACAAATGTGGTGTGTTCTTAAAAATGTTGAGCTCTTGCTGAGTTAGTTGTGTGTTTGTGTGAGACATTAAGAGTTCCCAATCCTCAATTAGAGGGGTTGAATCTCGCATGCTAAGCAGTAAATTCGTAATGAAACCTGTGCATTGGTTGTTCCTTGTTGCCAAAATATTGTTTGCAATGTAATGGAAGACTGAAATCCCTTCCAAAGGGTTTCTCTGTAGGAATTACTTGCATAAAGAGGACTGTCCAAAACCGGCGGTAATTGGCCGAGCTCACCAAGGAGGATGACTGATTTGTTCCCAAATTCAGACGTTCTTAAGTGTGGGAAAGCTTCGAGGAGCCTACTGTCAATTTTTTCTTAGCAAATTTGGCCCGATGAAACTCATTTCATCAATAAGAACATATTCTATATGTTTCAGCGACTCTTGAAAATGCGATAATGCACTTCCTTCAAGGTGTTTCAGTTCTTTGATTGGAATATGTAGGGCAGCGTGGATTGTGGATCCAGAGACGTTGAATGCTGAAACATCGGTAGGGGAGAGCACAAGTAGAGGTTATTTTCCTGTGCCAGCCGTTCCTTGAATTATCAATCTTAGTGGAGGTAGAAGGGTTCTGTTTGTTGAATGGTGTAGTATGGTATCAAGAGTTATTTGTTATTCTGGAGACAAAGGAAGTGTGGAAGATGGTGGTGTGGCGTGTATGCTATTGTTAGTTGTGTCTGCCTTCTCTCTCTCGATGAATGATGAACCAATTATCTGCAAATCATGGGGAACGTCATGTATGTTCCAATTATTGTGTATGTCGAAATATTGTTTTTTGTGCCATGTTTGTTGGCCCATCATTTTTTGTTGTGCGGTGGACGTGATCATGTTAAGGTTAGCCAACTTGGTCAGTGGGGCCTTTAATTATCTCTTCGACCTCTTGCATGAATATCACCGACATAATTGTGGATACGAAGGGTGCAATATCCAGAATGAGAACATAGTTTCCTCTGCCTCCTTCAAGGATGATGATGATATGTTGGTGTTGGTTCACAAGGGAACTCTCAACCTATGCTTGCAACAAAGTTCACAATTTGAAGCTCATGTAAATATATCTTGTATATAGCTTGGAGTGGGCTGTAATCATCTTCTTTGCAATAGTTCAGTGAGGAAGGCACATGAAAGAAGGCTGGATGGAGTTATGTTAAGAGTCGAGGGTGAGTGTCAGCTTGAAGTAAGGCTCAGATTCTCAAATCAAATTGTAAGGGTTTCAATATCCAATTTTGGTGTGTATGCACAGTCTTATTTATCTCACAAGCCCACACATTATTATCTTGTACACTGCTAAAATGGAAAGAGAGATAGGGGTATGTTATGTTAAACTTGAAGTCCTTTCATTAGTTCTCACCTACATATCCCCCCTTGTCTTGAGCATCACCTAGAGACCTATAGGGTACCATTTTGGACTTCAATTAACACAATAGCATCATTGAAACCCTCTCCACATAGCTCTGAATTGTTTTGCACCTTCTCCTTTCTATGACGCCACAACCCCTTGGACTTAATTTAGTTAACTATCATCTCATTTCTTTGGAAATAATCCCATTTATTGCTACTATGATTCTAGGATCTCTGAATTGTGTTTGGAAACATATTGCCCACAATATTTTCTGGTTTTGATCATAGAGGCCAAGCATGACAGATAAGAAATTTATAACAGGAGGAATAATCCATAAAATTGCAGGTACTTCTAGAGAAATCCTTTCAAGGAAATATTTTCTTTGAAGAAGAGGATAAAGGCATTCATGAGTTAACTATTAGTAAGTCATTGTGCGGTAATGACGGGGCTGCTCTGCAGGTAACTAAAGGAAGTTTGCAAAATAGATCAAGTCTTTTGTCAACAACATCTGCCCCCATAAATCAAGGGCATGATCCTTCTTGATCACATGCAATCTCCTTAGGTGAGCAGGTGTCTATAAATATTGTTAATTCTTCATATCAGAGTATAAAAGAGTAAAATTGTCCTTAGGTGAGCAGGGGTCTATAAATAATATTGTTAATTCTTCATATCAAAGTAAAAAAGAGTAAAATTGTCCTTAAGTGAGCAGGTGTCTATAAATATTGTTAATTCTTCATAGCAGAGTAAAAATGAGTAAAATTGCCTCTGAAAATATCAAAGCTTTATACAAAACACTTCTATTGCTAATTCATCAATCTGCGCTTGAAAAATAAGTCGTTTGTGTATAAGAAATCTAAAACAAATAAACTTTAAAGACAAGAAAAATGTTATTTACCTGGACTCAACATAAGACCTCGATGCAGTTGAATGCAGAACAAAACAAAATGGACCTTGATGCAATTGAATGCAGAAGGAAACCCAATGCAGAAGGAAACCGAATGCGTTCGGTTAGTTGTTATCGGGTATTTAAAGACAATTTAGCATGCAGAAAAAACCAATCCAAAAATAGGTTGTTAAAAATAGAAATTAAAAAGCCACGGTTAAAAATTCCCTGCAAAAGTGAAAACGACGTGCAAATATTAAATATGAGAATATTTTTCACAATTTCTATTAATTAAATATAGTTAGCACTATGTTGAGTAATTGAATAATTACAAGTTCTTTTCATTTTAAATGTGTTAATAACGCAAGACTCAACCCCAACCACATGAGATCTTTTCCAAAAAAAAAAAACCCATCAAATCCATCTTCGATTTGAATTGTTAACATCAACAAATTAGTTCAAAATTTCAATATTTTAAAGAACCAAGAAAACGATTCTGGTAGTAAAAAAAATTAAAAGTTTTTGAAATGAAATTTATATTGATAGAATTTTCTATGGGGAAAAGAAAGAGAGCTGAACACAACAAACAACAAAAGAGGGCCACGTGTTTTTGCATGGAGCCTCGAGGCTCGTCCCTTCACCATACAAACTGGTCACAGAAACACCCTTCCTTCCAATTCTCCAAACACATACACTATTAGGTACTAAGTACTGAAACTGAGACGCGTTCATTACAGTTGAGATGGGGGAAAGAAGAAGCTTCAGGCTGATTTCTTGAGAGGCTTGACAATTTCCCAGGTAAGTCAAGGTCTTCCCTTCCGAAGTGATCGTATGCAGTAGTCTTTGAAACCTCCCATTTCCACCCCTCTTCAAATCGAGATTGATGGCAATCATGTCAGGCCTGAAATCAAATATGCATAACATTACACATTATGAAAGACACTTCTACTACTACTACTAATATAAAAGTAAGGACATCAGGAATGGTGCCCGATGCATAGGTGTCCACAAACACAAAGAGGGACTCTGACACTCCAATGGCGTTAAACACAACAAAAAAATGAAAAAGTAAACTCTTAAAAATAGCCCAAAAAACAGCAGTTAATAATATGTTGTTAAAAATATAAATTAAAAAGCCACGGTTAAGAATTGCCAGCAAAGGTGAAAATGACGTGCAAACGGCCGTCAAATTTAACATCACTGTAGAAACATCCGGAGGACCTTTACCATAGGGGGAATGCCTTCGGCGTAATTAATATATTTTATCTTAAGTCTATATTAATTTAAGTTGTTATTGATATTATTATGAAGTAATATAAATTTCACGCATACAATAATTTTTTATAAGTAAAAATAAATATACATATTTTTAACTCATATGATTTTGTTGGTATTTTTACCCATTTTATAATGTAACTCTAGATAATTCAGGTGTATAATTTTTTCTCAAAAAATTTAATGTATTTTTATAATGTCACTGTTGTAGCTAGGAGAGGCAAGTATAATTGAAGGAAAGAATTATTTAATTCTATATTCCTAATTTTTGTGGGAAAATGTCTATTATTTATGGAGGAACTAGTATGCTTGGTCCATATACCACTCTTCACAAAACTATGGGAGTTACCTAAGAATTTTTATTGATTTGCAAAAAAGTGGTGCTTTATTCAGTTTTGAGTCCCATCACCTACTTGATATTGGTAATTGTACATTTGTTGCATTCTCAGCACCTCCTGTGATTAATTCTCTCCATCCATGGATTATTACTTGTCCTTATTTGAAAATTTTATAGAACATTTTTACTCATTTTGTAAACCAATTTATCTAAATTAGTGATTTATTATGATCCTTATACAAATTTTAAAATGTGATAATGTAAATAACTTTTATTTATTTATTTGATGGTGAAAAAATAGTAACTAATATTATAAGAAGGGTGTTAGCTTCACTTATTACTTAGGGTGCTCCTAACCTTTAATTCAGCTCTGGGTAAGAATTGAGACAAGTGCATGAGAATAGTGTTATAGTATGGTTTCAATTTCAAGAAAATCATAGAGAAGGGGAATAAGATGTTTTAAGTTATAACATAATTGCATATTACACTCATTTGCATGTATTTTCAAGGATAAAGTTTGATAGAATGTAAAACACGAGATTCTATCAAGTGTGTATGAGTATAAGTATGAGTACAAGTCTGATATGTTTGTGCAGCTCTAACAAGTGTGTATGAGTATGGGCACACGAGCAATACTTGGGATTCATGCAATGTGGTTTAGAAGGTTTCACACAAATATGGGTTGTGCATAAGACAATGCATAGTGGGGAATAACATTATGGTTCGTAAAGGCCTTATGCAACATTGGCGTATAATGTTGATGCATTGTCAATACTTGTATGACTAGGATGGAATACTAGAGGTTTAAAGCAACATGTTGTTGAGAATGTTGTGAAACACTTAGTGGAAGAACAACTTGCACTTAATGACTAAGTGTGATTAGAGAGAATCTTGAGATTCTTTGTCAGTAATGTCATAGGTTGTTTTAAAATATGCAATTAATTCTAAAGTGGGGAGATTCTTAGACATAAAACAAGGAAGAAACAATTGTAACAAATATTGTGGTAATTGGCTTTGTGTGTGTGTGTGTGTGTATCAATCATGTCTGGGTATAATGCATGAAAATTATTAGAACATTGTAGTTGCAGTATTTCTACATAAATGATTGAAGTAGTGTGTTATCATATCTTGTTGTATTTGTAAGTTGGGTTCAAGTTAATGTAATAAGAGAGACTATAACGACTAGGTTTTTAAAGGTCCAAAAGGGTTTTCCTTAGATAAAACTATCTTTGTATCTTGTTTGACATCTTTATGTGTTGATCTTATTATAGTTCATCTCCCTTTCTCAAAACCCTCATTATTAATAGTTTTACTAAAGTCTTAGTTAGGTAGGTCATGAAATTCCTAATGTCTAGTATCAAAGCATGGTTTAAGAGTTTCATAGGATCTCTTAGGTTAGACCTATAATATGTGTGTTGAATATGTGAGAATCTTTATACAGTTGCAAATCTTATGTGTGAAGATATGTCAAAAACATGAGAATAGAGATTGGCAAGGTCAATGGTAAGATCTTTGAGTTATGGAACTCAAGATGGAAGATATCTTGATAGATAGAGATCAGTATTTCGTTGTTTCACAAAAAATACGTACGAGATTAATGCAAGAGGAATGGGATAAGATTGATATCATCTTTATCTAGATTTGTCTATCATATTAAATGTTAGCGAATGTATCTGATGAAAAGATAACAAAATTTTTATGAGATAAGATAGGAATGTTATACTTGGAAAAATATTTAGTCAATAAACAATTTATGCAAAGAAATCTATATTCTTTGAGAATGAAAGATGGTGGCTAAGTAACAGAGCATGTGAATTCCTTCAATACCTTTATAATTCATTTATTATTCATGGATGTAAATATAGATGTATTACACTTATATGCTCATTGCCAAACTCTTGGGATAATCCAGTGATGGCATTCACTATCACCTCATATAAGCCTAGTACATATGATATTTTTGTAGTTTTATTGTTAGAAGAAATAAGACACAAGTCCATTGAAGCTCAACAAGGTGTTGCATTGCTGGTGCCCGACCATATTCATGAAAAAGGAAAGCAAAGATCAAGGGTGAAGCCTGTAAATTCTAGAGGAAAATTGTAGACATTGGAGAGACCTTTTTTGAAGAAATGTTGAAACTGTGGCAAAACAAGACATTTTATGAAGTATTGTAGAGTGAGGGTGAATAAGAAAAAACCACCATAAACTTTTTCCTAACTTGAAAAAGAGTCCATTCATGAAAATGGATGTTACAAATGTTTCAACTTTTGATAACATTGTGCACGGTTTTATGCGTAATGTAATTGATGTTAGTGTAGACATATAAATTCAAAAATTAGCTACTTGATATTATTGATTTGTCTTGTATCCCTTAATCATGTATTGTGTGCACAAATAGTTTTTAAATGCATTATTCCACCCTCTCATTTAAAGCATGCAAATACTTCATATTCTCCTAATTGGATGCTTAAAACTCTACATAACCAATCTTATTGTTCATAGACATCATATATCTCCAATCAAACTTATCCAAATTTCAACTTACAACAATATACCTCCCTGGACAATATTGTCTAGGTTGTACATAATCATCATACGGTTCTTTTCATGTTTGATAGTTCTATCTGTAGTGGGATGATGGCTAGATTTTCCTATGTTCATATTATTTCCATTTCCTAGTCATCCTTAGTGTGAAATCACATTTTGTGGAAAATATAAAAGCAATTTAGACACACTCACCACATGCCCTTTCAAGCTCCGCTTATCCCCCATTTTTGGGTACCTTTAAATTTCTTCTTCTTCTTCTTCTTAAGACTCAGTTTTGCACGCTTACGATTAAGGGAATATCGCTATTTGCTCCGCTATTTTCGCATGAATCTGCTCGGCCAGCAAGTTTTATCGCCTCGTTCGCATCCAATGATTTTAATTTTGGTACAAAGTCGTTTTCAGTGTTGTTTTGTGTATGGAAGTCATTTCGATTGGTTTACGCCGCGTGTAGTGTCTCTAAGTATTTGATATATACATTCAATAATAATTATCTAAAGATGTGGATGTAATGAAACAAAGGAGCAAGTTGAATTATGCATTTAATATTCATGGAAAAATATTCGTTCGTCTCAATGTGTCTTTGTATTTTAAATATCAATATATGTATTTGGTAAGGCACGGGACCCACTTAGCATATTATGATAAGGAAAGGGGCCTCGTTTAACATCTAATTATAAGGGAAGGGACTCAATTAGCTTAACATGTAATGCGTGATTAATATAATCTTTCAATTTGTATTTTTTATTTTATAATCGTCTTTTTTATTAACAAAGTTTTTGGTGAGTAATGCCTTATAAATTATTCTTGTATTAGAAGTATTAGTAGTTGATGATTAACCCAAGTAAAATTCAATCAGTGCAATCATGTATTTATGTTAGGTTGAAGATTTAAACGAACAATTTAATTAGATTATTCAATTTTGAGAGGAGCCGATGATTATGCATTGACTAATAAGGAAAGGGGGTCAATAAAACCTTTCATTCATTCATCATACTTGAACATGGTCTAATTATAAATTGACAAGTTGTGGGTTTTTTTTTTAACCATATAATACAGGTAAAAAATTAGGTGGTTGTAGACAATGATAAACTAAAAATTTATAAAACCACCTCAAAGAACTAGGTTGTCAATAAATTTTGATATGACATACACATGTAATTTGAAATTTTGGGCATGGGTCCAATAGTGGACATGGGTCTTGATCACACAATACCCTATAGTTGTCATAGTACTATTTAATAGTTATTTAATTTTTACATAATAATGGTGTAGAGTAATTACATCACTACATCTAAGAGTTCTAATTATTAAATACCTATTGTACAATAATTATTATTCTTGTGTAAGTATTGGTCTCCACCACAATTTTAATACAACTCAAATTTGTTATTTTAAACCAAATCAAAATATGTCTTTCCCTCCAATTCAACACTCTAAAGAAAAAATGCAAGCTAAAAGATGCTAGTTATATGTTCGTTTAAAATTTACAATCCTGCATGGCATAGAGGTGTTGTTGGTGTTGTGAGTTCGTAAACTTAGGGTGCACTGCTAGTAGCCCCTCTCCCTTAATGGTTAGTGCAAAATAGATTTGATGTTTAAATTAAATTGACTACATGTGACATTCATATTTAAAATTTTATTATTACTAAATGTCATACTCATACCTAAAATTTGAAAGAAATATAATCAATAAAACAAACCATATTTATAAATTAGTCAATCAAATAATGACACCTGGGTAGTATCTACTACATAACTTTATTCTCAAATAATAAACCACTTAAAATTTCTTTGTATTTAAAACTACCTCATTAAAATTCTTTTCAAAAATACTTTCTCATGTTTTTTTTTAAATAATACCAACATTATTTCTCATGTTTTTTTTTTTTAAAATAATACCAATAGTATTTTCTCATGTTTTTTTTTAATAATACCAACATTATTTCTCATGTTTTTAGTGACTAGTGGGATACGGTGAAAAACAAAATCCTCAAAAACATAATTACTCTATATAAGTACCACCATATGATAACAGTTCAAGAAAATGCCATCCATAAATTCACAGCTGCACTACTTTTGTCGGTGCATCTATCGTGCTTCCATCATTTTTTTTAATAGATCTGCAGTGAATCAACGACATCATCTTATTTGGATATATTTCAAGAATCCAACACGTTTCCTTCCAAAGGATGTGTGGGTTTTTAAAGTCATTTCATCAATTATGCCGATATAAATGATAAATTAAGTGATTAATCAATTATTCAAGCTCTCCTCACATGCTTTGTCGTTATGGTATTTATTTATATACTCTATTCTTAGAGAAACTCCGGGTTGTCATGGAATACTACAAGCAATTTAAAATAAGATCTATATACGAAAGCTCGTGAAACATAGTTCCATTTTCTGTAAAATCCTTGGTTCACTTTTCCCTCAGAGTGCTTAACTTAGGAAATTCACTATTTTACATTCAAGCATTTGGTCTGACAAATTATTAAGTAAAGTGTGGAATATTAGAACATAAGAATACAACATTCTAAAAAGTTCATAGTTTCTAGTTTTTGAAGCTGCCGTGAAAGTGAAATGAACTTGTTTTGTCATTTTTACTTGAATCAGAGAGCAAGTAATGATACACTTGAATAGAAGGAAATAATATAGTATCTATGTAAGAATAAGGGGATTAAGTTTTAGGCAAATTAGACGGTAAATTAGGCAACTGCCGAGGACATTTATATCTAAAGATTTTAATTATTATTAGAACTTAACATTAATATATTTTATCTTATTTTACCTTAAGTCTATACTAGCAAAAGCATCCACAGGTGCTTGTGAGAGGCCGATAGGCAGGTTCGAGGAGTATTTGAATGCAGTAAATTAGTAATTTGAAAATCTTAGAGTTTGTGGCATCATTATTCTTGTGCTAAATGTGTTAAGGAGTGAAATAATGCATATTGTGATAATTATTTGTAATGGATTTTTTAAATTTGGATTCAATAAAACTATAAAGTATGACGATCTAACCACTTTAAAAAATGAATTTTGTTAAAAACAAAGCACATTAGAATAAGAATATAGTTTTTACTGTTTCTTAAAGATAGAGCACAGTAGAAGATGAATATAGTCTTTACTGTGAATGTATAGAATGGAGCCCCATGCATGAATGGAAAATAAATCTAAAGTAAAACGTACTTAGATATCAATAAGTAATCCTATGACAAATTTCAACTCTAAAGAGTAATCAATTTTTTTGACTCTGGCAACATTTGTTTTCAGCTTTGGTGGATTGTTGAACGTGTCCATTTGCACATGCAAAGTGATTGAATATTAATGGAATAGTATCTTCTTCTTCAGAAGACATATGCGCAATGGATTATCTTGAACTTGCCCATATGTTTCCTTTGCTGTTGCACCAATCAAATCTTTACCTACATCATCAAATAATGTAGCCCATAAATTCCCAGCGTGGTCTTCAATTTGAACTCTGAATAAGTATCGATAATCAAATTCTGCGGAAATCACATCACATGTAGAGCATATCCATTTTCCTTTGGAGTTCTTCGTAGTCTTCTTCCTACACAAAGTTTCCTTGAGCAATGATGGACAAGATGGATAAGTGAAACAATCCATTTCATCAATAGAAACTATAATTCCCCTTAGGGTAAGCCAGGGTGACTTCCAACACTAAGAGATCCTCTAGCCGTCATCTCAGATTTTTTTTTTTGCGCAGGATTGAAAACCTCATGCTGATCATGGGTTGTTAGAGACCTACCACTCTAGATATTTCCATGTTCCTCACACCAATTTCTCAGAATAGTTGCCTCTTGAATACTTGGGTTTATAAACACTTTAGTGTTTGAAAGCGTGCCTAAAGACTTTCCATAGAAATCGGTTATACGAACACATTTGAAAGTAACAATAGGATGGGGGCCCAAGGTAATGAGATTTAGGAGTTGAGAACCTTCCATGATGGATAAATCACGCTAGAGTGTAACATCAATAACATAATTAGACGTATCTGTAATTTGAATTGTCCTCTTCTTGAGCTTAGAACCATCCTTCCTGAATAGTGTTTGAAGATCACTCACAACCTGAACAATACCAAGTACATCTATCATAGTATTAGCCTCCAAGTTGGTGATTTCACCAATCAAAACAAAGTGAAACTTGTTAAATGGGATAGATCCATCATCAACTGAAGAAGCCACCACTTTTGACATGCCATTCAACAATATTTCATATTCAGAGGGTAGGTTATTAAAAAAAATTATCAACTTTTCGCAATTTACCATTTGAAATTGTGTAGACATGTCCAACTCTGATAATATCATAATGTCTATCAACTTGTTCATTGAAGCAGACAACCCATATTTGTTCTTCATCCTTATCAATAATGTCAAAGCTGAATACCTTCCCAATCTCCCTACTGGTGTTGAAGCTACAAATGTTTGATTTAGAAGTGGTTCTACCTCGTATAGTCCCTCCATCATGAAATGGGGACAATGCTCCAATAGGAAGTATTTGAACAAAACTGATTATTGTTGGTTTTAGCGGGTTATTTGCAACAGAAGCATTCATTGATGTGGATGAAATTTGGGGCTGCATTTTGTAAACGAGTTGTCCTACATAATTTGAGTAATAAAATAAGGATAATAAAACGTTTAGATGACATAAGTAAGGGAAAATAATTGAAAGAAGAAGATAGTGTGCGTATCATTTTTAAACATTGGATATATAATGACACCTAGAAATATGTTTAGAAGATAAGACATCACAACAGGAAAATGAGGATAGAATTGTGGGAAGGTTACTCATTAGGCTACTTTAAAAGCCTTTTGTATACTTAGTGTAATGTCCAACTTGGGACGTGATAGGAGTGCTTCTTCTGGAAATATTCCATCAGCAAATCCTATCTCCTGGTACCGAGCAAGGCACATGTAGCCCATATAAATGAGTCGAACAAGGGCCAAAGTATTTGTACTCACCACAAAGTTTTGTAGACTAACTAAATTTTAAAATACGTTTCAACATATTACTGTACATATCAAATAAGTACAAAATGAAATTAGACATTTAAAGAAATTAGAAAACGAATGCATGAATTTAAAGATTTCAATCCTATCAAAATGTAATGTTGAAATAAATTCTAGGCAAAGTAAATGTTAAAATACTTTTCAACATATAAGCATAGAGGCCAAATAAGAAAAAAATATTGTTACATATTTTAAAAAAACATAAGATGACAAGGTTCTAAATTTCTTTAAAAAATTATTGCAACTATCAAATGCTAACATCGAAATAAATTCTTGAAAAACTAAATTTTTAAATACATTTTAACATATAAGCATAGAGATCAAATAAGTAAACAATGAAATTATGTCTGAATTTAAGATTGCAATTATCTTTTCATTTAACTTGTAACTTGAGGTCAAATCTTAAGAATTACATGCAATATGACATAATAGAACAACAAACTATATCTATACAAATTAATAAAAAATATTCTAAACAAATTTATTGCAACTATCAAATTCTATCATTCAAATAAATTCTAGACAAATTAATGTCCATCTTCTTTACAAGAAAAGTCTATACTAAAATATTATCACAATTCTAAAAAACATGCCTCTATAATCATGTTTATCCACCACCTACAAGCTATTGCAAAAGGCAGATTCCCGGGTTCAAATCCCCTTAGCCGGAAAGGATAAATTACCAAAAATACCAAAACATATCTATCCAATTAAGAGTGCTTGGATTGGGAAGGGACTATACTATAACCTAAGACGATATGAAAGCATGGGAAATGTTGATTTATCTGCTCCCTATCATTGAATGCACACAGTTTTCAAACAGAGGCGTCTCTACTCTGGTGAATAACAGTTCATCTTCCATGGTGTGTAATATTAAAAAATGTAAAAGCACAGTATTTATGAGATATGAATATTAAAGAATGTAAAAGTACAATATTTGTGACAGCTATATACATTCTTTTTGTCTTTTGATGGCAGTATAAAAAGAGGGAATAAAACCAGGTAGTATGTGCTTAAAATCAGGTTGGACTTTATAGAGGCAATCTATAATTTTCGTTTGATCCATCCGAATAAAGAGCAATCAAAACAACAAACATAAACTCTATCTAAACATGCCACAGTTAAAAGGACCTTCACAAAAAAAACGTGCAAGAGGAAATTTATAATGCAACGGGTGGGTGAGACCGAGTACTTGCTATTCGCTTCTGAAATAGTGGGTAATCATGGCCGGGAAGAAGGTGAAATAGGATATGGAGTTTGCTGGTGTACTTGCATCACACAGGCCCACACTTTTTAAGCTCATAAACGCTTCTAATTATCTCCATGTCCAAAGTCTTTTTGATTTGTTATCTAAGAAAGTAGCATACATGATTATTTCTACCGATGGCAAGGAAGACATCTGTCGAATGTTTAAGATTAGTGCAGATCAGGAGGGGGCTGTCATACTTGTGCAATCTGCTAGATTCAAATACAATATTTCTGATTCATATGTCTTTCTGTAATTTGGGTTTATACGTCATTATTATACAGTTTGTTTACATGCCTTTTGCTTAGAAAATATTCAATAACACATAGACCCAAATGACAGGACTGGTAAGAAAGGATTTGACAAAGAGACTTGTGTAACTTCACCAACTGCAACGGTAATACCACAAGGGCCTCTTAGAGAAATCTCAACCCTTTGAGAGTGGGTGAAATTTGTACAAAGGAGAATGGTCGCCAGATGTTTAGGTTTGCCGATGGATTGGGAATCCACTCCGAAAATGTGGCTGAGACCGCAACTATTTCAAAATAACGTAGACTAACAAAACATAGAGACATACCAATGTTATGATCGAAACGGATTCACAGATGTTGTTCCTAATTCATTTTTTAGTTGCAGGAACTTGTTTTCTATGAAATTGAATGTATACAGCTTTCCATAGAGAAATTATAGACTTAAAAAAGAATTGGACACAGAGATTTCCATACAACAATTATTGAAGACATGTAGTATTGGATTTCAAAGGTTAAGAATCGAAAGAACTTACTATTGAAACAGCTAGAGCAATTTCCAGCAAAAGCAGCAACAACACCAGGTTGACCACACCACAACAAAAGAAGCACCTCTCAAGTGCTTTAACTAGGAAATTGACAGCGAGGAAGAGGCACATACAAAAAGAATTCATTCTAAAAAGAAAGAAATCAAACTGAAATCACACGTCAATTTTTTATTTTTCCATTTGTTAGTATTCTGTTGATTTGAAACGGAGCACATTTTTTCCAAATAAAAAATCGTAAATCAAAATCATCATGCCTTTTCTGTTACAGTATATCAACTTTATTTTTTAATCTCTCATACTTGCACATGGAAAAACAACCAATGAGATATGAAGTAAAAATAACAACAGGACAACGTTCCCAAGGCAAAAAAACAACCAATGAGATATGAAGAAAAAATAGCAACAAGAGAACGACGACAAAAAAAACTCCAAGTTAAACAGAAAATTCACTCTAGGAAGGCCTATCGGCCAATTAATTTTAGCTTTTATTGATATTATTATGAAGTAACATAAATTTCACCCATACAATACTTTTTTACAAGTAAAAATAAATATACATATTTTTAACTCGTACAATTTTGTTGGTATTTTTACCCATTCTATAATGTAACTCTACATAATTTAAGTGTGTAATTTTTTCTCAAAAAAATTTATGTATTTTTATAATGTCACTGCTACGAGAGGCAAGTATAATTGAAGGAAATAATTATTTAATTCTATATTCCTAATTTTTGTGGGAAAATGTCTATTATTTATGGAGGAATTAGTATCCTTGGTCCACATACCACTCTTCACAAAACCATGGGAGTTACCTAAGAATTTTTATTGATTTGTAAAAAAGTGGTGCTTTGTTCAGTTTTCAGTCCCATCACCTACTTGATATTGGTAAATAAGATGATTAACCAACCTTGTATAAAAAAAATGTACATTTGTTGCATTCTCAGCACCTCATGTGATTAATTCTCTCCATCCATGGCTTATTACTTGTCCTTATTTGAAAATTTTATAGAACATTTTTATTCATTTTGTATACCAATTTATCTAAATTAGTGATTTATTATGATCCTCATGCAAATTTTAAAATGCGATAATGTAAATAAATTTTATTTATTTTTTTGATGGGGAAAAAATATTAACATATATTATAAGAAGGGCGTTAGCTTCACTTATTACTTAGGGTAATCCTAACCTTTAATTCGGCTCTGGGTAAGAATTGAGACAAGTGCATGAGAATAATGTTATAGTATGGTTTCACTTTCAAGAAAATCATAGAGAAGGGGACTAAGATGTTTTAAGTTATAACTTAATTGCATATTACACTCATTTGCATGTATTTTCAAGGGTAAAGTATGATAGAATGTAAAACAACGACTTACATTCATCTATAAGAGAAAAGGCATCCAAAGGGGTTGAATGGAGAAGCAAAATATTAGAAATGGGTAAGTGCATGGAAATGGGGGCCCAAAAGGGAGTCTTAAGTGGACATTTTTTTTTTTCAAAAAATAAGAAACTTCAACTTGTACGAATTATTTGAGATACTTACACTCAAAATTTGAAGATGTTGTAAGAACATGAATTGTAGCATTTCGAGTCTAGCTTCTAAAGTACTTGTAGACACAAATTTTTGGTATTGCTACCCATCACCCCGCAATCGGTCTCCGTCGTCTTTTTTTACATACATACCTCTCTTCCCTTTCAAATTCCCTTCTTCCCTCCTAAATTCAATTTATCCCACTTATCATTATTTCCCATCATTATTATATCTATTAGTCATCCTTAATCGTGCTTAGTTAATTTTAAACACCCATTTAAATCATTTCCTCTTTTTAAATCTTCTATGTTATCCTTTCTAGGCCATCATTTAATGATTTCACCTCTCCATGACCTTTATTTAATATTTTTCACCCTCCACCTACCCATTTATCCATTCTATGCAACCCTAACCCGTCTTAATCCTTCCAAACCCTAATCCCACCTCATATGGGCTCATTTTATCGAGCTCATCACCTTCCCACCACCCAAATGGATGGATCCCCCAATCGGCGGCGACCCTATAAAGCCGCCCTTACCCCTCCATTTCTCAAGGATGTAATTTTGAAGACTTTCAGAGATTTTGCGATCTTGCTTTCATTTTTATGCGTCTTTACAACTATTGTCACTCTTTTGGAGCTCTCTTGGGGATTTTGTGTCAATCCTTGGATATTTGAAGTCTTCTTTCACTATTGCATATTTGGATCTACCTTCATCCCATTTTTTTCACCAAGATCTTGTGTAGGTTCATCTATCATCATGATCCCTGCTTTAGTTTTCTTAGGCCTTTATCTTTCATTTGTAGGTCTTCATTTTAGTCCATCCATTTTTAACCAAGCCTTGATAAACCCCAGCCATATTCGACCCTATCTAGTCACCATCGACCCAACTTCCATTTTGTTTGCCCCTATGTCATTCAAATCCCCAGTCATCATCTCTCTGATTCCACAGCCACTCAGCCCTAAGATCCTGTCATTCTGCCCTTTCTATTACCTTAGATCTATTTTTCCATCCCCCAATCACCGCTGACTTGTCATCACCAATCCGGCACTATGATAATTCTTCACCGGGAACTCCTCGTGCTATGATTATTTACTAATGCACAGCCTTTAGTTTGGTGGATGTAATCTGGAAACAGAACAACAACATAACACAAGAATACCATCGACTATGATAAGACAGAATGATGACAAATCAGAAATATCAAAGGAAATAATAATATTAACATGAAATTGTTACAATCTCACCCATGAGGTACTTCAACAAGACTATGGGAGAAACTTTACAATTACGCCTCTTGATGGCTTCTTCAACACACCTTTAACTGATGGCTTCCTTCGTACACTTCCTACAATATTTCTCACTACTTCTTTCTATGCTAAATGAGGGGGGTAGCCTCTCTATTTATAGAACTTACAGGCTTATCCATCTTATCTCTAAGATAGGATAAGAAATCCACTCTGACGAATCATATTCCATACCTTAACTCTTATCTGTACATGTAAGCTTATCTCTTAAGATAAGATAAACCTTATCATTTTACATGGGTTCCACATTTTTAGAATTTTTACAAATAAAATACACAAAATATTTATGACCTCACTCCTTGTCCTTATTACTAATATAATATTCTAATTCCTAATCATGTAGACCCTACTTCTCTAATTACCCAAACTTTGACATTTTAACATTACCGGACCACTTACGACAAATATTTACTTTTTACAACATTCCTATTGTACTTTGACTGTTACCGTACTCCACATTATTTGCGGCGTCGTACTGGTAGCGCCGTTATCTTCTATCGGACGCTACTACTAATTACACTTAACAACATTCTATTCCTAATACATACATTAATGAAATAGAAATTATGGAGGAAAATTTTAGTGTCGACATCTTCCCCCTTCCTAGCTTCTACTCCGTCCTCGGAGTAGACTCTTCTGGTGCGTGGAAAATCTTCAACTTGTCGTGGTTGACCCATTTCGTAATGGGAGTGCCATCCAATTCCTCCAGTCGGTACGTACCATTTTCATGCACAGCTACTATTTTGTAGGGCCCCATCCATTTTGGAAGAAATTTCCTCTGTCTTCTTTTTTTGTATCTGGAATCATATACTAGAACCAAGTCATTCACCTAGCAAATATCCCTCATTTTCTTCTTATGGCTTGTATCCTTTGCTATTTCCCTCATTTCCTCTAGCAAATGAAGATGTACCAACCTTTCTTTTACTGAATCACTTTCATCCATCCTTTCATTTTTCATAACTCTCACAGTAGGAATATCAAACTCAATAGGAAGAACTGGATCAATGCCATAGGCCAACTGAAATGGAGAGTATCCTGTTGCTGACTTTGATGTTGCCCTATATGCCTACAATGCTGCATGAATCCTCTTATCCCATTTATGTACCTGCAAGGCTGCATCTTTTGCTAGAATTTGACACAACACAAAATTTGTTCGTTCCACCTGTCCATTTGTGCTTGGTTTGTATGTTGTTGCCTTCCTATGCTTAATAGAAAACTTATTGACTAGGGCTTCTACCACCTCATTAATGAAGTGGCTTCCTTGATCTGTTACAATTTCTAATGGACAACCAAATCTGGTGACAATGCGTTCATATATGAACCTTGCCACTTCATCCATGGAAGCTGTTTTCAATGGCCTAGCTTCAACCCACTTGGTTAAATAATCTGTGGCAACTACAATATACTTATTTTGACGTGATGTAGTTGGAAGTGGACCTACAATGTCTATTCCCCACTTTTCAAAGGGACCAAGTGGAAGAATAGGACATAATGGAGCTGATGAAGTCTTACGGTTACCATGTGTTTGACAAATATCACATGTCTTACAATAATTATAACAATCTTTTTATCTTCACTGCATTTCACTTGTACCATTATGGAATTCTTCTAGCAGCTCCTTTCCTTGATCACGTCCAACTGCCTTCTTGTACTGTCCATCAGGTCCTATTCGAAATAATGCTCCATGCAGAATAGAATATGGACGACTGGCTTGAGTAATCTTTCTCTTAGTCTTTGCATTGGCACCATCAGGAAACTTGAATTCATTCAGATAATTCCAAATATCTATGTATTCACTAGGGATTGTGTCAAGGGAGAACAATGCTGCATCGGGAAAATCATCATCATCACAAGATGATCCTAAACCATCATAGGCTCGAGAGAGTGCATCTGCATTGACATGCTTCTTTCCTGGCCTATCTGGAATATCAAATTCAAATTCTTGTAGCAAAATTATCCATCTTGCTATCCTCCCTAATGGGTTAGGCTTATTGACAATATATTTCAGAGCCTGATGATCTGTTACAACTATAAATTTTTGCCCTAGCAAGTAATTTCTAAACTTCTTTACAGAAAAAATGATAGCCAGAGCCTCTTTTTCAGTTACAGTATAGTTTACCTCAGCACTGCTCATTTGTCTGCTCCCAAAGTAAATTAGATGTTCATTCCCATTTTCATCCTTTTGGCTCAAAGTACTTCCTAGTGCTGCATCTGAGGCATCAGTGTACACAATGAATGGCTTGCTCCATTCTAGATTCTTCAAAACAGGTGAAGACACCAGGGCTTCCTTCAGTTGTTCAAAAGCTTCATGTGCCTTATTTCCTGGTTCATAAGTAACATCCTTCTTCAAGAACTGGGTTAGTGGCTGTGTAATCTTTGAGAAATTCTTGATGAACCTTCTATAGTAACCCACATGGCCTAAAAATGATCTCAACTTACTTCTATTCATAGGTAATGGTAAATCTTTGATTTTTGAAACTTTATCAGGATCAGTACCAATACCATCTCTGGATACAAAATGCCCTAACAAGACGCCTTTAGAACATCCAAAGACACACTTTGTAGGGTTTAGTGAGGCTTGTGCTTCATCTAACCTTTGAAATGCTGTCTCCATCTGGTGCAGGTGGTCCAACTTGCTCCCATAGATGCAAAAATCATCCAGAAATACTCTGATGAAGGTCCCAATGTAGGGTTCGAACACCCTATTCATCAAACGCTGGAATGTTGCTGGAGCATTACACAACCCAAAAGGCATAACTCTATAAGCAAACGTTCCCCAAGGAGTGGTGAACGTGGTCTTCAGCTGATCTTTCTCTGCTATACGAACTTGGTTGTAGCCGCTATGTCCATCAGCAAAACTATAGCATTCCTGGCCAGCTACTTCATCCAAGATCTGATCTGAAAATGGAAGAGGGTAATGATCCTTCTTTGTTGCCTTATTGAGCTTCCTGTAATCAACACAAATGCGTAGCTTCCCATTCTTTTTTATTGAGATCACAATGGGAGAAACCCATTCTGAATTCTCCACAGCAAATATGAATCCTGCATCAAGCAACTTATCTATTTCTTCTTTTACAGTCTTGGAAAAATTAGGATTCATTCTATATGGCATTTGCTTTATGGGCTTAGCACCATCTACCAGCTCAATACAATGTTCTACCCAACTTACTTGACGGAGTTCCTTGTAATCAAAAGTGAATAGGTGTATGTACCTTCGAAAGAGCTGGAGGTAGGATTCCTTCTCACTCTCCATCACAGCATCACCAATCTTTATTTGTTGGAGACGATCATCAACTTCTTCTTCAGAGAATTTTATGGGGTCATGAGTTGGTGTGACTGGCAGGATATCCATGACTGAAACATCCACCTCACTTTCTTCATCTTCAGTGTCCACTTCACTGGTACTAGAGTAATCAGAGGATGTCCAATCATCAGTTTCATCACTTGAATCCATAGGTTCTGCTTTATGATGCCGAGGGATCACATTTATTTTCACCCTCTCTCTACCACGTCCAAGTGTCATGAAACCTTCATTCCAGTAGTTTCTTGCATGAACTCTCCTTAGCCATGGTCTTCCCAGCAGCATTGGGTATGCAACAGTACCATTTTTCATCACCTGAAAGTCTACCACACATACAACACCCATAACAGATATTGCCACATTTGAAACTACACCTTCTGGTTTAGTTTTTCCCTTATTTACTGACCTTAACATAAGTGTTGAAGGGCGATCAATTTTTAAACCCAACATATTCATTACCCGACTCGGTCATTACATTAACTGCAGCACCTCCATCAACTAAGACATCATGAATTGAAATACCATTACATAATACCTCAGCTTGTGGAGCATAGGGATCTGCCTCTGCCTCCAAAACAGGGACCTCAACCTCCTTCTTTCTTCGAGCATTGAGTCCACCTCGCAACTCCCGCCTCTTCTCAGAAGACATAGCCAAGAGTTGACCATATGTAATATTTACAGGCCTTTTGGACAGATCTTCCAAGATGGAGTATGGTCCTTGCCCCTGTGAAATCAGAAAATCCTGCACACCCAACTTTCTTCTCCTATGTTTCTTACTAGTTTCTCCTTTCATCTTCTTAGGATCAGTTCTATCTTGATTATCTTTTTCTTTCTTTCTTTTTGTTACAAACACATCTACTTCATTATTTCTGCTCTTATCTACTACATCAAAAGAATTCACAGGTGCTTTTCCTTTATCATTATCTTTTGTACCAGATGTAGAAGCTCTATCTGGACAATTATACTTATAATGACCCTTTTTATAACAACCATAACAAACTACTTCAGAAATATTTCTTATTGGACCTCTATCTCCTCCCTGAGAACTAAATTCCTTTCCTTGAAGAAGATTAATAGTTAACTGACCCATCTTTTTGAGCAGATCTTCATACTCAGTAGATGTACTAGGAGAAATATTTGTGCTCACTAGGAGTGGTTGTGGATTCTGGACCAAAGGTGCTGGTGTAGGCTCTACTTTAGCAACAATTTCTTTGGGCTCCTCTTCCATGCTTTCTTCTTGCCTTCTTGCAATCTCCTTTGCTTGTTCAATGGTAGCTGGGCGGTCATACTTCACTCGTTGTCTGATCTCTGGCTTCATCCCAAGAATGAAGTGCTTACATAGGAGATTATCCACGCCATTCATCAACCCATCCGCTAATCCTTCCTTCCGGATCTGGGCATCGAGCTTCCTCCTTAGCTCTAGAACACGAGCATGATAATCCCTTATCTTCTCCTTCTCTCCTTGGGTTAGCTTTGTGATATCGATCATGAGATCTGCATATCTCTGTTGTTCACTAAATTCTTCAAGAAAACTTTCAGTTAATAAATCCCATGAATTTTTCACATTATCACCTAGTGTTTCAAACCACCTAAGTGCTGAACCATCCAAAAAGGTAAGAAAAAATTCAGTCCATTGTTCCCTTCTTATAAGGCCGTTACAAATACAAGATCGCTTAAACTCTTGAATGAAAGAAGAAGCATCTTCATTAGATTGAGCTGAAAAAACAGGAATCTTTCCCATTTTCAAAAGTAACCACCGTGAAATACCAACTCACAAGTACAATCAACAAGACTTATGTGCACAAATAATTGGAATCACTATACTAGAAAGTGACTTTACACATTTCTACAGTAAAATAGAAATGACCATGGTAACTATGGTAAAACTTGACTTACTGCGGTAAAAACTGACTTTACTGTGGTAAACACTATTCACGGTAAAAAGTGAAATTACTGCGGTAAATACTATTCACGGTAAAAAGTGAAGTTACTGCGGTAAATATTATTCACGGTAAAAAGTGACTTTACTGTGATAAATACTATTCCAGCAAAAATGACTTTGTCATGGTAACTACTATTCACGGTAAAATGAGTTTACCATGGTAACTACTATGCACAGTAAAAACAAGGTTACCCTCTAATTGATTTTTGACTAATTGGGAATATCTCTCCAGAAAATCCACCAACGAGGAATGGTCCCCCGGCAACGGAACCAAAATGTCATCACCAATCCGGCACTATGATTATTCTTCACCGGGAACTCCTCGTGCTATGATTATTTACTAATGCACAGCCTTTAGTTTGGTGGATGTAATCTGGAAACTGAACAACAACATAACACAAGAATACCATCGACTATGATAAGACAGAATGATGACAAATCAGAAATATCAAAGGAAATAATAATATTAACATGAAATTGTTACAATCTCACCCATGAGGTACTTCAACAAGACTATGGGAGAAACTTTACAATTACGCCTCTTGATGGCTTCTTCAACACACCTTTAACTGATGGCTTCCTTCGTACACTTCCTACAATATTTCTCACTACTTCTTTCTATGCTAAATGAGGGGGGTAGCCTCTCTATTTATAGAACTTACAGGCTTATCCATCTTATCTCTAAGATAGGATAAGAAATCCACTCTGACGAATCATATTCCATACCTTAACTCTTATCTGTACATGTAAGCTTATCTCTTAAGATAAGATAAACCTTATCATTTTACATGGGTTCCACATTTTTAGAATTTTTACAAATAAAATACACAAAATATTTATGACCTCACTCCTTGTCCTTATTACTAATATAATATTCTAATTCCTAATCATGTAGACCCTACTTCTCTAATTACCCAAACTTTGACATTTTAACATTACCGGACCACTTACGACAAATATTTACTTTTTACAACATTCCTATTGTACTTTGACTATTACCGTACTCCACATTATTTGCGGCGTCGTACTGGCAGCGCCGTTATCTTCTATCGGACGCTACTACTAATTACACTTAACAACATTCTATTCCTAATACATACATTAATGATGAAAGGAAGACCTATAAAACCCTAAACAAACATCAATCCCTAAAATCTTAGTGTAATAAAAACTCCAGATCTCCTTCTAAGACCTCCAGATCTGCATCTTCCAATGTTGTTTTAGTTGATTTTCTTACATCCTTTCTGTTAAATCCAGCTTCAAATCTCTTGCAGGTTCCTGTCATTTCATCTCAATGTAACAACAAATCCAGATCTCCTTCCAAGGCTTCCAAATCTGCATCTTCCAACATTGTTTTAGTTGATTTGCTCCGATCGCCATCAACTAGACCTTCTAGTCTCAGGTCGTCGTCAACTTGCACATATTTGGTTTAATTTTGTTAGATCAGCTATGCATCTTATCACTTTATCTTAATTGCATTTCACTTTATATTACATTTTGTATCATGCTACATCTAATTTATCAATCATTTCTTTTACTTACCTTTATGAAAATGAGGGTTGACATCCATTTTAGAGGAATTTCTCACTTCTCGGGATCGGATTTTTCGGGAAACCCTCCATCTATCTACTAATCTATTTTTCTGTTAAGTCTTCTTTTTGTGCAGGCCATCTAGCTCACTACAAAAAGGATTTCCATTTTACGCCCGTACACATCATCATCCCATCTAGAGGTACCTTAAACCCTCTCATACTCTAAGTTGTTAACTTTCTTGATTTCACTAATTTGAAATAGGTAGCAAGGAAACTTGTACAACATTCTCACATTCCCGGTGGGACCACCCTTTCTTGGCGAGTCTTTTAATTTATCTATTCATTTCTATTTTCTTTTATCATCTTCTAATAACCTCACATGAAGGAGCGTTGCATACTTGTTTGGGTGCATGGGTTGCGTTGCTTGGATTTGTTTGCTTGCTTAAAAATTAAAAAAATAAAATAAAAAGGAAAAGCTTTATCCAGCTATTCCTTTTTTTGTTCCCCATCTCTTTATTTCATTACATTGCATCCCTTGTCTGTTTCTTTCATCAAATATCACATCTCATTTTAGATATAAAAAGAATCCCTCATAATTGCTTGGAAATCTAGTTTAACTAGGGGGTTTCTTGTGTGATACACATGTCCTAGCCTTTTGCCTTGTGATGGAGGTATGTGGATGCAAGTGATCTCCAATGCAATACTAGTTAATCTAAGCTATGAAAAGTTGTAAATAAAGTAAATAAATGCACTAAAGAGATATGTAGATGACCCAAGAAACTAAACAAATGTAAATAAAAACCCTAATGTGTAAGAGAGAAGAGGGTAGAACTCATTTGAATAGTAGATGCTCATGGGACTATGTCGCAGAGATGACTATGGAATCTGGAAGTAGGAACGAATATGTAGAAACCCCGAAAAGGATGGATCTATGTAATATGGTTGGACTGGAGTGCCTAGAAAAGGAAGTGGGGTGCATACGGGAGCTCTAGTCTATAGAATAAGTGCCGCAGTTTGTGAAAAATCTCCAAAAATTATTTTCACAGGTTTGACAGGTGGTGTGAAACCCTCGCTATGTGTCGCATCAAATTCATTATACCACACTAAGTGTCACTGCTAATCCAAGATGAAAGAAAGACCTGAAAAACCCTAAACAAGCATCAATTCCTAAAAAAAGAAAAAATCATTTGATAGGGTCAGACTGACCTTAGCTGTCATAATGGTGGTCTTACTAACTGAACATTGCACTACATTTCAAACCCAAATGTAGTTTTGTGTGTGTGTGTGTGTGTGTGAAACATGACCTAGGTTGCTCTTGTGCTAGTCACACTTTTTGATGTAGTGAGCTAACTATGTGTAGAAAATAGTAATAGATGGTGCATGGAATATAAGAGAATCCTTCCTCTATGATGTGTGTGATACAGATGTGCTAGCCTTGTGCCTTGTGATGGAGCTATATGGATGCAAATGATCTCCAATGCAATAGATGGATGTAACACTAGGTGGATGATAGTAACTTGATAGTTCTTGGTCCCTCATTATGGTCTCATGAATTTATATTTATAGGATTTTCCTAATCTGATTTTGTAATTAACCCTGAGATGGTCGACCACTAAAAATATAAACACCTCAAAAGGCTAGAAAGAGCCCAAAAAGTGGCAGGAAAGTTTAAAAAGAACTAGGGCACCCCTGGTGGGACTTGGGCACCCTTTGGCACCCCAATACTAGCTTGAGTGCCCAGTTAAAGCTAAAATGATGAGAAATGATGAAATCTGATTGGCCATGTGTGAGGTGAAGGTCAGGGAATGGCGATAGAAATCAAATAGAAATGGGCAAGAGATGAGGCTAATTAGTAATTTCTTCACTCAAAATACCTCTAAATAGTAGTATGAGACCGGGAATAAATAATGTCTAAAGTGCATGATTTTGTGTCTATATTTGCCCCCATTTTATGCTGGTGAGAAAAATATCTTGGTAACATAAAGTAGATAGAGATGTGTACCTGATGCCAATGTAGAGTGATGCAGAAAAGGCATGTTGAAAGGACTAAAAAAGTGTGGAATGACAAAAAAGACGATGGAGAGTGGAAACTAAAGATGAAAAATGCAAAAAAGTGATGATAGCGAACCTAGGGTGGAAACACATGTGTAGCTGATGATGTGTGTAGTGTACCTGCACATGGTTAGTATGTGAGGTGTGTCGTCGTGAAGTGTTATTGTTGTTTTTTGTTGCCCCCCCATTTGACTGTTTATTTCTCATACGGCTGGACCTACAAGGAGAAAATGATCAAATAGTCAAATATATATGTATGTAAGTGTAAAAATGATACGTAAAAGACACATGTGTACATATGTAAGAAGCATGTAAATGTAAAGTATGCAAATGAAAAATGTTAATGGAACATGTGCACCTGATCCATGTCCAGAGAAAGAGTGTAGAAAGGATATCCTATACTACCAAAGTTTTTTGGGGGAGCTGATTCCATAGGACAAAGAAGTATAGGGATGAAATGCTCTGTGTCCTCCCACCTTTAACTGCTTCTCTAAACTGTGTGTGAAGAGATCTTTGTATTTTCCTAGTTTTTTGGGTGATCCGACGTTGGCAGTAAAAGAAGTATTAGGAGGAATTCCATTGTATCCTCCAACCATTAACTTATCCCCTGAATACTAAGGACTACCATGTCATGTACAAGTTGTTGTGAATGGAGTTTACATACTGGTTTGAACTCACTCGATGTATATAACCCACAATGCCAAGGGTGGAAATTGCACTGAATTGAACCAGTGTAAATGTGTTGTGTAGACTGTAAAACCCCAAATGATGCCCTCCTCTTTAGGGGCGTATATGATGTCGCTGATTTGATAATGCAGCCCTAAAAGTGGACCAACTGTATGTACGCTAAAACTCTGCCCTTTATGGTGAAGGGATTGTGCTTGGTAGAAACCAAGGCGCACACAAACAAGATGATAGCCAAAGAAAAGTGTTAGTACAAAAAAATAAACATACATGTAGAAGAGCAGTGTGCAAGCTACACAAGAAAGTTAATGTAATCTACATAAGAAGATAAGTAATGCCAACACAAAGTGGACTGAAAACATGGGACATCACTCACAATGTCACAATGCTATAATGGCCACAAAAAATAAACAAGTGCACACATCAAAATAGTCGCAAGGCCCGTACATAAGGCCAAACAATAGCATATAATAGAACAAACAAGAACAGAAGAAAATATCCCTTCCTAGAAAATTCTACACATAAAGCACCCATTAACATGTTAGAAAGATAACTAATATGTCAAAGTGTGAATAACCAAGTAATATAAAGTGCTAAGTATAAAAACAAATGATATCACCTGTAATTGTCGAATGTGGATGCCCCCAGTGACCAGTGTAGGAAGGGTAGAAGGTGAGCATCCATGATGCATGTAAGAGACTTGTATCTGTGATCACCACTAGAACAAAGATGTGAATGCACATGTGTGGATGAGTATATATAAATGACATAAAAGTAAGCTAGTCTAGCATGTGTAATAAACCAACCATGAACTAGCAAAAGTAAGCAAGAGTAAAAGCAACCAAGAATATGCAAGTATGTTGTGGATGGGGGTAATGGAATTTAAGATGAATGATAAGGATCCACGTGCCCCCCGAATGAATGGAAATGCATGTAATGAGGTTCATTTTTTTCCCCGTCAATAGTAAAGAATTAACCATAAGCGAGAGTGCATCATCGGGAAATGGTTGAATTATTTATTTATGTCTAACGCGCGTTGATGATGAAGTATACATGTGTAATGGTGACAATATGTGACCTAGAAAATATGCATATATGTGCAAACTCTATAGCTGAAGCGTATATCATGACGAGATTGAACGTGTAAGTGATGATTTATCCTAAGCGTATATCACTATAAGATGAATAGTAGGGAGTGGTGATATATCCTAAAGCGTATACCACTACATGATGATAAAGTAGGTGACCATTTAGCCTATAGCGTATGTCACTAACCTAAGAATGTCACATGATGAAAGGTCAAATGATAAACGTGTGTAATGGATGTAAGGTCCATTTGATTTGCAAAATCTCGATAGTCAAGTATGGACCGAGGAACTAAAGTGTGTCATAGGGTAGTGAGTGCATTAGTGCATAGAAGATGATGTAATATATGTAATGACACAGATGTATAAATGACCATGTGATATGAGTAGAATGCATGTAAATATGTAATGTGTAGTATCGTAATGCAATATGTGTAGATACGTGTAATAATGTAGTATGTGATATGTAATGTAACGCTAGACTCATATGTGATGATAGACTAGTATAGTATATAGAAAATGTGTGATGTGTAGACACACAGTGTATGATGTAAGGTGTGACATGATACTATGTATAACACTATGTGATAGCAATACGATGTTATATCCATAGATCAGTCTAATAGTGTATGTAAAGTGTGGTATGGACAATATGATGAATAGTATGCAATACTAGACAATAGAAGGATGATATATGTATGATGCATGATACACAATGTGTGATGAAACAAAATGTGTAATTCCTATATTGTAGAATGTGGGGTTCATGTGTGCTAAGCCCTCAATAGTCAAGGGTGAACCGAAGCACAAGAGTGTGTCATCGAGTAGTGGTTACCATGCTAGAATGTGTGATGAGAATGGCTATATGCAAATGCAAAGATGATAGATGCTAAGGTGAGTGGGGGGTGTAATAGATGAAATGCCTACCAAATATATATGAATGAGTAAACTAACCAATGATAGTGAATAACCAAGGTCAGTCATTCTATGTATGTGATGATGATAACATATGATGATAAGAGGTATGAATAATGATGCTAAGAGAAGGTATATGCAAATGCTAGAAGTATGATGTAACACTATGTAAGGATGTAAATGAATGATAATTCAAAGATAATAAATGTGCCTATTATGCATATGATAATGAGATATGGGGATGTGGATATTATGCCCCCAATGTATGTGTGATGAAAGAGGAGATCCTATAATGTCATCTAGGAGATCATCAATCTCAGGATCATAATCGAATGGATAAGTGTTGACGACTTGATAAGCAATAGTGTTGGGTTGATCGTGTAATGAGCCATTAAGGCGGAAGTTATATATACCCATAACATACAATCCTCATTAGTGAATAGACAAAGTGGAAAAAAGTGTGCATACCAATGAGTGATATTTTGAGTGTATACTAGGAAATAATTATCGCAAATGAAAACACGTCCAAAGGGCATAGGAAATGAAATGTCTATATGATAAGGGATCTAGAGTGCCCCAAATATAATCAAGCCATGATTCCCCTAATGTAAGTGGTGAAGATCAAGGAGTGCATGTGAGAAATACGTCGTGAGGTCAAAGATATGAAGACCATAAGTGTCAGTGATGGTGATATACCCATGATAAAGATGAGGAGTATATGGTGTCGGATGGAGGTCCTCAAAAGAAAATCCTAAGTGAGCCAAACTCTAATTTATACATATAGTGTCATCGCATGTAGGATCAAATGGAATATATTCCCTAGTATGAATTATTCATGAAGAGTGTGCAAATAAATGAGTGGACATTCTAATTTAGATGGTACAGATGAAGGTGTGTGTGATAGAGCGACGTCCATGGATTGGACATGCCCTTGATATGGAATCATAGCCCAGTAGTAGTAGCAGGTGACATAGAACAAATACAATCTATCACATAAATGGTACCATCAAGTGGTGGTAAGTGAGGTGGTTCTTCTATAGGTTGGGGCTCATCTGTAATATCAATGTACGTGGAATATGAAAGCCAATATTATGAGCCCTATCGTAATACTGAAAGGGGTCACGAGTCATGAAAAAAAATGTATTCAATGCCTTCATGTAAGAATTTGACATAACTATGCATAGTATAAGCAACAAATTGCATGGCATGAAGCCATGGTCTACCAATTAGATAGTTGTAGGAGACTGGAAAATTAAAATTGAAAAAACACAGTGTGAATAGTTTTTGGATCAACAGTAATAGGTAATGTAACATGACTGAGACATGGGCTGATAGAACCATCATAAGAATGTATTGATATAGAAGATGGACTAATGTCAGAGAATTACCTAAAGCTTCAAGGAATGGCATGGGGACACAAATTGAGTTCAGACCCATTATCAATAAAAGTGTGCTTAACACCGACATTACGAATATGACATATGATATAGAGAGGCTGGATCATTATCAAAAGTATGAACATCATCAGGAAGAATAGACTTGAATACTATGTGTGAAGAAAATTCATTAATAAATGTTTGATAAACTGAGTCTAGATGCATGTCAACATGAATGCAAGTAGTAGCAAAAAGGTGTTTGATTCTATGTAATAAATCAGAGATTTGCAAGAAAATAATCATTGATTGAGATACTCATGATGACCAAACCCTAGGATGACAAACAATGAATGAAGAAGCTAAAAGTGTGAATGAAGGAAGTGTTGAAATGTCAAGTTCACCAAAATGATTAACTAAAAATTTAATATATATGCACCAGTTAATATAAGTTATGAAAAGCTATAAATAAAGTAAATTAAATGTAATAAAGAGATATGTAAAGATGACCCAAAAAACTAAACAAATGTAAATAAAAACCCTAATGTGCAAGAGAAGAAAAGGAAATGAACTCAGATGAATAGCATGACGCTCACGGGACTGTGTCGTAGAGATGAATGTGGCAATCTAGAAGCAGGAACGAATGTGCGGAAACCCCAAAAAAGATGGATCTGGGTAATATTCTCTAGACTAGAGCACCTGGAGAAAGGGATTGGGGAACCTATGGGAACTCTGGTCTACAGAATGGGTGCCCTGGTTTGTAAAAAGCTCTGGAATTGATCTTCATAGGTTTGGTAGGTGGTCTGAAACTCTCACTATGTGTCGCATCAATAGATTTGTTGTACTGCGTTAGGTGTCGCTGCTAATCCAAGATGAAAGGAAGACCTATAAAACCCTAAACAAACATCAATCCCTAAAAAAGGAAAAATGCATATGATAGGGTCAGACTGACCTCATTTGTCAGAGTAGTGGTCTTACTAACTGAGTGCTACACTACATTCTAGACCGAAATGTAGTTATGTGTGTGTGTCTGTGAAACATGCCCTAGGTTGCTCTTGTGCCATTCCCACTTTGTGATGTAGTGAGCTAACTATGTGTATAAAAATGAAATATATGGTGCATGAGAATAGAATAGAATCCTCCCCCTGTGTTGTATGTGATGCAAATGTTTTATCCTTGTTCCTTGTGATGAAGCTATGTGGATGCAAATGGTCTCCAATGCAATAGATGGATGCAACTCTAGGTGGGATGATAGTAGTGACTAGTGTTTTGGACCCCTCATTATGGTCTCATAACTTTATATTTATAGGGTTCTCTTGATCTAATTTTTTAATTAACCCCGAAATATGACCAACCACAAAAAAGATAAGAACCTAAAAACGGCTAGAAAGATCCCAAAAAGTGGCGAGAAAGTTTAAAAAGGAGTCGGGGCACCCATGGTGGGAAATAGGGTGCCCATGGGCACCCTAGTACTAGCCTAGGCACCCCACTCAAGGCTAAAATAACATGTGAAAGTGATAAAATAGATTGGAGCATATGTGTGATATAGGTTATAAATAAAGAAATAAAATAAAGCAAGATGGCCAAAAGACAAGACTTAATTAGTACTTTCTTCACTCAAAACCCCTTTAAACACTAGTATGGGATCGACACTAAATAATATCTAAAGTGCATGGTTTTTTGTCTACACGTACCTTTGGGTATATCGAGGACTCCAGCCATAACTACCTAAAACCATCCATAGATCGGCCATTTCCATAGGTTCCCTTCAATCCCATTTTTCATTTCTTTTTCACATCTTTAATAATCAATATAATTAAAATTCAACTGCATGACTTGTTTGAATTAATCAAAATGAACATAGTTTTATTTTATTGTTTGTTTCATGCCAGTTATTACATAATCCCAAGCAAGATAAATGGAACAAAACATGATATCCAATAACATTCCCATCTCCATTATCCCTTCACAACAAACTTCTGCTCTTTTCATCATTACTTACACCCCTTTGGTCATCTGTTCTGTAGCTACTCAACCCATGGTTCCCACTTCCTCTCTTCAGGAATCTTATGTCGTTCAACCTAACATCCATGTTAAAACCAATCCCCCTCTTCAACATCAATCCATTCCATCTAGACCAACAACATCCTCTTCTTCCACCTCTATCAAAACTTTTGGACCTCCTATCATCCCTCATTAGTGTGCGGAGTTCCAAGAGCTCCTTGATGCTAATCCAGTTTCCATTCATGACTATGTCCTTCGTAAGTCTACCAACCTCCATGTCGATGGATCTCCTTTGCAAAAACTCTATGCTTACCATTCCAATCCCGCATCTACACAACTCCTTACATCACAACTTGTCATCTTCTTCCCTAGAGCTATGAATGAACTTGACATGGCTCAACATAAGCTTGATCTTCATCCATCTTCTTCCACCATCACTCATAATCACCGAACCAGTCAATTAGTTGTCCCTTTCCCTCTTAATTTACCTTTTGTTAACACTACTATCACTTCTTTTATCCCCATCACCTCAACATCCACCTCAATTATTAGTTCCCCCATTCAATCATCTCAAGAGTCTCACTTGCTCCCTCCTCCACCCGAACAACATAATTCAATTTTACCCCTCATTACCACTTCCCATGTCTATGCAAATGTGATTACTTCGCATGCAAATATTTCCGAATCCACTCAAACCCATCAACCTCCTCCTCGAGGTGCTTATTGCTACATACTTCCCAATCAACCAAATCAAGTATCTCAACCACCCATTACTTACATTCCAACCGATCTTATATCAAGTGCCCCAACCTCTCAACAACCAACTAAATACCATCAATCTTATCACATTCTCATTTCTCAACAACAACCCTTATTTAAACCCATTCAATCAGAATCCCTTAATTACATCCCCCCTTATAAACCACTTCCACCAATGCTCACTCATCCTCAAACATACCAACCTCATCAACAATCTAATCTATCTACTTCATATGCATCACAATCTCATCCTTCAACTTCTCAAACTCATCCATCTAATGATCCGATGCAAGCACTATTGAGTAGAATGGATAATCTTAAATCCGTTTCCTTGGGATCCAAGACCACAGTCTCATATGAACAAATCTATAACAAACCTATCAATCCATCCGTCCCCATAAAGCATTATCCTCCTCACTAGGAAATGTCAAAGTTTTCTAAGTTTAATAGCAAGGAGGACCCACAACAACATCTTCATGTTTTTAGACATGCATGGTACCTCATTACCCATGATAAAGACCTTATGCTTCACACATTCCCTATGTTTTTAGTCAGACCCACACTGGACTAGTACAACGACATCCCACAACATTCATTATTTTCATTCACTCAACTCACGCTATTCCTAGAACATTTATTGATCAACATTGCGTAAGACCACTATCACATACATCTACGCTATTAGACAGTATGATGATGAATCTATAATAAAAATTTTCACACGATGGCATGGCATGATTAACCGACTATTATTCTCCCTTCCACAAACTGAATTAATTGAACTATTCTCACGGTCTTTTGCGAAGCACATATCCTATACTCTTTAAATTCAATCATTCCAAACCTTTAAAGAGGAATTTACCACGAATCGCAAACTTGAACTTTGTGCCCTTGAGCAAAGTCATCTGAAACTTTGATTAAACAAAGGGTAAGTGCACCAAGTTGGGGGGAAAAAAATGAACAAAAATCCACTTTTTGGCCATTCTAGCCATAACATGCTCACGTTATGGCTCGGTCGCGCTATAACGTGACAACGGAAATTTGAGCTCACATTTTGACTGCCATAAAATACAGTCGAAACCCGAGAGCATATCACATTGTAAAAACAAAAAAACAAAGGAGAGTAAAACACAAATGAGGAATAACACAAATGCGTTTTTGACAGTTTTGTGGCATCAACACCCCATGACACCTCAAATCGATGATGGTGGAGAGATTAGAAGGTCGTTTATTGTTGATTTAGGATTTTTTTCTTTGTAAGTCTTATTTTTTAGAATAGTTGTTGATTTTTTATTTATTTTAATTTTCAGATGTTTCTTTACCTTTAGTTTAATCCCATTATTCATCCCTAGACAAATTTGAAGAAGAAAACATCCTTAGAAAACCCCCTTCTATAACCATACATCCTCCTAACACCCAACAACTTATTTTGGGGGAAACTGTAAACAAAAAAGTGTAAATTGAGGGTTTAATAGAAACCTTGAGAAACCCTAATGCCACAAATCCTCATCGTCAAAACCTAGCCACATCTTTAGGATCATTATCATCCAATATTGACAATGTGGTTGGACAAATTAACACATGGGATAGTTTTAAAATAAACTTCCGAAACTTTTATGTAGATAAGTTTTCCTATGATGCATTAAAAAAGAAAAAATAAAAAAAGACAAATTATGTGCATTATTTACAGATCCTAAAACTAATGCACCGTTATGATTGGATTGCAAAAGATTCCCCATCCACTGGTGTAATCACGAGGGGATTAAAAATAATTTTTGGCTAGGTGTCAGATGGTTTTTGACCAACCACCTTGTAATAATTTTGAGGTTCCTCAATATTTCTTGAGGAAACTTGAGTTCGTCCTTAATGAAATACCTAACTATTATGACATTCAAGATTTTCAGGGTAGAGGCCAAGGTTCTACACAGGATAGGGTGGGGGAAAATCATTTACAAAACCAGCTAGTTAGGCCCATTGTTCACCCTCCTATTCATCATGTTTTATTCCCTTCTATTGTGAAGGAGACAGTTGAGGTTCAGACCCTCGATTATATTAGATCATTGAACCATTCATTTCTTCAACATGACACTCATCTCTGCCAAGGTGATGAGTGTTTCACCTGATTCTTAGAATGTTTCTTGGAATGTGATGAAACAAATAAGGGTAAAAGTCTAGGAGGAATACCTATTGAAGCTGGTTGAAGGTTTTTGCACGTGCATTGACTTCTCGATCTACAACTGATCGTGAGAGCTTCCTTTTGGCTAGGAGGAACTACCTGAAATAAACAACAAGACCACCAAATAGAAGTTAAATAGTATATGTGGTAGATTGCCTACTGTATGCTAGATCCGGGAAGTGTGATACTCATTAGAAGGTTGTCAATCCATTGTTGTAAACAAATTAATACAAGAAATAAGGTAAATATTGTCCTACTGTAGTCAATATGATTTAGGCATCTCATATAAACACAATAAGAAAAATCTAATCTAACATGATGGGTTAGGATCATATCCAGAGGTCGGGTAAATGGTTTTTGGTTTCTACTGGTCTGACAACGATCTGATGAAGGTCATAGGTGATTATAGGTAACTTGGGAGTAAGTAGGTAGGTTGCTGGTATGTACTATGTTGACAGACACAGAGATCGATGTCGGTCTAGTCTTGACCGATGCCGGTTAATTATGACCGATGGCAGTCCCTGAAGAAATGACAGGGGGTCAAGAACAAGGGTATGGGTTTGTTTTCTAGGTTGATGGGGAACTGAGTGAGGTGTCTAGGAGGTGTGAGTAGGGATGTAGGTAAGTGGGCAGGTCTGGTGGGGTTTTGAGAAATAGATAAGGGTTAGGGCTAGGAGGAATACCTGTTGAGTGTTGGGAAGGTGTGCGCGTACCGTAGAGAGATCAGATCGATTGTGAAGAACTCCTTTTTGTCTAGGAAGGACTACCTGTAAGTAAGAATACAAGACCACCAGATCTTAGTTAGACAATAAGTGAGGGAACTGCCTTAGGCCCAGGAAATATGAGACTTCCTTTCGAAGGTGGTCAGTTCCCCTTTTAATATGAATTAAAGCAAAATGATAACAAAGAACTACAAGATACTACTTACTGGTTCCTGATGAAGATACAGGTCCAAGGAATGTGGTGGCGACAGTAAGGCTTAGTTGGGATGATCCGATATTGGAAAGCAAGCCGATGAAGCTATCCTCAGTCTTTTCCAATGCTTGAATGAGTGTGACAGCGATCCAGTTGTTCAGTTACAGTCTTGGGCTCGATCCTCTTCTCTGCAACCTCTTCTCTTTTTCCTCTTGCCAAATGAATTCTGGATCCTTTCTTTTTGGTTGGGGGAGGTCATTAACAGGGAACCGATGGCGGTTACGTAACCGATGGCGGTCGAGTAGGAACCGATGTCGGTTAGGTCAAAGTGGCTATTTTTAGTAAAATAGCCAACTTTCCCTCCTTTTCTCCTGAGGGATCAGTTGTGGGCTTGGTCAAGTCATTATTAGGCTCGTTTTGGTGCGGGTGAGGGGTGATGAGTCATGGGTGTGAGTCTGGACCAAGTCATAGGTCTTAATTAGGTTGGTTTAGGGTTAGGGCTAGGTCATGGTGAGGTGGCGAGGTGAGGTGACAGGGTTGGAGATGTGGATTTATTAATTATAAGGTAATTAATAAATAATTAAGTGTGCAAGGTTTAGGTGGTGAGGTAGGGTTAGGTTGCGGGACGAGATGCGGGGTACAGGGTGTCGTAAGACCCAAATTTGGTGTCTACATTTGCCCCTTGTTGTCATGTAGCTTGCCTTGTAAAGCTGCACTGACAATAATAAGAAGTGGTTGCCCCAGTTAAGGGTATAGGTAATCCCCCTCAAATCTATCACAGATTGAGGCGACGTGAAATCAGGGATAGGGTTGATAAAGGGTGAATGATGATGGTAAGATGGTGGGGTAAGTTCAAGGAAGTAGACGCACGTTGAAATGCAGTAGTGCGACCAGGGTACACGATTTGAAGAGCAAACAAGCAATTCATAGGCAAAGGTCGATAGTTTATCCAAACAAGGTTGATATAATCCTGGTATCCAAGGCATAGGAAGTAGCTCCAGGGGATATAACGGGTAAGGTACCAGAACGTTTAGGCATGTTCGGTAGTACCAAATGGTTGGTTTGGTTGAAATAAACGTCACGGTCTTGGTCTAGGCAAAGTTGGTCGGCGGAACAAGTCAAGTATCCTAGTCGTGCTAAAACACGAACAGGTGAGCTCGATTGAACAAACAGGTAAATGATGGGTGGAGAGAATTTTTGATTTGCAGGCCTCGGTTGAGGTACTTAATTGGTGCAGCCATGGGTCAGGCCGATTGGTTGGTTGTGGCCTTGGGTCGGGCCAAGTGATTGGGTGCGGCCTTGGGTCGGGCCGGTTGGTTTGTTGCGGCCTTGGGTCGGGCCGATTGGTTTGTTGCGGCCTTGGGTTGGGCCAATTGGTTGGTTGCGGCCTTGGGTCGGGCCGGTTGGTTGGTTGTGGCCTTGGGCCTTGGGTTACGGCCTTGGGTCGGGCCGATTGGTTGTTGCGGCCTTGGGTTGGGCCAATTGATTGGTTGCGGCCTTGGGTCGGGCCGACTGGTTGGTTGCGGCCTTAGGTCGGGCCGTTTGGTTTGTTGCGGCCTTGGGGTGGGCCAAGTGATTGGTTGTGGCCTTGGGTCGGCCAATTGAGTGGTTACGGCCTTGGGTTGGGCCCATGAATTCAAAATAAGGCTATTTAGCAAAGCCGGGGGTAGGCGATGTGATGAGAAATGGAAATTGGTGGATAAGGGCAGGAATTAGGAAAAACTAGGCATGTAACCGATATCGGTTAGTTATGACTGGTATCGGTTAGAAGACCGATATCGGTGTTTTAGGGCGCGCTCTAACCGATATCGGTTATAGGTCAAAACCTATAAAAAGAAAAATATGGCGTGTCATTTTCACATTGTCAATTTGAGTGCCAACCTTTTGCTTGTCTGAGTTTTGAATTGATTTTGTTGAGTTTGTGGGCTGAGTTGGCACTAGTTGAGTGGAGGAGTGAGTTATTGGTAGGCCCCAGCGATCAGGAGGCAGAGTTTGATTGGTTGAGGACCCTGCTGAGGAGATTTGGAGCCATGGCACAGCCTGGAGGAGCAGGAGGTGCTGGAGGAGCTGGACCACCACCACCTATCCCACCACGATGACGTGTAGTCATACCGGTAGGCTCTAAATCCCTATTTGTGTGAAGTTGATGAATTTAGCTAGGATGTGGGTTTTGGGGTAGGAATCTAAAATGTGATAAAATAATGAATAAATGAAGGTAAATCGTAAAATGGAGTGGGTAGATATGTTAGGTAAGTCAACACGGCAGGGTGGGTAAGTTTTTAGGCAATTGGGCTAGGTAGATAGGTTAAAAATAGAAAAAAGGGGATTTGGGGGCCGTTTTCGATCCGGCCCCGAAATCCCACAGTGACCGATGTCGGTCACTAAGCGACCGGCATCGGTCACAACTATAGAATAGTGGTTTCTGAGACCGGCGTCGGTCATGTGTCGACCGACGGCGGTCGTGGGTGACCGGTACCGGTCACCATGGGCAGGAGGTAAGGTTGTGAAAGTAGGTGTATTGATTTGTTGTAGGCGGGTAGGATAGAGTTTTGGGGTGAAGGGGGAGAAGGTAGAGTGGCTAGGAAAGGTTATTGGGGTGGGGGGGTAATCGGTTGGTCGGGGGCCGGTTCGGGTAGGATAGGTTATGGGTTGTGGATGAATTAGGAGGGGTTAAATGGGCTGGGATATAGTTAGAGGACGAGGTAAAGCGGGTGGAGTATGAGTGGGGTAGTTGGTAGGTTGTGGGATAGGTAAAGGGGATATTGTAGGTGTTTTTTGGGTGGGGCTAGTGATATTGGGTTATTAGGTGGGGGAGTGAGTATAGAGGGTTAAGGTAGTTGTGTTGTAAAGGGTAGGCCTGATGGAGTGGGTTGTTTTTGCAGGCACGCCAACAGCTGACGATGCGGGATCGGATGCCGCCTCTACTGGGGTGGATGCGGCCACATGTGACTGCAGCGCAGTGGGCAGTCATGCGGGAGGTTGGACTCGGTGGAGTCCAGAGATATAGGGCTGTGGATAGGGACCACAGCCTGATGGTTGCCCTCATCGAGAGATGGGATCCGGCAACCAATGTCTTCCATCTCCCAACTGGAGAGATGACGGTCACACTAGAGGATGTGTATCGCATCCTGAGACTACCGATCATAGGCGAGGCGGTGTTCCAGGTGGATGCTGAGACAGTGATGGATAACATCCTACAGGTATTCGGGGATGCAGCCCCATTGATTACATATCATAGCGCGAGCATCTGCTACGGCGATATGTATCACGCGCATCGACAGGAGACATGGCTTGCCGTGCTGATGATGATTGGTATCACCTGCTTCGCCCTCCCAGACTCAGAGGGAGGTCACTTCCCATGGGCTCTGATGGGAGTATTGCATGAGATGGTGGAGGAGCACACCTGCTATGCATGGGCACCGGTGTATTTGGTGCAGCTATACAGAGAGCTCTGGGGCTATCGCCGTATGAGGTGATTCGGGATATGCTCGACATTTTTGCTACACTGCTGGGCCTACGAGCACATTGTGTGTTTATGACCTGTAGGGCTGCCCCAGCAGCCAGGGCCACAGGCAGTGTATAGGTATGGGTTTCAGAGGTGGTTGGGGGTCGTGGGCCAGCCACGAGCGGTTATTGCAGGGCGAGATGTGGCATACTACAGACATATGTTAGAGGGCCTGACCGCACTAGATATTGTATGGAGGCCATACAGAGGCCATCAGCCCCATGGAGGAGCCCGAGCACAGCTACGATGGATCCAGTACATCTTCTGGATAGCTGGACGGAGACCTGGGGAGCATGAGTGGATTCCCCTAGAGAGGGTACGCCGACAGTTGGGCCTACGACAGGATGAGCCACCTCCCTTCCCACAGTATCGGAGGGAGGATGTAGAGGCACCACTGCCTCTTCCATAGCCATTGGACCCAGTCTGGGTCGCGGAGAGACCGGCGGATGATACGGTGGACGACGCCGGTGTTACAGGTGCATTTTTGGTTTGGTGGGCAGGGCAGAGGGCAGCCATGAGAGCACAGCCTGCACAGCCAGATTTGGCAGCTGTTATAGTGGAGAGGGACCATCTCTTGGGCCAGGTGTAGTTATTACAGGGGCAGCTTGCTGCTGCACAGGCACAGATCGGAGTGCTACAGGGGCAGTTGGCCCAGGCACAGGGACAGGTACAGGGACAGGCATAGGTACAGGCACATGTACATGCACAGGCACAGCCTCAGGGCCAGATCCTTGTTCAGGCACAGGCACAGGTCCCTGTTCAGGCTCCGATGGCAGCTCCACCACCACCACAGGTACAGGCGCAGGGTCAGGGTGTACAGGCAGGGCAGGGCCCAGTTATATTAGGAGCCGGGGGACCAGCCCCACCAGCCATGGTGGCATGGGCCTGATACATGGAGGCGAGAGTGGAGGCCCGCTATTACCAGGACGTACTAGATGGTACCGGGGCTGACTATCAGCCATATGTAGCTCACAGAGCTGAGACGTCCCGGAGTCACAGGTCACAGGGGGCCGCAGCCACAGCCGGTGGGTCAGTGACGGGTAGGAGGTGAGATCCGGCACAGGGGCCAGCTGAGAGACGAGCCGAGGGAGGGGGAGAGAGCTGAGTCACCCCAGGAGCAGAGATGGGTTTTTTTTATAGAGACACCGGTCTGCGAACCGAGTGTGTATATAGAGGCCTGCGTGCCCTCCTAGGATTGATGTATGTATTCCGGCCTGCGAGCCGAGTACATGTTATATATACCGGCCTGCGAGCCGAGTATATTTTTGACATGAGAGGCCAGCCTGCGAGCCGAGTCGAGATTTTGACAGAGACAGCGGCCTGCGTGCCGACTTTGTATTTTGGATTACAGAGGCCCCATGCAGGGCAATTTGTATATTGTAACATTGTTTTGATGATATATATAGATGATGAGGTTGATCCATATGGTGTGTGTATTTGTGGATGTGATGCATATATTATAATGTTTCATGTGTTTTGTTGATGGTATTAGAATGTTTGGATGTATATATAAATGATGTTGATGATGTTTTAATGATATGCATATGTGTTGAAATATTGATGTTTATTATGATGATGATTGTTGATAACTGATGTCATTATGCAGGGAAAAGAGGCGGGCGCCGCCAAGAATTTTGCAAAAAACAAAGAGAAGGCCTATAAGAAAAATAGGTATAGGTTGACCGATATCGGTTAGATAACCGATGTCGGTCACTATTGACCGATATCGGTTACATAACCGACATCGGTTATGATAAAACAAGCTTTTCTAAATATAGAAAAGCTTGGGAGGCAACTTTAGATTCTTATTTTTAGAGTCATGCAACATGTTAAATATGAAGATGCGAGGCTGTTTGTCGTCCATACAGGGTAATTGCATGGGAGAATTGAGTGATAGGAGGAAAGAGACAGGTAAAGTGATCGTGAGCTTGGATTAAGAAGGTGTAAAGGCAAGTTATAGTGAAGAGGGTGGTGAACATGGCTGAACAAAGAGAATCATCCAGCGGGCAGAGAGGAGAAGGAAGACAGGTTCCACCTCAAACTGCTGCATCCCCAGGAGGTATAATGATTTTTGGTTGGAATGAAATTTTACATGGTTAAAAATAGAATGTGGTAAGGTAAATGGGTAGAATGAGGTGATAGGCAAGAGGTTTGGGATGGGGTGAGTGTTGTAGGGTAGGTAATCAGGTGTTGGAGATATGTTCGTAGGTACAGAGAGGGGTAAACGAGCGAAGAAGTTATCATAGGTGGTGTTTTTTTTTTTTTTTTTTTTGAGCGGGGTGGTTGGAATTGACAGTGACCGATATCGTTTAGGAATAACCGGTATCGGTTAAGTAACTGGTATCGGTTGTCTATAACCGATATCGGTTACTGTGTAAATTTGTGGATTGCGATAAAAAACACGTTGGAAGTTATTTGTTGATTTGTTGTTTGTTGGTTTAATGTGTGCAGGCACAGGCAGGGTTGAGGATGAATGATAGGGTGCCAGCTTTGTTGTCACGGGTCCGAGCGGATGTAACACCAACTGAGTGGGCATTAATAAACCGTGTGGGGTTAAGCGGAATCCGCTATTATTCACGGATCACACGCAATCATGCTATGTTGCAGGCGCTGATTGAGAGATGGAATCCTGAAAAAAATACCTTTTATCTGCCAACAGGGGAGATGACAGTGACATTAGAAGATGTGTTCCAAATTTTGAGACTCCCAATTACAGGAAGACCAGTGTATCAGGTAGGGCCTAACGCGGCGCGGGCAGCGATAACGGTAGTATTTGGTCCAGCCGCATGAGATTTGACACAGCGAGGTTTGACATTCACTTATGGTATAATGTTTGCGGCACACCCTGAGGCAACAAGGTTGGCAGTGGTATTAATGATAGCGGTGGGGTATTATGCATTACCTAGAGTGGACGGGGGAAGATTTCCGAAATCATTGATGTGTATTATTCGTGAGATGATAGAAGGTAGCGTTACTTTCACATGGGCACCTGCATATCTTGCGGAGCTATACAGGGGTTTATGGGCATGCAGGTGAAATCACAGGACTACACTGGATTGTGCATACTTATTACATTGTTGGGCCTATGAGCACATTGTGTGTGTGTGACCAATAGGCCGACCAATCCAGGGAGGAGAGACAGGAGTGCAGAGGTTGGGATTCAGACGATGGGTCCAGACAGAGCAAGAGGCAAGAGCCGAAACCGTGATAGATGACGCCGAGTATTATAGGCAGATGTGGGAGATGGTGACGATTGCGGATATTTTTTGGAGACCGTACGGGAACTACATGGTGACGGTGAACATAGCCGAGGATTTGAGGGGTGTAGAGCGATTAAGGTGGATCGCGGGACACAGGCCAGGTGAGTACGAGAGGATTCCTCTAGATCGCGTGCGGCGACAATTTGGATTTGTTCAGGATATACCCATGGCTCATAGACCATACAGGAGGATCGACGCCGAGGCACCCTTCTCACCGCCACGACCGACACTTCCAGAAGGACCAGAGGAGACAGCAGCCGATCGCAGGGTAATGGATGCAGGAGTGACAGAGTCTTATAGATTATGGTGGGTAGCAGAGCTGCGAGGTGCACGTGAGAGGGCCGATCATCCTGACATAGCTGTGATTACAGTGGAGAGAGACCACCTGCAGGGTTTAGTTCACCAGCTTCAAACACAGGTGAATGAGACAACGGGATTGTTAGAGGTTTCGCAGTCACGAGTGGAGAGACTAGAGGCAAGATTCCTCCACGCGAGAGGGCGTATTCGTATGTTACAGGAGAGATTGGCGGATCAGTGGGAGGAACCAATAGCAGTGGCCCCTTTGAGGATGGAGAGGCCAGGTGAGCGGCATCGATGATCACCATCACTACCTGGTTCGGGATGAGGCGCGGGGGCCTACGTGAATTTCATAGGGGTAGAAGAATAAATAAGGATGCCGACCTGCGCGTCGATGATAGAGAAGATGTATTTGTTTAACATCTAAATAAAACTGAATATGTATGTTGATTTTGAGGTTATGATAATAATAAGAAATGTTTGTGGTTTTGAATGTTTGGATTGGTAAAGGACAAAGGTGAGTGTTATCAATATAAATATGTGAAAACATTTATATTTTTAAGCAAAACACCACACATGATAGGTTATGGTAGGGGATGGTCGAGCTAACCTTGGGAGACCCCATGTCTCCTAAGTGCTGCCTACATAGCCCATTGCACAAAGCAAGGAGGGGCCTCAGACCGATGTAGTTCTCCCTTAGGACCAGGGAGAGGTGAATTCAGGCAATTTGGTTGTGGTTAGGCAATTTGTTGGTTGGTAAAAATTTTGATATTGGTAGGGTAAGGTTGTTGGAGTTGGTAAGGTATAGGTGAAGCGAGGGTTAGCTTACCCAAGCATTAGGGAACCGTGTCCTAATTAAGGTCAACACATAATCCCAGATTCAGGTAAAAAGAGGTAAAAGTGTCCCATAGTTGGAAAGAGCTAAACAAACCACATATTATCATAGGATGAGCTTGAATCCCTAGGTACCTTGCATAGGCGAGAAGTCGATAGGTGAAAAGAGTTGTATAATCACAATATATCGGATATACGTCACGTCCCTTGAGTTTTGTTGTTGTGAAGAATGGTGGGGTGAGGTGGATGGTATAGCTGGGGCGTAGAGGACTTGTTATAAGGTGATTATTCTGACGAAATAGATCCAAACCTAAATAGATGAGTCCATGACTCAAAAGTGCTTTTGAATACTGCTTTTATTTTTCTGGATATAGACTGATCGATGCGGGAAGTCTATATGGGATATGCATTTTGTTGTTTCTTGAGGTCTTCACGAAGCTGATCAATGCGAGAAGCTTCTGATAGAGGCTGACTTTGTATAGCTGTCCTTCAAGGGAGCAGTCTACTTATAGTAGCATGATGCGGCTTTGCACATAGCTGTCCTTCGAGGGAGCAGTCTAGTGTATAATAGCAGATGCGGCTTTGCACATAGCTGTCCTTCGAGGGAGCAGTCTAGTTTAGAGCGTAGCGGTCTAGATGTCCATTTGGCATGAAGCATCTAGTTTTGCAGGAAGTTTGACTCAAGAATATCCCAGAATCATATAATTGAGAACTTGTTATTTTGATACTTTTAAGTCATGGACCAGACTAAAAAGGGGAAGGCATCTTTAAGAGGAGGTGATGATCAAACCATGTGAGCTTGATTCCATTTTGAGATGCACGAAACAAGGTGTATGAGGTGGTAAATGAGCTCAAGGGACGAGCGCAAGGTAGATAAGAAGTGATGTAACACTAAATTCAACAGTAGAATGGTCGGAGATGCAAGGCATTAAGGGGTTCAGGCTCGGGTTTACCATTAAGCGACGCTAAATGATAAGTACCTGATCCATAGGTGTGAGTGATAATGTAAGGCCCAATCCAATTAGGAGAAATTTTCCACGTTTGCTCTTTTCTAGTTTGGTTACATGTTGATTCTCTTTGAGGACAAGATCACCAATCTTAAAGGTACGCTCATGAATTCGCTTATCATAAGCACGCTTAATGCGCTTTTGATAAATTTGCAGGTGGTCAAGAGCTGTAAGACGACGCTCGTCAAGAAGCTCTAATTGGGCTAACCGCTCTTGGCGGAAGTCATCATTGGCGAGAATATCCTGAAGAGATATTCTGAGAGAAGGGATTTGTATTTCGAGAGGCAAGACAGCCTCGGTACCATACACCAGAGAGAATGGTGTGGCATTAGTGGAAGTACGAATGCTGGTACGATAAGCCCAAAGGGCAAAGGGGATGTGATCATGCCAGTTTTTCCCAGAATTGTTAACGACTTTCATGAGAATTTTGATTAAGGTTTTGTTAGAAGATTCGGCTTGTCCATTTGCTTGTGGATAGTAGGGTGATGAGAAGCTAAGTTTGATACCAAAGTTGTCACAAAGGTCTTGTAACAACTTATTTTTGAAAGATTTTCCATTATCTGTTATCAGGCGATGAGGAACACCAAAACGACAGATAATGTGATGATTGATGAACTCAACGATTTTTTCTTTTTTGGTTGAAATGAGTGGAATGGCCTCCACCCATTTAGTGTAATATTCGGTTGCCGTGATGATCCAACGGTGATGCTGCAAAGAAGGCGGGTGAATCTCGCCAATAAGGTCTAAACCCCATTGTGAGAAAGGCCAAAGATCTCGTGCGACCTGTAACGGGTGGCTAGGAGTATGTTGAAGGTTGGCATGTTGTTGACACATAACACAACGCTTAACATATTCGCAGCAGTCTTTATTGATAGTAGGCCAATAATATCCTAGGCGAAGGATCCGCTTGGCCATGGCGAGGCCACTAAAGTGCCCGCCACAAAGTCCGTCATGGATTTGTTGGGTGGTATGAGTGACTTCAGCGCCGGTTAGACAGCGAAGGAGGATACCATCGAAGCCACGTTTATAGAGGAGTCCCCCCATGACGACATAATGAGAAACACTTTTAAGAAAAGCACGTTTGCCATTACTAGTAAGGTCAGGTGGTAGAACAGAGGTTGTAAGGTAGTCGTGAAATTGGTGATACCAGGTATCCTGCGAATCAGCAGATACATTATTTACCATACAAACATCCAGGAACTAAGTAAGATGGGGCAAAGAGTTGTTGGACCAAGACAAATATGTCCGAGTCAGTTGGTGAGGCTGGAATTTGCGAGGCCAAGCAAGCCATAGTATCTGCAAATTTATTAGTTGAGCGGGGAATGGTTTGGATAGAATAATGAGAAAATAAGGTCAAAAGTGAATCCACGTAATGTTTGTACTTTTGAAGTTCCTCATTTTTACATTGGTAGATGCCAGTAACTTGATTTACTACCAATTGAGAGTCACCGAAAATATTAATAGACTTCACACCTAAGTGTAACGCAACATGGAGACCCAAAACAAGGGCCTCGTATTCCGCTGTGTTGTTAGTGCAGGGGAAATCGAGCCTGAATGAAAGAGGCATAGGTTCACCTTCAAGAGGAATGAGAACAACGCCTGCCCCTCCACCGCGCTGGCATTTAGATCCATCGAAGAAGAGGGTCATTGGATACGACACATCACTGAGTGAAAGAGTTGCGATGAGCTCATCAGGGAAAGTAAAATTGGTAAATTGTTCCCCAGGTAAAGGGGCTTCCGTGAGTTGGTCTGCGATAGTTTGTCCTTTGACTGATTTCTGGTGTACAAACTCAAGGTCGAGGTCGGCGAGGAGCATAAGCCATCGGGTGATGCGTTGGTTTAGATGAGGTTTGGCGTACATATAATGTATGGGGTCAGCGTTGGTGATGACAAAAGTTTTGTGATTCAGGAGGTAATGTCGGAGTTTGGTGGCCACAAATGATAGGGCTAGGCACAACTTTTCTACGTGTGTATACCTAGTCTCGTAATCCACAAGAGTACGGCTTATGTAATAAACTGCTTGTTCTCGATGCTCAGAGTCACGATGTGCGAGCATGGCTCCTACAACATGGTCGGTGGCAGAAAGGTAAAGGTAGAAAGGGTGATCGTCCTGAGGTGGGACAAGCACGGGTGGCTGCAAGAGATAAGCTTTAAGAGCCTCAAAGGCTTGGTGGCACTCCTCGCTCCATTGAAAGACAATGTCCTTTTTAAGGAGATGATGGAAAGGTTGACATCGATCCGAGAGTTGTGAAATGAAACGCCAGATAGATTGGAGTTTTCCTTGCAAACTACGCAATTGTTTGAGGTTAGTGGGTGGGGGCATTTCTAGGATAGCTTTGACTTTAGCTGGGTCGACCTCAATGCCACGCAAAGAGATGATAAAGCCAAGGAGTTTTCCCGAAAGGACGCCAAAGACACATTTCTTTGGTTGAAGATGAACACAGTATTGTAACAGGCGATCGAAAATAATGGTTAAAACATCGAGATGTTCACTGCGATGTTTGGATTTTCCAAGAAGATCATCGACATAATCCTCGAGGATAGTGTGCATAATGTCATGAAAAATATAAGTCATAGCCCGCTGATAGGTCGCACCAGCATTCTTAAGGCCGAATGGCATGACACGATAGCAGAAGGTCCCCCAGGGGGTAATGAAGGCGGTTTTATGTTGATCGGCCGGGGCTACCAAAATTTGATTGTATCCCGAGAAGCCATCCATGAGAGAAAGCATCTCATGGCCCGCAGTGAGATCAACAAGTTGATCAATGCTAGGTAGGGGGAAGTCATCCTTTGGGCAAGCGAGGTTAAGGTCCCAAAAATCCGTGCATATCCGAAGTCCCCCCGTCGCTTTAGTGACAGGTACGACATTAGAAATCCATTGCGGATAGTCAATAGGTAAGATGAAAGAAACAGAAAGGAGGCGTTGAAGCTCTTCTTTCACCAAGAGGGCAATGCGTGGATGCATTTTTCTTAGTTTCTGTTTAACTGGTTTAGAGTCTGGTTTCAGAGTGATGTTATGGACAGCAATGTCAGGATCGATTCCTGGCATGTCGGCGTAGGACCAAGCAAAAGCTTGATTACGGGCACGGAGGAAGGTAGTGAAGGTGGCTTGTTCTAATGCGTCGAGAGATTGTCTGATCTTTAGAATGTGAGGATCATCCTCCGTGTGGATGTTGATTTCTATAGTTGATTCATTCAACATAGTTTGGGTGTCAGATGGTAAGGCACGTTGAATATAAGAGTCATCCGCACCAAGGTAGGTGAGGATGGAGTCATCATCCTGGCACTCCACAACATTAATTGAAGGTGAATCTTCTTCGATCATATCTGGATACAAAAGGGGGAGAGAAGATGGGTCCTCACTATCACGTTGATAAGTGAGAGGACCCAGGAAGATAGCATTCACGAAAAAAAAAAGTTAGGAGGGATAGATTCCGGGTCTATCGATTCTGTGGGTGAAGATGGAAAAATGGGCGATGATGGTTCGGAAGGGGTGACTTCATTGTTTTCCTGGATACAATTGACATGAGGTTTCTTCGGTGTAGGTGGTTCAAAAAATCCAAGACCACGACGATCTTTGTGTTTGCGGGTAGTTACGGGAATGATCGTATGTCGGCCTTGTTCATAAAGACCGAAACCAAAACCCTTCCAAGCACAGTGCGTCAGGAAGGTGAGGGCGAAACGACGGTTGGTTAGATATCAAAAATCAGATTGGAAGGGAACCACACCAAGGGGAGGTTCAGGGGTGACAGAGGATGTGTCGACACCCCCATATGTTAGGTTGGTGCGGCAATTAGGTGGTCCGTAGGAGATCACCTCCCCCACACGACGGTCGTAGGTAGGATGTGCATGTAACTGTCCGTACTCCTGTGGGGTATGGAAGGTGCTAACATTGTATAGGCGGTATTCCCCTAGCGTAAGGCATTGAAAAACATCTACCAAGGGATCTGAAGTTGGGATGTTGTCCGCGGGGAAGGAAGTGGTATTCGCGGCGGTGGATTCATTGGTCAAAGGTGTGAGTGTGGTTAAGGTGGATGGTTGAGGCGTGGTTGAAGTAGATGGTTGGGCTGGATCAATGGGTGCCTTGACTGGTACAAGCACATCATTAGGGCGATATAACATATTACAGGTTTTGAAAGGGGAAGCGTCAGCTTTGACGGTGTAAGACTTCCCCTCATACTCGAATTTGATGCATCTATGTAAGGTGGAGGGAACGCATCCCATAGCCCGGATCCAAGGGCGGCCTAACAATATGTTGTATTGGAATTCTCCCTCAAGGACATAGAAGAGTTTCAGGTAAGGTACGTGGCCCTACACGAATGTTAAGGATCACGGTGCCTAAGGTAGAAGTAATAGCATCGTTGAATGAATGCAACATGGTGGGGTTGGCACACATGCAGCTAGGAGGGATATTCATCTGTTGGAAGGCTTTGGAAGAGACGATGTTTAGGCTGGCACCCCCGTCGATCATAACACGACGTACCCGGATGTCCCGGACGTAAGCCGAGATGAAAAGAGCTGGATCAGGATCTTCTGCACCAAAGACGACAATTTCTTCTTCGGAAAAACTGACAGCAGCGGCTTGCTGTACAGGGACAGAAGTGGTTGTGGAGGTAGGTTGTTTGGTGAGAGAAGCGACGTGGTTGGGTGTTAAAATGGAGGTGACGGGAAAGGTTTCATTAGGTAGGACCTCTATCCCTTGAAGGATCTCAATTAAAGCTTGTCGATGCGATTCAGATGTTTGAATGAGATCATAGAGTGTCATTTTGACAGGAGATTGGTGAAGTTGTTTGATCATGGTGCGGTGGGAAACTCCATCAGAGACGGGATAGGTAGGTCCACGAATGACCACTTTAGGTGGTGGTGCGATCGGGATGGCAGAAGGAGAAAGAGAGGCCGCAGGTGTGCTTTCTTTAGCTTTTCCATTGTTTTTCTGACCTCGAGTAGCAATGTTAATCATGTTGATCTCGTGAATACGAGAGGAGGAAGATGGCGGGGATAAGTCATTGCTCTCGAGAGGTGGGGTTGCAATGATGATAGATTTTGGCGAGGCGGGGACAGGTGGTATAGGAGAAGGGATCGAAGCTAAGGGCTTCTCTCTCTGTAAATTATCTTTCTTAGGCTGTCTATCCGAGATAGGTGACTGGCGAAGGATGGCTTTCAAAGCTTTGCATCCTTCTACATCGTGTCCTGGTGTGCGATGGTAAGCACAAATTTTAGATTCATCATAACCTATAGGTCGAGGCTTAGATGGATCATAGAATCTGAGCGGGGGTAGGGAAATGGTCGCATCCCCTACCAACATATCAAGGATCTTGGAGTAAGATCCTTTGAGCGGGTCAAATTCAGATGAAGATGAGGCTGTTGATTGAGTAGGTGAGATTTTTTATTGTTTTGGTAATGGTCGGGTACGAGTGGTTTGTATGGGTGGTGATTTAGGCAAGGGACTTTGATGATTGGTTTTAACGAGGCGTGGTTTCTTCTGCGTAGAAGTTATGTTTAGCTGGTTAGATGATGAGGCCCCAGCTGACGTGGTGGCAGGAAACAACCACGGGGAGAGAGGAGCGACAGCAAACAAGTCCTTCGATGATCGAGTTTGCTTAGGGTTGGCAGGTAGGTGAGATACTTGGGGCGACAGTGTTGAGACGCCCGTGAGTGTCTGTAGGGGTGCAAAAGGTATAGGTCGTGTTAAAGAAGATGTGGGAGGCAAGGTGTATTGAGGCAAGGTGGAGGGGTGAGGCCCTAATATAGAAGGTAGGTGTGATGGTGAAGGCTGAAGCCGTGCCTGTTGTATCGGTGTGATCGGGGGCGAGGGTTTTAGTTGTGGCAGAGGCATAGATTGGACTCGAGGAGATTGGGTCTGTCTCCTAGGTGGATTGACGGCAGTATTTTTGGATAAATCTAACCGTTTAGGTGGGTGTGTCAGGCTGGGAATTGGTGAAGTTCCAAGCGTAAGGGAAGGTTTGGTTAGGTTGATAGAGGTGGCTGAGGGATTCGATAGAGATGAGGGGGGTGAAGGTGAGGACATAGGCATTTTGAGCTTTTGTAAACACCTCGGGTATATGGTAGAGGTGTCTGGATTAGTCATCTGCATTTGAGTAGAGTATGGTGTACTCAAACGCTCCCATAAGACTCGTCTATCTTCTGAGGGATGACACTCTTCACGTGTGAACAGGAACTTTGGTATGGAAGAGAGATGGGTTGTGATTCCGGTCCACTGTGGGTGTGATACAGGGGGTAAATGAGGCATTGTATCAATGGGTGTTAAGAGGTCAACCGGTCGCTGGAAAGATTTAGGTGATGAAGAACTAATAGGTAGGAGGGCATGCTCGAGGGGATCCGTCATGATTAAGGAGTTTGGTGATGTAGGCTCAAGGGGTTTCTCCTCTAAGGATGACAGAAAAAGTGGCAAGCCTTCTTCTGTTGCAGCAAGAGTGGTGGAAGGAGATGTTTGGGAAATAGATAAGTTAGATAACATCCGCTCACAATCTTGCAGGGATGTGGTGTAAGAAGGTTCATTTGTGAGAAGAGAACTCTGGGCGGTTAATTCCTTTATGGGTAAAGGAATAGCGGGACTGTCCTCTTGTCCTGATGAAGGAGAAGGGGGCGAGAATCCCTGCGTTGGTGAAGAAGCTTGATTCAGAATTTCCTCAATGGAAGCCCTGGGTTGGGAGTTGAAAATTGCATGGATCTCATGCACACTCTTCTCCTCGGCTGAGGTGTCTTGGTTTGTGTTACTGTTAGATGCATGGTTTGGAAATGGTTTGTTGAAGATTTTTAAATTTTGATTAGCAGGGGCATTAGGATTATCGAGAGTTATATCCCCTGCATCAACCATTTCCTGCACTATGTTTTTCAACATCTTGCAGTTTTCGTGACTATGTCCCTTCACGCGATGGAAGTTACAGAAGTCATTTTCTTTATACCAAGAAGGTATAGCGTGGGTGGAATCAAACCCGGAGTGAGGTTTAACAGGAGGCAAGGTGATAGCTCCTGCTTTAAGCAATTTTTCTAAGATCACACCATAAGTTTCTCCCAAGGGAGTGTAGTTGATGGGCTCGGCTTTATACTTATAGGTGGCTTTCGGCTGGGTATTAGACAGTGCTTGAGATTTGACCGTCACTGCGTGTACTGCACCCTTTGATTTCGAAGCAGCCGATGTGTGAGAGTTGGTGGTGTTGGGTTTGGTGGTAGAGTCTTGGGTCCAGAAATTTGAGCTTTTGTTGCGTAACCTCAATTTCTCTTCCTCTAAGGCTCGAATCTCTAGTTTCTGAGCCATAGTAAAGGCCTCATCAAAGGTGCGGAAAGTTTGAATTTGGAGGGTGGGAGAAATGTGTTTAGCACAGGCCCGCGTAAAGAGTTCGATGAGCTCGGCCTGAGGTAAGGCGTAAGTAAGTTGGTTGATGAGGCCCCGCCATCGTCCAACGAAATCTGCGATAGACTCGTCTTCAAATTGTCGGATGGCATAGAGGTCGGTAATGGATACTTTCTTGGCAATATTGATGGAGAAGTGATCCAAGAAAGATTGGGCTAACTGGTTAAAGGAGAAGATTGAGTGCTGGGCTAAAGCACTGTACCACTCCAAGGCAGGTCCTGATAAGGACATGGGAAAGGTACGGAGTAGTAAGGCATCGTCATGAGCAATCAGATAGCAGGCATGTCTGAACGATCGCAAGTGTTGTTGTGGGTCCTCCTTACTATTAAAGCGAGTAAATTTCGGTAATTCCCATTGAGGAGGATATGTATGAAGGGGGACAGAAGGATGAATAGGCTCCCGACAAACTTTCTCGTATGTCAGGGTGTTACGACTTCCTGAAACAGAAGCCTCAAGATTTTGCATCTTGTCCATCATCTGTTTGATTAAATCATTGGTTGGGTTAGATGATGGTGTTGTCGTTGTAAACAGAGGAGGATTGGTCCAAGAGCTGCTACTAGAAAATGGTGGGATTGAATGTTGATAAGATAATGGTGATGAATGTGTTGGGGCAGCCGAATAAGGGTGTCCTATATAAGAGGTTGAGGCCACCGGATGAATTTGTGGAAATGAAAAGGTGGGCGGAGCTTGTGAGGGAAAGCTCGTGTGTATAGGTGGCAGAGAGCAAGTTATAAAAGATACAGTCTGTGAGAGAGATGAGGTAGGGTCAGTGGACGGTAGTGACATGGGGGGCCCCAGATTAACGAAAGGAAAGCCAATTGGTGCAGTATGAACCACCAAAGCTACTGAGCTGGGAGACGGGGCTAAGGATGAAGACGGTGAAGCGGAGTTATTAGGTGGGGAAGGGGCTAAGTGAGCGGCGATACTAATAGGCATACCAACGAGGAGCTGACCATCGGGTGTACGGTCAGGGGTATGAGACAAATAATATTGTACGGCGCTAGGATTAGCATCCAAAAATTTGGTAAATTCCTTATCTCCTACAGGGATCGTGGGAAAATTACTGGTATCCGTAGGATTCCCCATAGGATGCGAAGGGGGTGACTCAGGAAAAGGCACAGAACAGGCATGTGAAACCATGGCTGCTGCTTGTTTCCGGGTGATAACAACCATGGACAAGAGGACACAACAGGGATTTAATCAATCTGGAACAAAAACAACAACAAAATGTTGGAATTGATAGGTTGTTGGTTTGTCAAGAACTGTTAAACACAGTAACCGATATCGGTCAGATAACCGATGTCGGTCAGAATGTAGCCGGCGTCGGTCAGTTAACCGATGTCGGTAGTATAGGACCGGTGTCGGTCACTGTGAAAGCAAAGAGAGGATGTAAGAAGCTGCTGGTTTGGGGATAACAATGCTTAATATACCTACCAAACTGTCTTGAAGTGATCACTGAAACAGTGTATGACAGAGAAACAAAACTAAAAAAAACAAGCAAGATGCACAAGCAAATCAAGAGACTAACCCTAGGATTAGTTTTAATCACTTTGGGCTTATGCCTTAGACGCCAGATGATGTCAATCCTAAACAAAAATACCTAAGGGAGATGTCAAGTTTGTTTTGGCTCATAAGGCTACCTCAATCGGGCGGAGGAATACCGTGGGAAGGGGGGATGTTTGAGCTGTTGTGTTGATTATGATGTGATTTGGTATGTGTTGTGCAGTGAGAGTAAGATTAATTTCTCGTCAATACCGTGGATATCACCCCCACGTGTACGACCTGTTACTTAATCTACGTTCACTAGAATTAAAAAAAGCAAGCAAGAATGTGATGCACGTGTTTTAAACCCAAATCGAAAATGATATTCGATGAAGCAAATAAGATGACTTTCACTAATGCAAAGATGTGAAAGAAAAAAAAAAAACAAATTCTTTTACCAAAATGACAAAATATTTTGTGAATATGTAGAAGAAAGAAACAACAAGTGTGCTCCCTATATGAAAGCAAGCAAGAAAGAAAGAAACCCAAAAAGGGTCCCACCGGGCGTGCCAAAATGTTTCACACAGAATTTGGTTCTGGAATAGAGTTGATTCTATCCTTTCATTCTCTTGAGAAATAAATAAGGGTTAGGGGCTAGGAGGAATGCCTATTGAGTTTTGGGAAGGTGTGCGCATATCGTAGAGAGATCAGATTGATTGTGAAGAACTTCTTTTTGTCTAGGAAGGACTACCTGTAAGTAAGAATACAGACCACCAGATCTTAGTTAGACAATAAGTGAGGGAACTGCCTTAGGCCCAGGAAATATTAGACTTCCTTTTGAAGGTGGTCAGTTCCCCATTTAATATGAATTAAAGCAAAATGATAACAAAGAACTACAAGATAATACTTACTGGTTCCTGATGAAGATACAGGTCCAAGGAATGTGGTGGTGACAGTAAGGCTTAGTTGGGATGATCCAGTATCGGAAAGTGAGCTGATGAAGCTATCCCTTAGTATTTTCCAATGCTTGAACAAGGGTGATAGCGATCCAGTTGCTCAGTTATAGTCTTGGGCTCGATCCTCTTCTTTGTAACCTCTTCTGCTTTTGTTTCACTTCTCTTTCTTCTTTGCCAAAATGAATTCTGTATCCTCTCCATTTTGGTTAGGGGAGGGTCATTAACAGGGAACCGATGGTGGTTATGTAACCGACGGCGGTCCAGTAGGAACCGATGTCGGTTAGGTCAAAGTGGCTATTTCTAGCAAAATAGCCATCTTTCCCTCCCTTTTCTCCTGAGGGATTAGTTATGGGCTTGGTCAAGTCATTATTAGGCTCACTTTGGTGTGGGTGAATGGTAATGAGTCATGGGTGTGGGTTTAGACCAAGTCATAGGTCTTAATTAGGTTGGTTTAGGGCTAGGGCTAGGTCATGATGAGGTGGCGAGGTGAGGTGGCAGATTTGGAGATATGGATTTATTAATTAGAAGGTAATTAATAAATCATTAGGTGTGTAAGATTTAGGTGGTGAGGTAGGGTTAGGTTGCAAGACGAGATGCGGGGTACAGGGCGTCGTAAGACCCAAATTTGGTGTCTACAGCCGGTATAGGCTCGATTGGCGGTGGTTTAGGGAGACTGACGCCGGTGAGTGTGGGAAAATGGGAGATGTTACAGAACTGATTTGGATCTTCTTTGTGATTGCACAAAGGGTTGGGTAGGTCGGAATGGAGTGTTGGATTGCTAGGATGGGGTTTTGGAAGAAGTATAGGGGGATAGTTATATGAGAGAAGTAGTGAGTGGCTGGAAAGACAATAATCCACAAAAGGTGTAAATACTGAGGGTATATAAACAAAATGGATTGAATAGACTAGTGTACTTACTTGGAATCTGCTACCAGTCAACTGTGGGTGAAGATAGGAGATGGTGGTTGGAGGTTTCTTCTATGTAGGGTGACCAGTTGATAGGTAACTATTGTTTGAGATGTCTAGGATTTCCTCCTTGCTTTGCTGAATCAACTCTTGGCTTGGATGGCTGTGGATGTTTGGGTTTGAATGGATGCTCGCTCTGATTGCATGCAGATGTGATTACTCTCCCTTGCTCTCAGAAATGTGCCAACCTTGAAATAAGGTTACCAAAGGGAATAAAAGGTAACTGACGACGATTCCTAGTTGATTGGTGTCAGTTCAGGGGTGACCGACGTCGATTAGGGTGGGATTCCCTAGGTTTACCAAAAATAGGAGATCATGGCAATGATTTCCAACAGATCTCTCTATTCCTCCTGGGAAAGAGCGGGAGTTACCTTTTCTTATGCGGGAATATGGTTAGAGGGAATGTAGGCTTTGATTATTAGGGTTTAGTTGGGTCTTAGTTAGTTATGACAACATGCTGATAATAGTCTTAGGGTGAGGTGGCTAGGTGAGGTGTATATGTGAGGTGGTGGGGTGGGAATTATCTTAATTAGGATAATTAAATAATAAATATTGTGAGGACATAGATTAATTTAATTAAATTGATTAAATTAATATTAGTGTGGGGTATAAGGGACCATGGTTAGATGAGTGTGTTTGAGTTGGTTATTTGACGAGGGACCGAGGGGAGTGTGACCCAATTTTGGTGTCTACAATGAGGCTGGTCCTTCTAGGGAGCAGGCATCATATACCATAGAATGTCATGCTTGTGGGAGTATAGGAACGTATGTGGTTAACGTGATAGATCCACAACCTAGCGAGAAATCTCAATAGTCTCGCCAAGCAGCTCCATAGCCTCTTGAGGCAGCTCCATAGCCTTGCGAGGCAGCTCCAAAGGTTGAGCAAGGTGCCCAATTGGAGGAGGCACATCATGATTCTATGTTGGAGAATATCATCATCACATATTCTCTACTTGATTCGACATTTGGTATTGACCAACAGGTAATTTTACATGAAATTAGTTGTAATTGAATATATATTTTGTACAAAATCTTATAATAAACAATTTTAATCAATTGTGAATGAAAAATAATGAGCCACGTGTGTTTTTATAAAATTACAGGGTTAAACTATACATCGAGTGTCACATTCCCATTCTCCACAGGTGAATTTCGGTACGAGTTCGCATATTGGCAAATTTACTAATGTGAGTTTTATTATTATTTATTAATCATATACATGAAGAGAATTAACTATGGTTAACATACGAATTTACTAATGTTGGTTTTATTATTATTTTAGTTGATGACATCATTACACTCTCTTGTTGAGATTCTTCAATCATTAGATATTGGAGTTGTTATGGGCATAGCTTCTACCGCCCCTCTTACACATGCATATGTGCTAGTAAAGTTATTTATATAATGAATTGATTGTATTACATAAAATCATTTATTACAATTAAATGAAATTAATGTCTATTCTAATTTTCTTCATCATGGTTGTCATGGGAGGATTTGACAACTCCAGTTTGTGCACCTCATATTGATGTTGATGATATTGAGAGGAAGAGGATGATTACTAGTGATCATTAGATTGTAGTAAGTATTTATTTTTAAGTAGTGTCATTTTATATATGTCACTAATTGTATACTAATGGGTATGTTGTTTATTTGTATTAATAGGTGGAGCTATAAACATCCTTTGAGTGTAGGAGATCTAAACGGAATAAGGGACATTCCACTGATGTGCGTGAGTCATCTTCCCGACACCCAAAGAGAACTAGATTATTTGATGATACCCCATAGTTTAGATGTATATGGATTTTTTTGTCTGCCTTCATGGCATATTGGCGTATATTTATATGGATTTATGTTTTTTCGATGTATATCATTGTATATGCATATATGGCTTTGTTCAGACATTGATTTTGATCAAATTTTGTATGTTATCAAGATTTTTTGAATCAATATAATATATGCAAAAAAAATTGTTTTAAAACTTATATGTAAGTGGATTAGTATGATATCATATGTATGTTATTTTAATATGTACTATAGTGTTAATTTTTTTAATGTTTTAAACATGAGAATTAAAATCTATATGTAACTAATTTACAAATTTTCCAACTTGTACTATAAGCATTCAATGCCATCAATTATAATAATATAATGTCACTGTCAATGCTATCCACTTCCTAGAATCTCAATAATTCAAATGAAATATATGTAAAGATACAACACAATATTACATTAAGTCTAATAATTAAATTGTAACTACAAAGAGAAAGAGAGGGATAAAAATAGAAAGAGAGAGTGGGTGTGAGAGAGTGAGAGTGAGAGTGAGAGAAAATGTGAGAGAGAGAAAAAGAGAGAAAAATAGCTACTTAAGATTTTACATTAAGTTTTCAAAAACATTCAATATACTTAAGATTTTACATTACATCTATGATATATAAATATTATATTATTTATGTTTCTTCCATTTCCTTTGAGATTAATTTTTGTGTTGCGATGGTGGCCATAAAATATGTATATAGGGTGTGTTAGTGCGAAACCACAACACCCCCAAATGAGTTATGGATCTACTTTTCTAAGGTAGGGTCGTTTGGTGTGATTTGGCATAACATTGGACCATTCCCCAAGATGGTGGGACTAGTAAATGGGAATAATCCTCCAGAGAAGGTTGGTTCATTTTCCTAAACTACCCTACCACGAGCTACTCCAGTGTAGGAAAAACTAAATATAACATAATCTAAACTATTCCAAGGAACCAAGGAGAGAGAAAGATGGGAAAAAATAGAGCCTATACTAAAGCGGTGATACACCAACAAAGGAAGTGAGATATTCTGTTGAGGGAGAAAGAAATAGAAAAAATGGTGATGATGGAGGTCAGACAGAAGTGACACGGCCCATATTTGTAAATCATCCATTAAACTCCATGAAACACAACATCATGCACCTGCAAATGTGAAATACATGCATATAAAAACAAATATGGAAGGGAGAGGCATGGAGAAACAACAAAACGATGCAAAGGGTTGAAGAACACCACAAAGACATGTTTTTTATTGCTCTAGAAGGTGCAAAGACCATTACATTACTGGAATAGAGGCAAAAATACATTTTCCAGGGGTGGGAGAAGGTTCACTCCTAAAAAATGGCATCGAGAAACAAATTTGATAGAGTTTCTCTATGCCCATAATGTCTCTCCTTCTCAAACGAGAAGTGTTACAGTATATATAGAAAGAAAAGAGAGAGAAGAGGGAAATTCGAATCCTGCTCCAACCACCATGAGATAAAATCCTACCTTGAAAGCTCAACCACTGAATATCAATGCCTTCTGTAAATCTGCCCACAATATGCAGCTTCTGGCTCCCCAATGGATTTAATCGAATAAGATCTGGTAGTTGAAGAGATTGGATTATGTGTTAATGGCTTGGAAGAATTTTCTCCATTTTCACCTACCAGGGCCACGCGGCAACCTGGTGTTGGTTTGGGCTTCCTTTTTGATATGGGACACGTGACAACCAAATTAGAGCAAAAATCAGGTTTGTGGGTCCATAATTTACCTTTTTCCCTTTTCCACAAAACACAAAATGTAGAGAACCGCCACAGCCCCAAAGCTTCGCTTAGACATGTGGCACTCTTCGGTTGGCTGGGGAGATGCGCTTCCATCTTTTCCTTTGTGCCCTTTTTTCTTTTATTTTGAGAGCTTGATCGAGTCTGTCAAATAGATTTAAGACACATATTCGTGCGACAGAGTCATTTCTTCTCGCACATGGTCATGGGCGATCCAATATTTTACTTGGGGGGGTGAAATATGGATAATAATTTGGTGAATCATGGGGACATCTTCCTGTTAGATGAAGAGACCAGTGGCCTTGAAGCAACCATTGGGCATGGAGTCTGCTTGATAAACACGAAATTGATCCGAACTTTTGAAGATTTTACCTTTGAGCCTCTTGGAAACCCACTGAACTTGGAGTTGAACTTCACCAAAAGCCAATTGAAATGGACTGTACAAGAGCAAAACAACAACACCAAAAACTATGTACAAACTAAAAATCATACATACCCCAAGTGGGATATGTAGAGTGTGAAAAAGAACTTCTTCTGCTGAAATCAAACCTACCTACTCTACTCTAACCAAGAGCAAAGGGAACTCAAAAAAAACCTGTAATTGACAAGGATAAAAAGCTTCCCTTCCTCAAAAATGGCAGCCATGTAACTGATTTGGCACTGAACATGGCTAGTTGGATGAGTGAAAAACTAACTACAAGCTGATCTTCCACCCAAATCACCAAAGTATTAGCTGGAGTCAAATCAAATACCTATTTTAGTTGGTCTGCATTTAGATCAAAGAGGTATGGCAGTTGATCCTTGGTGCTTTGCATATCATCCTCATGCCCTGAAATGGACATGACTGGTTGTGGCTGCTCCTTTGGCTCCAATGAAGCCAAGTACCTAATTGGGCACGATCTGATCCTTTGAATGTCCCCTTTGTTCTAAGTTTCAAATCCAATAATGGAGTTTTATTGTGGACCTTCTTGGATGAATGGCGTGAGAGAGATGGGGACATCCTCCTACATTTTCTCTTCCTCCTCCTTTGAAGAACAAGGAAGATCAATATCTTCCAATCTTGGTTCTAGAGGGCTGCAACAGAATGCAGGCTGCTGCAATTGAATGCTCTCCTCCATGAAAGCAAGTTTGTGTGCTTAGAAGGTGGATGGAGGAGCGAATGATGTAATCTCCATGGGCTCCTCTTCATCAAAGCAATCTCTCAAGTCTGACAGATAGTCTGCCTCCTTGTTCTACTACAAGTGCTCTGCAACTTGCTCACCATGGTTTCTCTCTTCCTCAAACATGAAGTTTGAACGATTAAACTCTTCTTCAACATCAGAGCTTGAAGGGGATGAAGTGGGGAGGAAGAACTGAAGGTTCCCCTATAGCCTGCTCCACACTTAGAGCCTCTGAACATGTATGGTCCTCCTCCATCATGGGTTCATCAATCAAATCAGGCCCTTGAAATGAAAGAAAAAAATCTTCAATGATGTCTTCTTCATTGAGTGGTCTCAACACTGATTTGATCTCTCCTTACTGCTCCTCTTCAATGGGGGCTTGGGATTGATTTTTCCTCCTCTTATTCTTTCTCTTCTTCTGTTGTAATCTCGGCCTCAGCCACCACTGGTTCTTCAATCTTGACCTCCTCTATTGGTTTGACCATCAAGGGGATATTTGTAAACCCAAATTTGGTAGCCCAACTCTTTAGATTGTCTGTCATTTCTTTTATGTTGGGCTCCTCTTCTTACTGTTCTCCTTGAATGGATTCTTGATTATCTTCCCGATATGGACTTGGGAAAGCAAGAGGAGTGGCAGGGTTGGGGTTTCAACAATATTTGTAATTGTTTTTGGTGGGAAGGGAGGCACAACTTCTTGTTTGTTTAGAGGGGATGAATGTTTGGAAGGGAAAAGGACAGAAGAACTGAGATGAGGTGGAAGACTAGGAGATGGAGAAATGAAATCAACACTTGGGGCAGAAAGTGAGGAGCTTGGAAATCGGAGCTTGGGTTGAGATGGTGCTCGCTTGAGAAAGAGAAAAAGAAAATCTATGAGATGTTGGGGTTACCCCTTGATAAGGTTTTCTTGAATCCAAATCATAAGCCTTGATCTCCTCAGTCCATTGTGCAAGTTGGGGGGAGCATTTCAACCATGAATTCTAACTTGTCTTGAGGGCTGTAATGTCTTGGAAAAGGGCCTTCTCATGGACAAGGTGCCCTGCAACCAATCTCAAATGCCTTCATTCGTGCTATGGCCTTGGACTGCACCATGCTAACCTCCATTTTTTGGGATCTTCTCCAACAGACTAGCATCTTCCATTTGGTTGTTGTCATTATATGCATATCCCTGTTCTTGATAAGCTTCATGGAAAAATTGGTTTTGGCATTGTTGTTATGGATAGGTATAGTGATTTTGAATCTGCTCATAATGCTGATTTGGAGGAGTTGTGAAAAGCATTAGAGGTGGAATGTACTGTTGTTGCTGCAAGTGTGAGTTCCATGAAGGGAATGAAGTCATGATTGTGAAACCTCATGGAATGGGAGAAAAGGAAAGAGATGGAAGAAGAGAATGAATGAAAATGGATGGAAAATGTCTACAACTCAGAGAATGGGTTTTTGACTAGTTGGAGTTGCTAAATGTGCTTGAGAGTGCCTCCAAAGGCTGAAATCTTCACCAAGAGCACATCGAACCTGATGAAGTGAAGTGGTAAGGGTGCTTCAGACTTGTCCCACCGGGTGTGCCAAAACTGTTAGTGTAAAATCATAGCACCCCTAAATGAGTTATGGATTTGCTTTTCTAAGACAGGGTCATTTGGTGTGATTTGCATAACATTGGATCATTCCCCAAGCTGTAGGACTTGCAAATGGGAATGATCCTCTAGAGAAGGTTGGTTCCTCTTCCTAAACTACCTGCCACGAGCTACTCTAGTGCAGGAAAACTAAATCTAACCTAATCTAACCATTCCAAGGAACAAAGGAGAGAGAAAAAGGGAAAAAAATAGAGCCTACACTAAAGTGGTGATACACCAGCAAAGGAAGTGAGATATTTTGTTCAAGGAGAAAGAAACAGAAAAAAATGGAGATGAGGGAGGTCAAACAGAAGTGACACGGCCCAGATCTACAAATTATCCATTAAAATCCATGAAACACAACATCCTACACCTGTAAATGTGAAATACATGCACAGAAAAACAAATATGGAAGGGAGAGGCATGGAGAAACAAAAAAACGATGCAAAAGGTTGAAGAACACCACAAAAACACATTTTTTATTGCTCTAGAAGGTGTAGAAAACCATTACATTTCTAAAATAGAGGCACAAATACATTTTCCAGGTGTGGGAGAAGGTTCGGTGCTAAAAAAATGGCGTTGAGAAACAAATTTGACAGAGTTTTCTCTATGCCCAGAATGTCTCTCCTTCTCAAATGAGAAGTGTTTACAATATATATAGAAATAAAAGAGAGAGAAGAGGGAAAAGTCGAATCCTGCTTCAACCACCATGAGATACGCATTGAATCCTGCCTTGAAATCTCAACCACTGAATATCAATGCCTTCTGTAAATCCACCCACAATATGTCGCTTTTGGTTCCCCACCTAGATTGAATTGAATCAGATCTGGTAGTTGAAGAGATTAGATTATGCGTTAATGGCATGGAAGAATTTTCTTCATTTTCACCTACCAGGCCACGTGGCATCCTGGCACTCGTTTGGGCTTCCCTTTTGATATGGAACACGTGGCAGCCAGATTAGAGAAAAAATTGGGTTTGTGGGTCCGTAATTTACCTTTTTCCCTTTTCCTCAAAAACACAAAATGCAGAAAACCCCCCGCGACCCCGAAGCTCCGCTTGGACACTTAGCACTCTTTGATTGGCTAGGGAGAAGCGCTTCCATCTTTTCCTTTATGCCCTTTTTTCTTTTATTTTAGAGCTTGTCTGAGTCTGTCAAATAGATTTAAAACACAGATTCCCATGACAGAGTTGTTTCTTCTTGCATAGGGTCGTCGCTGATCCTATATTTTTCCCCAGGGGCAAAATATGGATAACATGGAGCTCTTAAAGGACCTATTTAAATTAGTATGACTCTAACCTGCCAATGATAACTAAAGAAGTCAGTCCATTGGTTGTTTTTTGCATTCATATTATCCAAAATCCACTTTCTAATCATCCTTAATGATGGAGGAAAGAGAACAATGTTGTGCCTTAATAGTTTCTAGGATAGGATGATCTTTGAAATTTTAAGCTATGCAATTTACAGTTACAAATTTTTCTATTAGTATTGAAGATCACCTGAGACTTGATCTCATAAATAACTTGTATGAAGGCTCAGATATATGTCTAAATTTCTGGGTCATTGTGGCACCTTGAAAAGTCTTGTTAAATCAAACCTCCATGTTGGGACCCTCTACAAAATTTTGTCTCAGTTTTCTCCATCTCAGTTTGGTCCTCTGGTTGCACTATGGTTTGCAAAAGCGCCGAATAGGCCAGTTTGAGTCAATGTAAGGCTGTTCAATGCTATATTTTGCAAATGGAATCTTGTGGCACCAAAATGGATGTGCACACACATCAGGGTGTCACGGTAAATGGCTGGGAAGGATTATTTTTGGCTCCAAATGGCGTTGGTGCTTTGGGGCTACTTCGTCCGAGTGTAGTTCCTTAAGAGCCATGAGAGCAAAAAAGGCTAAACTTCACCAGGTGATTTCTCGATCACCGTGTAACTTGAAAGGTATCATCTAATCCTACACCTCTACATTGGGACCCTCTACAAAATCCTATCTCAATTTTATGCATCTCATTTCGGTCATCTCGTTGTACTATTGGTTGCAAAAGACCTTAATAGGCCAGTTTGAGTCAGTGTAAGGCTGTCCAATGTTATAATTTGCAAACAGAAGCTCGTGGCAAAAAAATGACTATAAAAACATGTCGGGGTGGCCCAATAAATTCATTGGATGAATTCGTTTTGGCTCCAAACGGTGCCGATGCTTCCGGGCTACTTTGTCTAGGCATAGTTCCTTAAGAGCCCTAAGAGAAAAAATGGATAAAACTTCACCAGGTGATTTCTCGGTCACCGTGGCACCTTGAAAGGTATCATCTAATCCTACACATCCATGTTGGGAACCTATATGAAATCTTATCTCAGTTTTCTCCATATCAGTTCAGTCCTCTCGTTGCACTATTGTTTGCAAAAGCGTCAAATAGGCCAATTTGAGTCGGTGTAAGGTTGTCCAATGCTATATTTTGCAAACGAAAGCTCATGGAAGAAAACCGACTACTCACATGCATTAGGGTAGCCTATGAAATGGTTTGGAAGGATTCATTTTGGCTCCAAACGTTGTCAGTGCTTCTATGCTACTTCGTCTGGGCGTAGTTCCTTAAGAGCCATGAGAACAAAAAAGGCTAAAACTTCATCGAGTGATTTTTCAATCACCATGACATCTTGAAATGTCTCATCTAATCCTACACCTTTGTGTTAGGACCCTCTAGAAAATCCTTTCTCGGTTTTCTCCATATCACTTTAGTCCTGTAGTTGTACTATTGTTTGCAAAAACATTCGAAAAGCCCAGTTCAAGTCAGTGTAAGGCTATCCAATGCTATATTTTGCAAACGGAAGCTCGTGGCAATGAACCGACTACGTAAACACATTGGGGTGGCCCGATAAATGCTTAAGAAGGATTTTTTTTGGCTCCAAATGGTGTCGGTGCTTTCGGGCTACTTCGTTCAGGCATAGTTCCTTAAGAGGCCTAAGAGCAAAAAAGGGTAAAATTTCTTTGGGTGATTTCTCAGTCACCATGGCACCTTGAAAGGTCTCATTAGATCCTACACGTCTATGTTTAGACCCTCTACAAAATCTTTTCCTGGTTTTATCCAGCTCAATTCAGTCCTCTCATCATACTATTGTTTATAAAAGTGTTGAATAGGTCAGTTTGAGTCAGTGTAAGGTTGTTGGATGTTATATTTTACAAACGAAAGCACATGGCGATAAACCAACTACGCACACACGTTGGGCTGGCTTGGTAAATGGTGAGAAAGTATTTTTTTTGGATCCAAATGGTGCCAATGCTTCCGGGCTACTTCGTCTGGGTTTAGTCCTTTCAAAATGTTGAGAGCAAAAAATGCTATAAGTTTGTTGGGTGATATCTTGGTCACCATGGCACCTAGAAATGTCTCATATGATCCTAGACCTCATCATTAGAACCCTCTACAAAATCCTTTATCGATTCTCCCCAGATCAATTTGGTCTTCTCGCTGTCTTATTGTTTGCAAAAGCATCGAGTAGTCCAGTTTGAGTCAGTGTAAGGTTTTCGGATGCTATATTTTGCAAACAAATGCTTGTGGATATGAACCAAATATGCACATGTGTTGGGGTGGTTTGGTAAACATTCATTGAGGCTTATTTTTGGTGTCCAATGGTCCTGGTGCTTCTGGGCTATTTTTTCTCAGCGTAATCCCTTAAAATCCCTGAGAATAAAAAATGTTATAAGTTTGCCCAGTGATATCTCAGTCACCGTGGCACCTAGAAAGGTCTTGTCTGATCTTACACCTCAGAATTGGTACCCTCTATGAAAACCCATCTCAGTTCGGTCCTCTCGTTGTCCTATTGTTTGCAAAAGTGTCGAATAGTCCAATTTGAGTCAGTGTAAGGCTGTCGAATGCTATATTTTGCAAACACAAGCTTTTCACACCGAACTGACTACGCACACACATAAGGGTGGCCTGGAAAATGGTGGGCAAGGCTTCACTTTGATTCCGAAAATCCTTCAATGTGAAACAAGTACTAGGAAACATGTTAAGAAGAGATGGTTCATACAATATAGGTGCCGAAATGATAATTGTAAGAACAAATTTTTCATACAATATAGGTGGTGAAATACGAATTTATGCTCATTGTTCCTTTCTAATATTTAAATTTCCTTAGCTTCGAGAATAATAAATTCTCTACTAACAGTGCCAACCACGTGAAAGTGGAAGATTTTTTTGGCACCACTAACCTACGTAAACATATTAGTAAGCATTTAATAGAATTTTAAAATCTACAAAAATTTAAAAAAAATTATTCAATTAAATATTCAAATTAAATTCATGTAGATTTATATCTAATCTTAAGTGAACATATCTTTGGAAATTCAATCCAATGAAGCACAAGGATCAACTCTACTCTTGACAGTAGCAAGAATCATTTCATGATCCGATTCACAAACCTTCCACAAATTCTTTTTTGATGGCATACCTCGATATTTGATAAACTGAATATTTGTTGCAAGAACCAAATGTGAATAGTGAAGTATTTTTCTATGTGTTTTATAGTCTTCAAAGAACCAAGTATTTGATTTTTTTATAGGATATCTTTGAAGCCAAGTTCCAGTGACTACCACTAACCCAGTCGGATACTCAAGGATTTCACCATTAATGACTATGGAAGTCAAAAAAAAATCCTCTACACAACGAGACAAGAAGTAGTCTATTCCCTTTTCGTGAAATTCTATCGCAATAACTGTAAAAACATGCCTTGCACCACAAATTAAAACCCATGTCAAATTTAAAATACACTAACAGATTATCATTTAATAATTTATAAATTTATAACAAGACATGTATGTACCTTGTTGCACTAAATCAGAGACTTGGTCAAAGTCAGGTGATGTTGTCATATAATCTAAATACATTGTAGGTTGTAATGCTCGTGGAACTTGATATGTGTTGAGTGGAGTTAGAGGTCTATAGGTCCATTCATCCACCCAATGTTGTGACTCACATTCATTCCACACAAAATCAATGCATGATATACAAAAAAATGCCATGCACCTAGTATGAATAGTGTAAGAACTTGCATTTGAACTACGGAATGAGTGCATATCACTTGATCCTGTAACTTTCATACAATATTCATAGCTTGCCAAATGTTCTTCCTCTATCAAAAATAAATATCTACGAACTTTTTAAATCTATTGAGATTCGTGGCCCATGTTCTTGTTACACCAATCTACAATGCTTTATGCACTTATAAATTTAGCATCGTCTTTGAAATTTAATTCTTTTTTTGCAAGGAATCTTTTCATATATGCTCCTACAACATCATGCTCTCCTTTCCCATTTCATACCTCAGTAAAACTCCAGATATGTTGTACACCTATTATTATGTGCATCCTGCTTAGCCAATAAAACATCCATGCATTCTTGAATTATGATGTGCAGTTGTCTGACCAAATGTAATGTTGATTGAAAACAAAGTTCCTCTCAACCAGGTTCACATAAAACAACTAGAAATACCCTTGCAAATATTCTGTTGAATGTGTCTGATCATCACTGATGTAGAAATGCTACTCTTTTAATATTTTTTGATCTTTCTCAGTTCTTTCCAGAGAATGCACGAATGTTATATGCACGAAAAATAACAACTTACGTTGAGTTACAGTATTGTGACTGAACCTCCATTTTGGCAGAAATAAGTAATTCTTTGTGAATTAAACTACTAAAATATTAGTACCAAGTGGGAATGTTTCATTTCTTAACTTAAATTTTTCATCCAACCATCGAGCTCTATGTGTGTGTCTTGCATACTCATAAACAATTTCCTCCTTGAATTTGACCATATGTTATTCTGTAATGAGCTCACATCTCTTCAATTATTTTTCATATTTTAATAGATATGCCACAGATTTATATTTTTTGAAACCAAGTAATTCTTTTCCTACTGAATGTGCACTCTCCTCATGGATATAAGTTTTCAATTTTGGCAATCCACCACATACGTTGCACGGTCCATCCAAACATGTTTTGTTATTAAGAAATTGACCAATTGACATTTCAAAAAATATTGTAGGAATAAATTCCCTTGCACATTTTAGTGGGACATTTAATCCACACTCCTGCAACAAGATGTCAGTATGTAAAACACAACGTACTTGACAAAAAACATCATAATGCATTGAAAAATTCAACATGATGCCTACAACAACAAGTGGTACGTGAGTGATTTATTTTTACATAAAAGGGTTTGGTCATTTCAAAAAATATTTGGCTAATGTTAATTTCTTAATTTTCATTCTTAAACTTAGAAAACAATTACGTTTGAATCATATCTATGAAATGTTTTGCATGTGTTTCATGATTACGAGAACATATTCTTCTTTTTATTGTATCTCTTCTATTTGGTGACACCCTTGTGTTCTCATTCCAAAACTTTACAATTAATTATTTTAGAATATTATATGCATCCTTGTCTTTCTGTGGGAGTCTAGTAGAGGGTTCCCAATAGTCAGTGTTAATCGTTGACTCAAGACTTTTGCGTCTCCCTACTTATTTCATTATTATTTTTCGGTTTATCTTCAAGCCTCTACTTGTTTTTCTAATCAAGCGTTTATTAACTATTTTATCACTAACTATACAATTAGTAAGTGCACACCGTGTAGAATTAGTATCTTTAGATCATTTGTTGACACCTACAATATGGTATGCTTTATGTATATTTTAAAAAAAAATCACATTTCGATCATCAACATTAGATGTTCTTTATCCCAGGGTCTTCATTGTAAGTCTCATTTTGATTAATTTCATCAACATAACAAATAATTGACATCTTTACATGTCATTTAAATTCTCAAAGTAATTATCCCAAATTTCCAAAGGTTTTTTTCACACATTTCTTTCAAACATTTTATTAGGCATTAGTTTTATAATGTTTTCATCAATTTCAATTAAGTGAATGGGGTTTCTATGCAAAATGGAAGAAGGTGTTATTAGAGGTAAAGATTCATTAATAATATTACTTTCTTCATTAAGTGTTTCCATGCAAATTTCAGGATTAACATTTGGAATCTTAAGTAAATGTTCAATATTATCATTCATATCAAATTCTCTATCCATAACAACATTATCATTTAATTCATTATCTAAAATCATTGGAAAATTATTATTCTAATCAATTTCATCATCATTTTCTAAAACATCATGTACATTTGACATAATAGATGTACCTTTCCCTCGATGAAGTTTTTGCATTCTCTTCACTTTCTTTATTCTTAGCCAATTCTAATTGCTTTTGTGTCTTGTTATTGACCTTCTTCTTGTCTTTACATCGGCTTTTATACCCCATGATTATAAAAACTATAGATGGTGGGGTAGTGGAAAAACTCAACTACTAAAAATTTGTGCAGGATTGTACATGAATATGCAGAGTAGGCAGAGTGGGCATAGAAATCCCGTGAAAGAGGTGGAAAGGGACATTGGAGGGAAGGGAATTTGTAAAAAACAGAAACATGCTCGTGTTTTAACGCACTTGCATTTCCTTTCTGCATTTTTCAAAGCCCAAAGCTCTTTCCTTGGATCAGGTTTGGATCCCCAAACCTAAGGCGTGGACTTGCTAAAATACAACAAACCACCTGATTTTTAAAAAAAATGCTAAATTCATCTTCCTCAACTAAAAATCCCGTAAAAATGATGAAAAAATTTATTAAATATTTTTCCTTCAACGTCAAGAAAACTATTCTCTTTCTAAATATATGATTTTTCAATTTTTCTGACAAGTATAAGGTTTCTATACTTATTATTTTCTAACTATTATATTTTTATAGCTCTATTTTTTGAAATTTAAACACATCTATCATTCATCGCGTATATTTTTATTTACTCATCCAAATTGAAAAACAATTATACAGTCACAAACTAGGACTAATTCTACACATATTAAAAAATCTAATTTTTGATATTTTTTGAGGTAGTTAGGGGGGGCACGGTCGACTATCTCTTATTTTTCAAAATGTAAAATCTATGTTCTTGAAAAAACATAAAAAATTAAATACTCACTTAAAAAATTTTTAAAATAGTATCACAAGCTAGATGCTTTTATCTATCTTTCTACCAAAGGGTTTTCAAAAATATTGAATAATGCTCAAAAAATGGGGTGGACACGACTGATTGTCTACTATGTTTAAAAAAAATAGGAGCACCTATTGGTATTTTAGATATTTAACCCACTTACATTTAACCATTTTTTTTAAAAAAAAATAGTAGCTTAGAAACTAGACTCAAAATGCTATGTTTCATGTTCTTATAACATCTTCCACTTTGGAGTGTAACTATTTCAAATAACTTGTGGAAGTTGAAGATTTTTATTTTTCAGAAAAAAAATGTCTCACTTAAGACCCCCTTTTGGCCCCCCACCTTGGTGCATTTTCCCCAAACCTAAGTCCGATTTCACTAAGTCCTCCATGCATGGTGGAAAACCTAAGAAGGTTGTTAATGCCATCATGGCTAAATTTTCTTCCACATCCATTTCTCATACGGAGCCTCCACAAAGAGCTTTTAGACCACCTCCTACCTATACCCCTTTTGGGGAATCTTATAGTTCAATATTTGATAAGTTAATGGTGGTCCATCTCATTCGTCTTCCTCCCATCCAACCCTTTGATGAATCGTGACCCAAAACAACATGGTATTACGAGGAACATTATTGTAAATATCATCAAGTTTGTGGTCTTGACATTGAGAAGTGTTGCACTTTTAAAGACGTCGTCCAAAAAATCACAGACTCTAGTGATATCCAAGTGGATAATCCTAATGCACCACCTAATCAACCCCTTGATGTCTTCAAGAAATCTTTTCCTAATCATCCACCCAATAATCAAACTCCACCCTCCACATCGAAACCACCAAATGCCCTTACCATTAATTCTATAAACCAAGATCCAATACCATCATCTCATCATCCATTGCATCTACACCTTTTTTAGACCCTTCCCCTACACTCACAAATTCATCAACATCCAAACCCATCTCTACTTCCATTATACCTACCTCAACTATCTCTACAACTACCGCACCCACACCAATCCCAATCACATCCACTCCCACACCAACCACATCTACTACTATGACCATGCCCACATCAACATCTGAATCTATGTCCATACCCATACTACCCCTTTAATAATCTACCATGCATACATCCACACTTTATATACCTACAAGTGAGACTCTCGCCCCATCTATAAGTCTAATCATCTTTATGTCCACAAATCATATGCCTACACAATCTACCACCACTTTATATCTCGCCAAGAACATCATACAAAAATCACTTCCACCTTTGATATCCACATCTACAATGCAACCTCCATTACCTAATCCTACCTACACAAAGCCTTTGGTTGAAATTTTCATCATCCCTGCCAAGGGTAAATCCTAACAACCAAAGTCTAAAAACATTGACATGCCCATCTAAAAATCCCTCACGCACCCACAAAAAAAGTTGGCTCTTCTTCCTCTCAAGACTAACCCTCCTAATCAATCTAGTGCCACATCATTACCTTTCATCTTAGGGCCAACCCCTTCATCCAAGATCCCAATTATAAGTAGATCCAAGTCGAAGCAACCTAATTCTTCTCCCAAATCATCCACATCTTCCATCATCAAGTCAGAATCCAAGTCATCTGAGTCATCGATTATCAAAACTGAAACCAAGACACAATCAAATAGTTTTTCTAACTCCAAGACAAAATCAAAGGCTCCCACAAAGCCTAATCAAAGAAAACCTTCTTTATCCACCATTCTTAAAATTACTTCATCTGCAACCTCTTCACTAACCACCCCCATTGGTTCTTACACATAAATATTTCAATGTCTACTTCAAGCATCTGCAATCACTCTCCCACCTATCAAACCTTTTGATCCACGTGGCCCAAGACTGTCATGGTTTGATTCTAATATCATTTATGCATAACATCATGCACCATGACATGAATCCAAACATTATATGGCCGTCTAGAATATCATTCATAATATTATTGATGAGGATGATATTCTTGTTGAAGGGTATCACCTTCTCCCATCTACCAATCTTGCTTCTTCTCCCCAACCTTCATCGATTAAGATATCCAAGTCTCCTCATTCATCCAAGACTTTCATTGCCATTTCTTCTCCAACTTCGACCACTCCTAAAGAGGGTCCTATTTTTATTAATGCTTTTCGGATCACAACTCGTTCTCTTCCCCATGAATTATAACCATCTACTCAATCCAAATCCAAATTCATTATCACCTCTCCTCCTAATGAGCCTACTCCGCCAACTTCTTCATCAAAACCTAAGGTGTCTATCTTAGTTGCCCCTTGGCCTGCAGTTATTGAATAAAGTGTTATGAAACAACTCCATCAGGCCCCAATTAAGATGTTGCTCTATGATCTCACCCAAATCTCTCCATATCATAAGCAAGCCCTCATTAACTCTCTTAAGTGTACCTACTCCTAAAATTGAGGCTCAACCCTTTCCATCTCTTGTTGGAGAACTTGTCACTTTCGCTTCTATATCCCTTGACGATACTGAGATTCCCAATATAACACATGAAGAACATGAACTTCCCTTTTCATCATTATGCAAATCAATGACACGTTTATCCTTCAATCTATGATAGACAATGGAGCTAGCATAAACTATTAGGAAATAAGCGATAAAACATGTGGAACAATCCCGCATGGAATCGCAATAGTAGAAAATAATATTCATAATAATATCATAGATCTGAAATAAAAGTGCAGAAACATAAAAGAACACAACACATAGAAAATATTTAATGTGGTTCACCCAATTTTGGCTACATCCACCAAGAATCACTTGCTCAAATTTTTACTACAATCCACCTCTTTCTATCAATACAATACCCAGATTTGTTTGGAGTTATATTCAACAAACTCTCATGAATTCACACCTAAACTCACACATCTACAATGTTCTATTTTCCCTACAATCTGAACAAACACATTAATAGAAAAATACTTGAGAAGTTTTACAAATACTGTGGGTACCAAAACCATGGGCCAAAACTGCCCCATAAACATATGAGTCAAAATACTGCCCATATGAGAAGAGCACGTCTCCCGAGGTATCGAGCACATATTTTGAGGCCAATTTTTTTTCTCATGATGTACCTTGAACCCCTGCTAGTGGGGGCCTACCAACTCGGCACCCCGGCCTAATCCTAAACCCTGACGAGGAAATTGTGGAGAGTGTACAATAATTTTAGTATAAAGTCTTCAACACTTCCACACATGAAAATGAGCTCCACAACATAACAATATCCAACTTGGAGACTATTTTTCCTTTGAGAAAGATTCTCAACCCTTCACTGTAATCCGTGAAGACTAGCCAAAGCTAAAAATAACTTCACTTTCTCCCTTGTGACCACCTTGGTCATCATATCTACATGATTCTGATTGGCATGAATCTTCTCTAGCTTCAAATTCTCTTTCTCCAAAGTTGTCCTAATGAAAAGGTACCTTAAATGTATATGCTTCATCCTGAAGTGGAAAGAAAAGTTCATAGTTTGGTGTGTAGCACTCTGAATATCATTATGCAGCTTCCCTTCCTCCTTTTTATGCCCCAACTCATCAAGCAATTATTGTAACCAAATCATCTCTTTGCTTGCCGTTGTGGCAACAACATACTCAACCTCCATGGTTGACAAAGCCACAAGCTTCTGTAGTCATGAAATACATCTCACTGTTGTCCCACCTAAAGTGAAAATATAACCTATCGTGCTCATCTTGATGTCTACATCTCAAGCCATGTTTGAATCTACATAACCACACAAAGTGGTGTCTGATCCACTGTAGCACAAAATTGTGCGCTTGGTCCCTCTCAAGTACTGAAGGATCCACTTTACTCCCTTCAAGTGATCTTTACCTGGATCACTCATAAATCTGCTCACTATTCCCACTGCATGAGAAATATCAGGCCTAGTGCACACCATGACATACATAAAATTTCCAACCACTGATTAGTAAGGTACCTTGGACATTTGATTTCTCTCCTTCTCTATCTCAGGACACATCTCCTTTGATAATTTGAAATGGCCTACCAAAGGAGTCCTAACCAATTTAGCATCTTACATATTAAACCTCTCCTAGATCTTCTTAATGCACTCTTCCTGAGATAAAGTTGTCTTATATTCCTTCCTATCCCTATATATCCTCATACCAAAGATTTGTTTGGCTTCCCCCAAATCCTCCATATTAAAGGAGTCACTTAGCTACTTCTTAAGTACTTTTATTTCCTGCATGTTTTTACTTGCAACCAACATCTAATTCACATACAAACATAGGATAATATAACTGCCATCCTGAAATTTATTTATATATAAGAAATGGTCAGAATGTCATCTAATATAACCTTGCTCCATCATGAAGCTATCAAATTTCTCATGTCATTGACATGGATCTTGTTTCAGGCCATGCAAGCTCTTCTTTAGTTTGCACACCATCTCCTCTTTACCTTTGACCTCATAACTCTTTGGATGTTGCATATATAGATCATCTTCCAAATCACCATGGAGGAATGTAGTATTTACATCTAGCTACTCTAAGTGCAAGTCTTCTACTGCCACTATTCCAAGAACAGTTCTAATAGAAGTTATTTTTACTATAAGAGAAAAAATATCATCAAAATATATATATATATATATATATATATATATATATATATATTTTCTATAGAAACTCCTTGACCACCAACCGGGCCTTATATCTTTTCTTGCCTCCTTCCTCTTTAAATATATACACCCACTTGTTCTGTAAAGATATTTTGTCTTCATGTAACTTCATCAAATCCCAAGTATGGTTTTCCATGAGAGACTGATGCTCCTCATCCATGGCTTGCTCCCACTTCTTCTTTGCATCTACTTGCATTGCTTCATCAAATATCTATGGCTCTCCACTTTCAGTGAGTAATAAATAATTAAGATAAGGAGAGAAACATTTAGGTGTTATTCTTACCTTAGAAGACCTCCTCAATATAGGAGTTTGGGGTTCCTGTTGAGTAGGTTCCTGAATTGATTCATGTACCACTTTCCCATCCGAAAGATCCTCTACCACAGTATAGTCTTTCCTAAATTCTTTCATGCTTTTCTGTAACTATTTCTTATACATAAATTTTTCATTATAACACATCCCTAGATCGAATTATTTTCGTGTCCTTAATAATCCAACATTTATATCCAAAGTCATCACCACCATAACCAATGAAAGTGCATTTTTATGATTTATCCTATAGCTTGGTGTTATCATCCTTGTCAATGTGAACAAACACCTCACATCTAAAGACTCTAAGAAATAAGTAATCGAATTTCTTACCATAAAAATCCTCCATATAAAGCACTTGAGGGTCATATGGTTATCAAGTGCACATATGTGCTCACCACTTCTTCCCAAAAGAAAGAATCGGTCCTGCATGTAACCTCGTGTTCCTAGCTCATTCCATTATTGTCTTGTTCATCCTTTTTGACACCCCATTCTGTTGTGGATTTTGTTGGAAATGTATTTTTCTTTCCGATTCCATTGTTAGAACAATAATCATCAAACTCATTGTTGCAATACTCCCCTCCATTATTTGACCTGATACATTTTACTTTAAGACCCGTTTCATTCTCTACCAAGGGTTTCCATTTAACAAAAGTATTAAATAAATTATATTTATTTCTAATAGAATGTACCCAAACTTTCCTTGTTGCATCATCAATAAAAGTGACATAAAAATTTCAACCCTCAAGAGATGATAACTAAGCCGACCCCCACACATTAGAATGTACCAACTCCAACTTACTCTCTTTCTTCGTAGGTCCAACCTTGAGAAACTCTACATGTTTTTGTTTCCTATATACATAGTTCTCACAAAAATCCAAACTTGTTTCTTCATATCTAGGAAATTATTATTTTTGATCTGCACACCCTTATGGCTCATATGACCAAGGCTATAGTGCCACAGTGTTGTATCTGCATCTGAATCCAAAAGATTATAAGAATTAGTGCTATTAGTGGTTAAATACAAGGTTCTGACCTTCTTACCTCTTACCACCACAAGATCACCCTTGGTAACTGTTAGTGCAAAATCACAACACCCCTAAATGAGTTATGGATCTACTTTTCTAAGGCAGGGTCATTTGGTGTGATTTGCATAACATGGGACCATCTCTCAAGTTGTGGGACTTGCAGACTTGAGATGGCCCTCCGAAGAAAGTCAGCTTCTTCTTCCTGATCCTAATGCTAAACTAATACTAATGCAGAAATGACATCTAACTACACCTATCCTAACAATGCCAAGGAGACACGGAGAGAGAAAGTGCATAAAGGGAAATCCTACACTAACGAGGTGATAACACCAAGAAAAGGTAAGTGTTGAAGTGGAGAGAGGTGAGAAGAGGAGAGGTTGGACAAGATGCACCACAGACCAAAGATAGATTTCACACAAAACACCACTTCAAAACCCATTAAACACAGCTCCCAGGACCTGCAACAAACATTAGAATATGCAAAATATACCGTGTAATGGTGAGAGATGAGAAGAGACAACAAAATGAGTAAAGGATGGACAAAACACATCACGAAAATAGATTTTATTGCTCCAAGAGTTCACACAGTACACCATTAACGGGAAAGAGGCAAGAAAATGCCATTACAAAGCCAAGGGAGGAGGCTTAAACTCCACATTTGACCCTTGAGAAGAAAGAGAGGGGGACAGGGAACAAGAATTAACAACAACTTTTACAATGAATCATGCCCTTGTATTTATATATTTGATCGGAGATAAGAAGAGAGAGAGAGAAGCAGGAAAAGCATGTTGAAGCTCAACCACCGCTATTAATGCCTCTGATAAAATATGCCCAAAATCCATCTTTACTGCATGATTCCTTGATTCAACACCTTGAAGGAAGAGGAAACGATGAAAACAGATCGAATCCAATCTGGTTGTTGAGACAGATGGATCCTGCATTGAAGGCCTGAAGAAATTTCCTCCATTTTCATTTACCTAACGTCCTCAAAAATTAAAGTCTCAGACCTCCGTGGCGTAGATGAGGCCGAGATCTTTTCAACGACGTCAGATTTACAATATTTCGAGCCCTGAGTCGAAACATATGCCCCTTCAAAGTTTGTATCGGGTCTGTACAAGAGGGTGGGAAAAAAATTTGAAAAATGGGTCCCCTTTTGATATGGGACACGTGGCAGCCAGATTGGAACAAAAATCGGGCCTACGGTTCTGCAGTTTATCTTTTGCCCTTTTTACGCGAGAATCACAAAATCTAGAAAACTCCCGTGGCCCTGTTGCTTCGCTTGGATAATTGGCACCCTTTAGTTGGCCGGGGGATGCGCTTCACCTTTTTTCTTTGTGCTTTTTGAGAAAAGGAAATTTTCACCTTTTCCTCCACCTCCCCGCTTTGGTTTTGACTCGGGTTCAAACTTTGACTTTTTCCTTTGCCTCATTCTGGAATGAGAGCTCGTAGGTCCGAAACGTTTTCCCTTCATATTTTCTCTATGTGTGGGGTTGTCTTGACCAAATTTTCTCAAGGGGGGAATTTGGGATAACAATTTGGTGACTCGTGGGGAAATCTGCCTACTAGATGAAGAGACCAGTGGTCTTGAGGTATCCATTGGGCATGGAGTCTGCCTAATAAACAGGAAACTGATCTGAACTCTGAAATTTTGATCTTTGAGCCTATTGGAAACCCGCTAAAACTTGAATCTGGACTTCACTAAAAGCCAATTGAATGCACTGTGCAAGAGCAATAACACCAAAAACTATGTAAAAAACTGAAAATCATACATGCTCCAAATGGAACATGTAGAGTGTGCAAAATCACTTCTTCTACTAAAAACAAACCCACCTACTCTACTCTAACCAAGATCAAAGGGAACTCAAACAAAACCTGCAACTAGCAGGGAGAAATAGCTTCCCTTCCTCAAGAACGGTAGCCATGCAACTGATTTATCACTGAACATGGCTGGTTGGATGAGTGAAAAACTGACAATAAGTCGATCCTCCACCCAAATCATCAAGGTATCAGAATTAATGGAAAATACCTCCTTAAGCTGACTTGCATCGAAATTCTAGAGGTGTTGATGATGACCCTTGGTACTTTGATTGTCATTCTCATGCCTTGAAGTAGGAATGACTGGTTTTGGTTTCTCTTTTGCCTCCAATGAAGCCAAATACCTGATTAGGCAAGGTATGATCTGTTTGATGTGCCCATAGCTCTGAGTTTCAACTCTGAAAATGGAGTCCTCTTGCAGATCCTCCTGAATGAATGGCATGGAAGAAGTGGTGAAACTCCTGCTCTTTCCCTTCCTCTTCTTATAAAGAACATGGAAGATTTGAATCTTCCAATCTTGGTTCCAGAGGTTTATTATGAAGTGCTGGTTGTTCCCGAATGTTCTCCTCCATGACAACATGATCATGTGCTTGGGATGTGAGAGATGGAGGAAAAAATGATGTGATCTCCATGGGTTCCCCTCCATCAAGGCAATCCTCCAAGTCAGATAGGTAATCTGCCTTCTTGATGTCCTATTACAGGTGCTCAACCTCTTTCATGGTGTCCTCCTGATCTACAATTGACTCACCATGGTTCCCTTCATCCTCAAACATGAAGTTTGAAAGCTCAAACTCTTCCTCAAAATTAGAGCTTGAAGGGGATGAAGTGGGAGGAAGAACTGAAGGTTCTTATGTGGCCTACTCCGCACTTAGAGCCTCTGAAACTATATGGTCCTCCTCCACAGCTGGAATGTACTCCTCTTCTTTTGGATTAGGAATAACTCCTTCTTCCCCTGCTTGTGCTACAGCTGGAGCTTCCACCACTTGCGGCTTGACCTCATCCTCCTCCATAGGCTTAACCAATAAGGGAACCTTTGAAAACTCAAATTTAGCAGCCCAACTCTTCTGATTTTCTATCATTTCTTCTCTATTGGGTTCCTCTGTTTGATGTTCTCCTTGGCTGCTTTTTTAATTGTTTTCTTCCCAATATGGGTTTAGGAAAGTAGGAGGAAGGATGGGTTGATTTACAATAGACTTTGCAATTGTTTGTGGTGTAGGGGAAGGTGTTTCTTTTGGCTGTTGTAGAGGGGGATTGGATTTGGGATGGAAAAGAGCGGAAGAACTGAGATGAGGTGAAAGATTAGGGAATGGAGAAATGAAATCAACACTTGGGGCAACAAGTGAGAATCTTGATTCTTACTTCTACTGAAATGATAAATATTGAGGGAGAGAAAATGAAAGACATGGAGCTGGTGATTGATTTACCCATTGACAAGGTTGTCTTGACTCTAACTCATAAGCCCCGATCTCCTCAGCCCATTGTGCAAGTTGGGGCAGCATTCCAATTATGAAGTCCAACTTCTCTTGAGGGTTGTAGTGTCTTAGAAAGGGGCCTTCCCATGGACAAGGTGCCCTACAACCAATTCTAAAAGCCATCATTTGAATTGTTTCCCTCCATTGAACCATGCCAACCTCTATTTTCTAGATCTTCTCTAGCAAACCAACATCTTGAGTTTGATTGTCTTCATTGTTTGCATACCCCTACTCTTGAAATTCTCTATAGCCAAACTGATTTTGGCATTGCTGCTCATAGGGGTAGACATATTGATTTTGCCTTTGCTCAAAATGTTGATTTGAAGGAGTTGTAAAACATATTGGAGGTGGAAAGATCTGTTGTTGTTGCAAATGTGAGTTTCATGAAGGGAATGAAGTCATGATTGTACAACCTCATGGAATGGGAGAAAATGAAAGAGATGGAAGAAGAAAATAGATGAAATGAGTGGAAATGGATGGAAAAGGTCTGCAACTCAGAGAATGGGTTTTTTCACTAGATGGAGTCACCAGATATGCTTGAAAATGCCTCCAAAGGTTGAAACATTCACCAAGAGCACATTGAATCTGATGAAGTGAAGTGGTAAGGTGCCTTCAGACCTATCCCACCGAGCGTGCCAAAAAATATTAGTGTGAAATAAAAACACCCCCCAAATGAGTTATGAATATGCTTTTCTACGGTAGGGTCCATTTGGTGTGATTTGCATAACATGGGACCATCTCTCAAGCTATGGGACTTGCGGACTTGAGATGGCCCTCCAGAGAAAGCCGACTTCTTCTTCCTAATCCTAATGCTAAACTACTCCCATTACTAGAAATGACGTCTAACTACACCTATCCTAACAATGCCAAGGAGACAAGGAGAGAGAAAGTGCATAAAGAGGGAAACCATACACTAACGAGGTGATAGCACCAAGAAAAGGGAAGTGCTAGGTCACAATCTCAGATGCCTGAAGTGGAGAGAGGTGAGTAGAAGAGAGGGTGGAAAAGATGCACCACAGACTAGAGATAGATTTCACATATAACACCACTTCAAAACCCATTAAACATAGCTCCCATGACCTACAACAAACATCCGACCTATGCACAATATACCTTGTAATGGTGAGAGGCGAGAAGACACAACAAAATGAGTAAAGGAGCGAAAAAACGCATCACGAAAACAAATTTTATTGCTTCAGGAGTTCACATAGTACACCATTAACAGAAAAGAGGCAAGAAAATTCCATTACAAAGCCAAGGGAGGAGGCTTAAAGTCCACATTTGACCCTCGAGAAGAAAGAGAGAGGGGGGCAGGGAACAAGAATGAACAACTTTTACAATGAATCTTGCCCCTGTATTTATAGATTTGATCAAAGATAAGAAGAGAGAGAGATGAAGCGAGAAAAGCAGGTTCAAGCTCAACCACTGTAGTTAATCGCCTCTAATGAAATATGCCCCAAATCCATCTTTACTACATGATTCCTTGATTCGGCGCCTTGAAGGAATAGGAAACGATGAAAACATATCGAATCTGATTTGGTTGTTGAGACAAATGGATCCTGCATTGAAGGCCTGAATACGTATCCTCCATTTTCCTTTACCTAACCTCCTCAAAAATTAAAGTCTCAGACCTCCATGGCGAAGGTGAGGTTGAGATCTTTTCAACAGTGTCAGATTTTTAATAATTCGATCCCTGAGTCGGAAGATATGCCCCTTCGAAGTTTGTATCGGTCCGTACAGGAGGGTTGCAAAACAACTTGAAAAATGGGTCCCCTTTTGATATGGGACAAGTGGCAGCTATTGGTGTGAGTTATCCCATGTGTCCTCCTCACATATTGGAGTGTCATCTCACATGGGTTAGGTTTAGGTTTAGGGTTTATATGTGTGTCATGCACTAGGGTTACTCAACACCCTATATGTACCCTTTTACTATACATTTATGAGCATGCCAAGACACTCTGTTGTCTTTTACTTATGTGTAACTTTGTTTATGTTTTGCAAATCTTCCATTGTTGATCTATCCTTGCATTTACATTGGAGCCATTCGATTCTATTGGAGTGCAACCTCTTCATGGTGCATCATTGCCAATATGATTCTCAAAGTCTCTTTCATGCTATCAGAGCACAGATCGGGTAAACGTGCATTGTCTCTAAGTTGTGATTACTCTCGGTCTCGTTTTTTACTCTCGTGCAAGTTTTTCGATCATTACTACTGTGGATTTTTTTGCTAATTTTTTCTAACAAGTTGTTCTTGAAAAAGTTACCTTTTTTGTGTTACGTGCATGTGCAGGTTTTCTTCGTGCCTTCGAAATTGATGTTCTTTTTGCAGCTACATTTAGCTAGCTGCAGCTAAATCTGGTGGATTTACTCAAGGGTTATTTTTTGGTTTTTTAAATTTATTAAACTAGAAGTTTTTTTAACATATTTTTTTTATTAAAAAAATAAATAAATAAACTATTTTTTTTGGAACTCTATTGTTTTACTTGAGTTTTTTTACAGGTTTCATCTTTGCTGCCCCTGCCATTCGGACCTTGCCACCCACTCTGCTAAGCCTTTGTGCCTCCTGCGGCTTCTTTGACTCTGTCATTGCGTGCCTCTACCGCCATTGCACCATTCCTGGGCCCCTCCGTAATTGTTGTACGCTTGTTGTCCACTGTCAGGACCCTTTGTTGTCCACGCCGCCCCCCTGCCGTGACCACTCCTCCCTGCCGTGCTTCGGCCTTCCTGCTGTCTTCCCCGCTGAGCAAGCCTGTAGTGCCCTCCCGCAACCTACCACCCTACTAAGGCTTCAAGCCCCAAGCCCCCTCCTCCACAAATCCCTTTGGGATCCCCGCAACCTCACCTCAAAGTGGGAGCTTTTTTGGTAAGTTTTTTCTTTTAGGTAAGTTTGTTTTTTTTATTTCGGTAAGTATTTTTCTAATACTTGTTATTTAAAACAAACCTTTTAAATCTTTCACCAAGTTTAAATTAAAAAAAAAACATCATTCCTTTTAAAAAGTGGGAGCTTATTTGGTAAGTATTTTAAAAAAAAAAAACTTTTCAAAACAAAACAACAAAAAGCCTATGGTTTTTTGAGAGTTTTTTAAATAAGTTTTTTAGAAATTCTCTTTCCTTATTCACAATTTAATTTTTTTTAAAATTATTGTGTTTCCTTTAAGGGAAAGTTTTTTTAAAATTTTAATTAGGATTTAATTTTTTTTATATCTTAATTAGTTGAAATTAATTAGATTTAATTTAACTAAATCTAGCTTTATTAATTTCAAGTTCTATCTAATTCCTGATTAGTAAAATTTTTAATTATAGGCATCTCAATTAACGTTGTTATCATTTTTTTTCAACTCTAAAAGCTCTCAATTTAGCTAAACTGGGTGTTTCTAAACGATAATTTTTTAGGTGTTAGTGTTGATTTTTTTTACTAATTGTGCGCTCAAGTGTGTAGTGACACTTTGGCTTTTTCTCCCTTTCAATTGTTTTATGGTGTTTTGAAGACCTCTGAACTCCTTCGAGTTCATTTAAAAACATTGTAATTTTTACCCTTATTATTGCTTGCAACTAGTGAGTGTGTCCACCATAGTCTGTAGCAAGGGGGTTTCCTTTTACGATGTGAGACACTTTTTCTCACAACCAGGGTTGGCTTTTGCCTCCTTTTTATTTTTTGCTTGTGCTTGTTTAAGGTGTCCTTTTTTTGTTGCGATCCATGAAACACTGTTATGGTATGCTCTCTTACACGTTATTACACTAATTACAAGATGAGTTACCAAGTGTTTCAAATCACATGCACGGAACCGATTGTAATCAACGCACTAACCTATAAAACTGAAAGTAGGGGGTTGTTATTGTCTCAGGTGGTTGTGTTTCTTTTCTGCATTTCTTCTCTCTCTCTTCACTGTGGATGCACTTTCAGTTCCTTTTCTCACGCCGTTAAACTTTTTTGTATAAAGATCGAAAATAATATTGAGACTAAGGGGTAAAGGGTTATTCTTCATCACCATGGGAGCTGAGACTGAACTAGATGATGAAACCCGAAAAATCTAAGTGGTTAAACCATAGTGATGAAGCTTTAGGTCTTCTTTGCATGTCCGTTTCTCCCGACTTTCTCTTCCACATTGAGGCAGTTTGAAACACTTAAGTCTACGTGGACAACGTTGGATGAAATGTTTGGACAACTACGATTACATGAGAGTGCATGACTTGGAAAAAAAATTACTAGGGTTAAATCCTAGTGACTTTGAAAACCTATAAGCCTTATTCTCGAAAATTTGTCCACACTACATTATTGTTAAAAGGAATTTCAACTACAAAAGAAAGATTCTGAATTGGTTTTGTCTATTATCTCTAAGTTAGGTTCCAAATATTTTGTATTCATGTCAACTTTTTACGCTACAAAATCTTCCTTGGGAAATGATTGAAAAATGCCCTCCTTTGACTTTTTTTCATCCCAACTCATTCGAGAATAGGAAAAACTCATTCAAATGGGGTCTCTCAAGTACAAGTCACATGCCCCTGTAGCAAGTACTAGCAAGGGAAAGAAGACTGAAAAAAAGAAAGAAACAAAGGATCAACGTAACAAATAAACCAAGATCAAACCTTAAAATGACACAAAAACTTTGAATTCAGATCCTAAGGCACACAAAAGCAAGTATTTGTGTTCCTATTGAAAGAAAACTAGTCACGATGAGAAACCACTATTTTAAGAAATATATTGATCACCTTATCTCATTTACTTGAGAAGAATAAAATAAGTGTTCTTGAATCTATAAAAAAAAGGGCTGAGAAGGTTAAGTCTTCTACTGCAAAAGGTTCTAAATATGATAAGAAGAAAGGAAAGGGCCCTTGTAGCCAAAGTTTTCTCCTTCATCGATCATGGATTATACATTTCGGTGCCTCGTACCACATGGGTTCTTCACATGTTGAGTTCTCCCAACATCGAGCCTTGTGGAATGTCCCAAATCACAATGGGTAATGACACGATAGTGTTAGTTTTCTGGTAGTGGATCGATAGATATGGATGGGGGGAATATTCAACCAAGTGTTGATCATTTCTTGATCTCTCTACAAATATACTATCATTTTACTAAATTACTCACCTTGGTGAAGGAATGCGAGTGGAATTTGGTCGTAACTCAATGATTATTCATGAGTTTAATAATGAAACTATAGTGGCTGAGGGAATGGCAGATCACCATTCACGGTTGTACACATTCTCCCACTTTACTTCTGATTCTATGCACACTGCCATTTCCCACTCACCCAAATGAGGTTAGTAAGCTATGGCATGAGTGATTTAGGACATCTAAATTATCGCTACCTTAAATAATTGAGTCAAAACGAAATGGTCAACAGGGGTTACCTCACGTGTCATGTTTTCTAAGGGTCTTTATGAGGGTTGTACCCTTGGAAAGCATTCTGAAAAGAAATTTGACAAAGGAAAATCCAGGAGAGCTACTCATACCCTTGGATCTTGTTCACAGCAATATTTTTAGTTCTTTTCCTTCTCCTTCATTTACTAGATCTCTTTATGTGCTAACCTTCATTGATGACTATTCGCTATATACTTGGGTATATTTTCCTAAGCTTAAGTCTAAATTCTTTGAACATTTTCAAGAATTTAAGGATCTTGCTGAGAAACAAGCGGAATAGTCTATCAAGGTTATTCGAACTGACAATGAAGGTGAATATGTAAACAATAGGTTCATGGATTTCTATACTTCTGAAGGGATCTCTTTGTAACATATAGTTGTCTTATATCCCTTTGCAGAATGGAGTTGTAGAAATAAAGAACCGTACTCTGAAGGAGACGGCCACTTGTATGATTTACTTGAAGTCTCTTCCTCCGCAGTATTGGGACGAAGTATTGAATTGTGCAAATTACATTCAGAACTGTGTTCCACGGAAGGTAATAAGAGGGATAAACACCCTTTGAAGCCTGGTTTGGACACAATCTTGATGTTGAGAACTTTTGAGTCTTCGGATCTAAGGCTATGGCTCGGAATTCCCAAGAACAAACGCAAGGCTTTAGAACCACAATCCAAATCTTATTTCTTTATAGGGTATCCTCTTGGCGTGAAGCGATATCGATTAATGAATTCTACTTATCATGAGTTATATATTGTAGTGAAGTGTTAAGTTCAATGAATCTTCTTTTGGCTTCTACTTCTCCACCCTATTGAGGTTATTTAGCTTGCTGATTTAGATTTTGACTCATCAGATGATGATACTATTAAGTGTGCTCCTCCTCTTGATCCTCCAAACCATAAAACCTTTAAGTATTTTGATTTTGACAGTAGTGATGACTGAGGACTATGTCCCTTCTCATTCAAGTGAAGAATCTTGTGACTTTGAGCCTGATCCTCCTAGTCCCCTTTAGACCAGGAAAACTGTTGCAAAGTGTTGAAGATTTATTTGGAGATAATTTAGATATGATATGTACTCACTTTAGATTTAATTGGACCGCCACTCCTTCTTCACCTCTTCTTTTGATCGACAATCTTTCCGGGAGGCTTCTAGTATTCCTGAGTGGGATTCTGCAATGGATGAGGAGTATTCCTCTCTCATGAAGAATGATACTTGGGATCTCACCCCTATTTCGAAAGGAAGAAAAATCATTTAGCGTAAGTGGGTGTTTCGAAAAAAGCATGGACTAGATGGAGATGTCTGAAAATTTTAAAGCACGATTATTAGCTAAGGGTTTCTCCCAGATAGTTGGGGTTTATTATAGAGAAACCTTTGCTTTGGTTCTGAAGATGAATTCTATTTGACTGGCCCTAGCCATTTCCACAGCAAATAGATGTAAATTATATCAAATGGATGTTAAGAGTGCCTTCCTTCATAGGGACCTAAAGGAAGAGATCTACATGAAACAACGTCTAGGTTATATCAATGATTCCTACATAATTTATAAGTTAAAGAAGTATCCTTATTTGCCTTAAACAAGCCCCTTAGGCTTTGTATGACAAGATGGAATCCTTCTTACTTACCTCAGGGTTCACTTGGTGTCACTTTGATCCAAATGTTTATAATCTACATCAAAATGACTCCATACTCATTCTTGTTCTCTATGTTGATGAATTGTTGATAACAAGGCAGCTCTTCCTCTATTATTGATTCTATAAAGATCACCTTAGCTAACAAGTTTTCCACGAATGAATTAGGCCTGGTACATTACTTTCTTAGGATTCAGATTTCACAATCTGACTCAGGAATTTTGATTTTGCAACCTAAGTATACTTTTGATTTCCTATCTCAGTTTCAAATGTCTAGAGTTGCAAGTCTTCTCCTACTGCCTTTTCTTTCTAGGGTTAAGCTAGTTTTAGATTTCTCTACTCCCTTAATTAATGGTACCCTTTATCGACAGTTGGTTGGGAGATTTACTTACCTAACTCACACTCAATGAGATTTATCGTATGCTATTTGGATCATGTCCAAATTCGTGTAGGAGCCACATGAGCTACATTGGTAAGTAGCTAAATGGATCCTTCATTATGTTCATGGCACCTATGCTGATGGCATTCACTATCATGGAGGGGTTGATTATTGACTTGATTGGATTCACATATTTTGATTGGGCCGATGACTTAGATCATCAGAAATCTATTTCTAGCTATAGTTTTTCTCTTGGTTCAGGTCCTATTAGTTGCTCTATCAAGAAGCAGAATGGAATTGCGATATCATCTACAAAGGCAGAAAACAAAGGAGTAGTTAACGCTACCATAGAAGCTATTTGGCTAAATGGTATTCTGATAGATTTTGGCATCCAATTTTGGTGGCTTACCATTATGTAGTATGATAACATGAGAACTATCTCTATTTATAGAAATCTAGTTCAACATTAGTGGACGAAGCACATTGAGATCTATATGCATTTCATATGAGAGCTTATTCATGATGGTATCATCGACATTCAGTACATTCAGATAGCTAATCTGATTGTAGACTTATACACCAAGGCCTTCACGGAGATGAAGTTTCTTCACTTACAGTCTCTTCTTGGGGTGAGGTCTTCTGCAGCTTCCCATATTCTTTGGGCTATTTAGACCTCTCTTTTATTGTCTTCTTCTTCTAGGAAGATTATTGTTTGTATATGGGCACCTTGTCAAGCCTTTAGTTGTCCAAGACCCATTGACACACCTTTCTTAGTTGTTTAGGAGTGTCCTCCTCTTTCCATCTAACTCATCATAGCCATTACCCCAACTTCAATCAAGGGGGGGTGTTAGTGTGAGTTATCTTATGTTTCCTCCACTCTCATGTCGGAGGGTCATCTCACATGGATTACGTTTAGGATTAGGGTTAGGCTTTCATGTGAGTCATACACTAGGGTTACTCACCACCTTATATGTATCCCCTTTTTTATTGACATTTATGAGCATGCCAAGACACTCCACCATCTTTTATCTCTATGTGCAAGCTTTGTTTCTATTGATGCAAGTTCTTCAATTACTGATTAATTTTTTCCTTGTGATGTACATTGGAGCTATCATGAATTGAACCATTGGAGTGCAACTACTTATCGTGGTGCCTAGTTTCTGATTTGATCCATTGCAAATCTCCTTTCAATCAACTGTATGAGCTGGCCTTGTTGCCTTCATTTTCTATGTCTACAAACTTTAACATGTCAGCATGATCACGAGTCAATACCCCCACTTTCGTAGGACCATAGTGTTGATTTCCCTTTATGATCTCTCCCAATCTTCCATCTGGACATTCAATGTGGATTCTACCCTTTTCCCTTCCAAACAATCATCCCCTTCTGAACAAAGATAAAATAGAGTACTCCTCTCTCCACCAAAAACAATAACAAAAGGTAGTGTGAATTCCAACCTGCCACTCCTCTTGCTTATCCCAAGTCCATGTTGGGAAGAGACTCAAGAGGCATCTAGTCACTAGAGATCAACAATCAAGAAGGTGAGCCCAACAAAGAAGAACTTGAAAGCAAATTTTTCAGGGAGCTAAATTTGGGATAACAATTTAGTGATGTCACGGGGACATCTACCTGCTAGATGAAGAGACCAGTGGCCCTTTTGCATCCATAGCGGCATGGAGTCCAGCCTTATAAAACAAGATTTTGATCTGAAATCTGAAATTCTAACCTCTGAGCCTCTTGGAAATCCACTGTAACTTGAAGTTGGAATTCACCAAAATAATCCAACTGAATGCACTGTGCAAGAGCAATAGCAACAAAAACTAAGTACAAACTGAAAATCATACATGCTCCAAAGGTAGGCCAACATGCAAAGTGTGGAAAAACACTTCTTCTGATGAAAAAAAAGGACTACCTACACTACTCTAACCATAGAGCAAAGGGAGCTCAAACAAAGCCTGTAGGCATGGCAAGGAGAAATAGCTTCCCTTCCTCAAAAATGGAAGCCATACAACTGATTTGGAACTAAACAGGGTTGGTTGGATCAGTGAAAAACTAACAATAAGTTGGTCCTCCACCCAAAGCATCAAGGTATTGTGCATTAATGGAAAATATCTCCTTAAGCTAACTTGCATGGATAGACTTCTAGAGGTTTTGATGATGACCCTTGGTACCTTGGTACTTGTCCTCATGCCCTGAAGTAGGCATGACTAGTTTTGGATTCTCCTTTGGCTCTAATGAAGCCAAATACCTGATTGGGCATGGTCTAATCCTTTGAATGTTCCCTTTGTTTTGAGTTTCAACTCCAAAAATGGAGTCTTCTTGAGGACCTTCTTGGATGAATGGTGTGGGAGGCAAATGGTGACATCCTCCTACCTTTTACCTGAATCCTCCTCTTTTGAAGAAACATGGAAGATCCAGATCTTCCAACCCTGATCCTAAAACACACTCTGCTATAAGGTGCAGACTTATGCAAATGAATGTTCTCCTCCACAACTATTAAGTGTTCCTCTTCTTTTGGCATATGGAGAATAGCTTCTCCTTTCTCTTCTTTTTGAAGACCATCCTGCCCTTGGATAACTTCTTCCACTAGCATGAAGCTTGTCACAAGAAAAATCTTCAAATTGCTACTCTAGAGTATTGTTTGGGACAACCATGTCTTTAGAATTTTCCACCATGATATATTCGTCAACCAAAACAAGCCCTTCGAATGAAAGTAAGAAATTATCATTGATGCCTTCTTCTTCTATTGTTACAAAATTTGATTCTGGTCCCTTTACAAGTCCATTTGCTCACTTCTCAATGGGACTTTGAGCTGAGAAGAGGAGGGAAGTTCTTCTTCTTCCTTGGCTGATTGTGCAACTTGAGATTGGATCAGAATTTCTCTCAGTCAAAGTGCCATTGTGGACACTACACTCTGATGAAACTTGCAAGATAATTGATCTTCTTCCTTTCGTTGTTCTTCTTCTGCTAAAACAAAATCAGTCCTAACCACCTCTTAGAGTCTTCAACCTTGGCCTCCTCTGTAGGCTTAACTAGCAAGGGGATCTTTGTAAAAACCCAAATTTGGCACCCCAACTCTTCAAATTGTCTGTTATTTCTTTTCTATTGGACTCCTCTTCTTATTGTTCTCCTTAACTAGATTCTTGAGTCTCTTCGGGCAACATGGACTTGGGAAGGAAAGAGCAGAATTAGGTTGGGATTCAACCATTTGTGCAATTTTTGAAGTGATGGGAAGGGAGGGTACAACTTCTTGTTTGTTTGGAGGGGATGAATGTAAATTGGAAGGGAAAATGAGAGGACGTAGAAGAACTGAGATGAGGTGGAAGACTTGGAGATGGAGAAATGAAATCAACACTTGGGGGTAGCAAGTGAGGGGCTTGACTCTTGCTTCTGCTGAAATGATAAAGATTGAGGAAGAGGCAATGAAAGATAGGGAGTTGTTAGATTGACTTACCTATTGACAAGGTGGTGTCACACTTTGCTCATAAGCCCCAATCTCCTCAGTCCATTGTAGGAAGTTGGGGTAGCATTTCAACCATGAATTTTAGCTTCTCTTGAGGTCTATAGTGTTCTTGGAAAAGGGCCTTCCCATGGACAAGGTGGCCCTACATACCAATTCTGAAAGCCATCATTTGAGATGTTGCCTTTGATTGAACCATGTCAGCCTCATTATTTGAATCGGTCTACAGTAGACCATCATCCTCTACATAACTATCGCCATCATATGCGCAAAGGCCCCTTATCCTTGATAAGCTTCATAGTCAAACTAGGTTTTGACACTGCTCATATGGGTAAGCATAATGGTCATGGATTTGATTATAATGTTGATCTGGAGGAGTTGGAAAGTACATTGAAGGTGGACTGGATTGCTGTAAGTGTGAGTTCCATGAAGGGAATGAGGTCAGATTAGGCACAACCTCATGGAATGGGAGAAAATGAAAGATATGGAAGAAGAAAATGGATGAAATGAGTTGGAAATGGATGTGAAAGGTCTTGTAACTCAGAGAATGGGTTTTTGATCACATGGAGTCGCCAAATGTGCTTGAAAGTGCCTCCAAAGGCTAAAATATTCACCTGAGAGCACATCAAACCTGATGAAGTGAAGTGGTAAGGTGCATGTTATCAGACCTATCCCACTGAGCGTTGGATAACAAGCTAAAAATGTTAGTGTGAAATCACAACACCCCCAAATGAGTTATGGATTTTATTTTCTAAGGAAGGGTCATTTGGTGTGATTTTCATAACATGGGACCATCTCTCAAGCTGTGGGACTTGCGGACTTGAGATGGCTCTCCAGAAGAAAAGTTAGGCTTCGTATTCATTATATTGATGCACTAAAATACTTCTAAGGAAGGAAATGTGACTATCTACTCCTAATTTAACAATTCTAAGGGACCAAGAGAGAGAGAGCATGAAAAGGGAAATCCTACACTAATGAGGTGATAGCACCAAGAAAAGGGAAGTGTTGGTCATAATCTCAGCTGCCTGAAGTGGAGTTAGGTGAGCAGAGGAGAGGGTGGACAAGATGGACCATAGACCAGAGATAGATTTCACACAGAACACCACTTCAAAACCCATTAAACACAACTCCCAAAACCTATAACAAACATCAGAATATGCACAATATACCCTATAATGACGAGAGGTAAGGAGAGATAATAAAATAAGCAAAGGATGGACAAGAACACATCATGAAATAAATTTTTATTACTCCAGGATTTCACACAGTACACCATTAATGGGCAAGAGGCAAGAAAATTACCATTACAAAGCCAAGGGGGTAGGCTTAAACTCCACATTTGACCCTGGAGAAGAAAGAGATAAGGGGGGCAGGGAAGGAGAATGAACAACCTTACAATGAATCTTGCCCCCATATTTATAGATTTGATCGGAGAGAAGAAAGAGAGAGAGAAGCGAGAAAAGTAGGTCAGAACTCAACCACATCTGTTAATGCTTCTGATAAAATATGCCCCAAATCCCTCTTTACTGCATCAATCCCTGGTTCGGCGCCTTGAAGGAAGAGGAAACGGTGGAAACAGATTGAATCTGATCTAGTTGTTGAGACAGATGGATTCTGCACTAAAGGCCTGATGACATTTCCTCCATTTTCCTTTACCTAACATCCTCAAAATTAAAGTCTCAGACTTCCATGGCATAGGTGAGGCCGAGATCTTTCCAATGATTTCATATTTGTAATATTTCGAGCCATGAGTCGAAAGATATGCCCCTTCGAAGTTTTTTATCAAGTTCGTATAAATGGATGGGGAAAAAAATTTGAAAAATGGGCCCCCTTTTGGTTTGGGACAGTTGGCAGCCAGATTAGAAAAAAAAAAATTAGGCTTGCGGGTCCGCAATTTATCTTTTTCCCTTTGAACGAAAGGAAAATTTTCACGAGACTCTCCCACCTTGGCTCTGGGACACGCGTCCGTGTGGCGCTCATTTGGTCTTCCCCTTTTTTTGGATTCACCTTTGGAGAAGTTTCGTTAGGACACGTGGCCTCTTCTGCTACCTCCTCCATACTTAATCGTTTCTAGATTCTTTCCTAAACAGGAGCCCGAAGACCTTGAAACTTCACCACTTTTTTTCCTTCTTGCTCTTGGCTTCTCTATGACACTGCTCCTTCATTTTCGAGCCCACTTGTAACCTGTTTGTCATCTTAGAATGTGAGCTCATGGGTTTGAGTCATTTCCTTCATAATTTCCTCATGTGCAGGAGTTTTCTTGACCAAATTTATCGGGGGGCTGAATTTGGGATAACAATAACATTGAGAAACTTTACTCACTTTTTTTGCCATATACACACTTCTCACATAAATCCATACCTGATTCTCTATATTTGCAAAAATTCTTCTTTATGATTTGCATTCCTTTATGGCTCATATGACAAATCTTATAGTGCCACAATATTGTATCTACGTCTGAAGCCACAATATTACAAGCATTAGACCTACCAGTGGTTAAATATAAGGTTCTAACCTTCTTTCCTATTGCCACCACAAGAGTGCCCTTGGTAACCTTCCAAGAGTCCACTGTAAATATCACAGTACAACCTTCATTTCCTAACTTCCCCATCGATATTAAGTTTCATCTTAATGTAGGCACATGTATAACATCCTCCAATAGCCATGTATTCCCATTCTACATCTTAAGATGAACACAACCTTTTCTAACTATGTTAAAAGGCTCATCGTCACTAAGATAAACATGCCAAAAATCTCCTTGAACATAATCAACAAAATAATGCATATGTGGAGTAGCATGGAAAGAAGTCCCCGAATCTAAAACCCAAGATTTAAAAATATTATCCAAAGAGAGAATCATAGCATCCTGCAAAAAATATCTATTGCCGCATTCACCTCCTTATTTTCTTCATGTTGTTTCTTCTTGTCCGGAAGATCCCAACAGTCCTTCTTTACATGCCTAGACTTTTCATAGTGCCAGCATACCATCTTGCTTTTTGGACTTTGACCTTGCATGATCTTTTGATTTTCCATGGCTTCCTCTATTCTTTTATCTCCCATTAGTTTCCACCATCAAAGAATTCCCTCAAGTAGAAAATTCCCCAGAGCTTTTTCTTCACATTTCCTCTCTTAGAATCACCCTGACAACATCATCAAACTTCTACTTTGATTTATCTGGAACTAAGTTACTTACTGCCATTACCAGGCTATTCCAACTCTCAGGTAAGGACCAAAAAAGTAATAAAGGCCTAATTTCTTCATCAAATTATATCGTAACCGAAGCTAGCATTTTCACAACCATATTAAATTCATTCAAATGTTCTACTACTAAACCATTCTCAAACATCTTCATATTAAACAAATTTTTCATTAAAAATATCTTGTTAGAGGCAGAGGGTTTATCATATAACTTCCCTAATGCATCCATAAGTTCTTTTATAATCATTTTCTTTGACACATTAAATAATACCAAATATTCAAGACATAGCCAGATTGTTACAACTACCTTCCTATACTACAAATCCTACTCTGCATCCATCATGCTTGAGGGTTTGTTCCCTTTCTCAAACAGTGGAATATAAAGATCCTTCTTTAAAAGGTAATCTTCCATCTACATCTTCCAAAGGCTAAATTTTTTCCTATTGAATTTATCAATCTTTGATCTTCCATCATCTGCCATATCTCCCACTCAAGCTAAAACTTTTCCTGTGATTCAACACTTCAACAAACCAAACCAGGTTATGATACCAATTGTTAGAAAATAAGGGATCTGCAATAGTGGAAATTAATATGCAAAATAATATTACAGATCTAAAATAAAAGTGTAGAAAATAAAAATAACACAACATAGAGATAATATTTTACATGATTTACCCAATTTGGGCTACATCCACCAAGAATCACTTGCTCAAAATTATTACAAGCCACTTCTTTCTCTCAATATAAAACCTAGATATATTTGGAGCTATGCTCAACAAACTCTCCTAAATTCATACTTGAACTCACACACATCTACGATGTTATATACACCCTACCATATACACAAAATCACATCAATACGAAACTGCTTAAGCATTTTTACAGTACCATGGGTACCAAAACCATGGGCCAAAAATTCCCCATAAACTTATGGATCAAAATAACACCCATATGAGAAGAGCATGTCTCTCGAGGTATCAAGTGAATTTTTTGAGGCCAAAAATCCCCAATGAGAAAACTGTTGAAACTGTACAATACTTTTACTGTATAGTCTTCAACACTTCCACACATGAAAACATGCTCCACAACATAACATAGACATCATCTCACCTCACACCATTGATCAGCTTAAGCTCCCTAATTCCATTGTTTCTCAATCACCTGCATTCCTTCGCACATTCAATGATGTTGTTTCCCCCACTTTGGGCACAACCATTCTTCCTATTCATGTCGGTGAAAAAATCCTCCATGAGATATTCTATATAGTAGAAGGGGAGTTTCAATACAACATCCTACTTGGATAACCACAGAGTTTGGTCGTGCATTGCATTCCTTCCACCCTTCATCGATGCATCAAATACAAACATGAGGGGAAGATTGTAAATCTCCCTAGAGACATCCCTCCATTCAAAGCATGTCACATGACATATCATCTTAATGATGTTCTCATTCCCACAGAAGGTTCTTCCGAAGCATATGCTAGCTCATCTGTCCCCGCATCCAAGCTTCCCAACAAAAATTTCTTAGACAAAGTGATGCATCAGCTCACATTGGTGGAGTATCGTCTTCTCATGCTTAATGTTCTCCACATGCCTCAAAGACTCAAAAAACTTGACAAAACTCCAATGTATCAACCTGACATCGAGTATATCGTTCCTTTCGGTCCACCTCTTCTACACACCAATCTCATCTACGGTGGAATCGATTTCCCTTCCTCCCACATTGACACTCAACCACATATAAAACCATACACGAACAAGTTTGAATTTATTTACAAGAAATCCTCTGCGTACAATTATCTTAATCGTTGTGCCTGGAAAATATTTAGAATGGGGTGTTATGATCAAAGCATGCATGACCTTGTCATTGATCAATCTCGTAAACCCCATGAAAAATTTGAGTTGGGCTATAAGGAACAATCTACCGATCCTATTCCTCCATCCTTATCTCTCATGGACATTGACCCTTCATCTTCTCCATCCCACGAAGTTATGGATGCAGATGACACCGTTTCTATCAGCTATGGATTTTTTTTAATCTCCACAATTACCTTGGGACCGATCACTTATCAGTGTGAAGGTGAAACTAGGTCCCTCCCACTTCAATTCGCAAAAATGATAGAGGAAAACTCCCCTACCATTGACGTTCTTCAATGCACTGATGAAAACTCCATCCTTTCTTACATGGGGGCAGAATATTCCTATCTTCATAAGACCTTACCGCCAGACACATCCACTCTTCTTAACAAATCCACTATCGACATCAACATAAGGACTCTGTAAGAGCCTCGCATCCTCAAAGTAGGTCAATCCCTTGATCCACTCGAGCTTGAATCATTCACCACCTTTCTTTCTTGACATATCAAAGACTTCGCATGGTCGTATGCCGACATGTCGAGTCTCGATCCATCCATAAGTTTCCATAACATTGTTACCTTTCCCAATGCTAAGCCAGTTAAGCAGAAGCTTCGCCGCATGCATCCTTGAGTTTCCCTCCTTGTCAAATAAGAGTTGCAACACCTCCTTTCCTCTAATTTCATCATTCCTATCAACTATCTGCAATGGGTCTCAAATATCGTACCCATTACCAAAGCTTTCGGAAAGCTTTGTATCTGTAGTGACTTTCAAGATCTTAATCTCACTTTCCCTAAAGACAATTTTCATCTTCCTAACATCGACCAACTTGTAGAACTTGCCATAGGCCATGAGATGCTTTCTCTTATGGAAATTTCTCTGGGTATAATAAGATCATCATCACACTAGAAGAGTAACATGATAATTCTTTCATTACTCCTTGGGGGACTTTCTGCTATCGCATCATGCCCTTTGGTTTGAAAAATGCCAGAGCCACCTATCGGCGAGATATGACTTGCATCTTTCACTACCTCCTCCATAATACCTTAGGGGAATACGTTGACAACCTCTAAGGTAACTCTAAGCATCGACGTGACCACCTTGTTGTCCTTGAGTTTATTTTTGTGTGCCTTATCTACTTCTTCCTCTGTCTCAATCCATCCAAGTGCGTGTTCAGAGTGCTAACCGGTAAACTCATTGGCTTTATCATCTCTATCAGCGGTATCAAATTTGACCCCACCAAAATCAATGTTATCCTTGAAATGCCTCCCCTTTCTAATCTAAATAAGTTTTGCAATCTCCAAGGCAAACCTCAATCAGTCTGTCATTTCACCTCGCAACTTTATGACAGTTACCAACCCTTTCACCATATCCTTCACAAAGATATTAAATTTAAATGGGATGATAACTACTAAAAATCCTTTGATGGCCTCAAGTAGTATCTTATATCCCCTCTTATTCTTACACCTCCACATGAGGGGTAGCATGTCTACCTCTATGTCTCTGCCTCCGATCATGCTCTAGGCGTAATGTTGGTACACCGCGACAAGCAAGACAGAGTATAGGTTGTCTATTACATATTTCACACCCTTCATGATTATGAGATTTGCTACATTGAAGCTGAAAAGCTATGTTGCGTTGTTTTATTTGCTACTTCTAAGCTTTTCCATTATCTTCTGAATCATAAGAATTATGTCCTCACTAACTTTCATCTCCTAGAGACTATGCATTCCAATACTTATCGCAGTGATCACATTACTCAATGGCTCATGCTTATGACAGAGTTTTACCTAGAGTTCATCTCAAAAAAATCAATCAAGGGCCAAGCTATCACAGAGCAATTAGTTGACACCTCTCTTTCTAATAATTGCCTTCCTCACAAGTAGTTTATAAACGAATCTATCAACACCATTGATCAATATATTTCTCCTATTAAAATGACACTCTTCTTTAAGGATTCTAAGTGTCAGCAATGGGGAGGTGTTGTCATCATTATCATTCCTGTTTGGGACACTACTATCCCTATCACCTGTAATCCTGATTTCAAATGCACTAAAAATATGGCTGAGTATGAAGCCCTCATCTTGGGCCTTGAAAATGTTGTCTTACCTGAATTACAAGTCCTTGACATCTACGAGGACTCTCATCTTATCAACAATCAAGTCAAAGGTATCTATAAATGTAAAAATGAGATCCTTTAAAAGTATAAGGACATCATTGACTTCCTCCTCAAAGCATTCAATTTCTACGCCATTCAAACAATCCCTCATTTATCTAACCATTTCACAGACACTATGATGTCTCTTGTATCTCTCATCCCATGGAAAACTAAGGAATCTAATCTCTCTGTTGTTGTTTGGCATCTTGATCATCCATCTCACGTTCATGAGTGTCCTCGTGTCCACCATGTTGACATAAATCCTTGTGATCTTTGGCATTCTCAAATCTTCGACTTATCTAAAAATGGTAGGAGGTATTTTCTTCAACATGCTAATCACTATGTTATCCTTGGCGTCATCCTTTACAAGCGTAGCTTTAATGGTATTTTTCTTTGTATCCTTAAATCTCACAAATCCACTTGAGGCATCCAAGAATTCCACAACGGTATCTATGGTGGCCATTTTAGTAGTTTGGCTATCGCCAAACACTTCATTTGCATGGGTTATTTTTTCCCCTCTCTCCATCAATACAACTGTGAAAATGTTAATAAATGCATCAAATGCTAGCAAAATTCAAATCTCATCCACATTCCTAGTCAAGCCTTACAACCAGCTCAAGACCTTTGGCCCTTCTCATAGTGGGGACTTGACCTCATTGGCATCATCAATCCATGCTCTTCTTAGCATCATCATTATTTCATCACTGCTACTGAGTACTTAACAAAATGGGTGGAAGCAACTCAACTCGCATCAACTAAATCCAATAAAATCATTAATTTCATCTGTCAACATATCATTTTTTGCTTCGGTGTCCCTCAAAAAATCATCACGGACAACGAGAAATCATTAAAAAATAAAAACTCAATAAGCTTTGTGAATCATTCAATATTAATCTTAGTTTCTCTTCTCCATACTATCCTCAAGCTAATGTACAAGCCAAAGCCACTAACAAAACTCTTTGCAATATCCTTGCCAAGACTATTGATAAATCAGGTCGTAATTGGCATCTTCACATCCCTTTCGCTCTTTGGGATCATCAGACTAGCATTCACACCTCCACGGGCACTACTCCTTTCTCTCTCATCTACGGAACTGAGGTCATTCTCCCTTTTGAAGTTAAAATCCTTTCTTTACGTGTTTCTATTAGCAAATTTGTCTTTGACGAAGATTATCACTAAGAACGTATAACACAGCTTGAGTTGTTAGACGAGTGTCACCTTATTGCTATTAAACATCACCACGTCTATCAAGAGTGCATCAAACATGCCTACAAAAAACACCTCACGGAACGTGACTTTAACATCGATGACCTTGTCTTGAAGGAAAATCAGAACATCACTACTGTAGAAAGGAGCCAACGTGGAAAGTTTTCTCCCAACTAGATTGGACCTTATATTATTATGCATAAGTATGGGTCTAGGGCCTATCGTTTGGCTTCCCTTGATGGTAAACCAGAAATGAAACCTCTTAATACATTGTACTTCTGGTATTTCTATTGTTAACATACCTACCAACATGAACTTAGTCCTCCTAGTGGTCATATATCCATCACAAGCCTCTTCCATCTTTCACCATAATGATTTGGAATTATGTGGTCTACCGTCACTTTCCTATCTATGGCCTCTAATATGGGCACAATAGCTCTTCCCATAGCATATTCCTTAATAAAAATTTCCTCCTTCTACGTGGGAACCTCGTGAAGATTACATTCATCACCCTCTTATCTACCTATTGGAACCACGCTAAGGGTTCACATGTGTCACTTGTACACTTTTCATCCCCTCCTAAGTGGTTTATCTAGCTATTCCCAATTCTTCCATAAAAATTCAAAAATCTGAATGCTCATTTCAAAAGATATCTTATCAAAAGAAAACAGACTGCTCCCTCGAAGGGCAGTTGTTCATAAAAGTAAAAATATAAAAAATAATAGACTAATCCCTCAAAGGAAATTTATCATGCATATCTTATCATGTCATTGATAAAAGCATAAATCTAAAATAATTCCAGAAAGAAAAAAGCAAAATGTAGACCACCCCCTTAAAGGATGGCTACCATTTCATATCATGGTGGCAAAGGCTTCCCACATTGATCAACCTTCTATAAAAGAAAAAGCATAAATTTCAAAAGAAAGCATCCTAATAAAGGTTCCCTCGTCGATCAGATTTCTCATCCATATAAAGCTTCCCGCATTGATCAGTTTGTACCATATTACTCATAGTTGGGCCATAGACATAGGAACACCTACCTAAGGAGAACCTATATTCCCATGTACAAGTGTCATCCAAACCCCTTATGTTGTGTTGACATTAGGTTTATAAGTATACCTTCTATACTTTCCCTCATGACCCCTCAGATTACTAACCATTGATGGTTATGTGTTGACACTTGCTATTGGATACAAGGGAATTTCCTTGATTAGCTACCTTTCTTGTTTATCTCCAATCTGGTTTGAAGTATCATTTCTTCGTGTGCTCCTTACTATGATTGAGTTTCAGTTATATCCTTTTGGGTCACCTTCTTTTGAAGTTACATCCTTTCTCTCAATTATAACATGTTCTTATCATATTATTTCTAATCTAACCATCTCATCCATGCTTAAGTGTATACTTACAAGTGTCACACCAATCATATCATAAATATCATCTATATCTAACATATTTTTCTATCACATCATTTGCTTACATTATCTCATCATGTCTAAATCAACTATCGTAAATCACATTAGCATCTACATATTCATCATAGAATATCACATCACACCCATAAACTATTCTCATTTCCAAAACATAATCACTATCATTTCATCATAATCAAATCCACATCATAATTAAACATCTACATCTCATCCATAATCAGCATGCAACATCATCAAAACCATAGATCATACAAATAACACATGATAAATCACGAAGAAAAAATCATATATATATATATATATATATATATATATATATATATATATCATTTTCATCCAAGTACATCTATCACAAGCCACTAAGGGTTCTGTCTCAAAGTTGATACATCGTTAAAATCCATGAACTGTACATCAGAAAGTCTCAAATCTTTACCCCATGGGGTAGGTGCATGTATCAATCCCGGGGCCTCATTTCCTCCATCTTGGCCCACATCTTTCCATGGCTGCGCTGCACACACTTTACTCCCAGATGGCTCTTGTCGCACTCCACCCCCTACTCCCTATTGCTCAAGTAGATATGTTGCATATCTCAGCATCCGTGAAAACCTAGATGTCACGATACACTCATAATATTGTGTCTCATTTGTTAGTTCTATGTATATATCTAGGGGCATAATGCTTGGCAGTTCCATCTGTCCAACCCCCTATGATGCCACTGGTTCACCACTCTCCAACCCTACTTGGTCTCCGTTGACCCAACCATACCTTTCATCATTATCACTTTTTGTATCCTCTCAATCAATGCTTCCTTTCAAATTATATTTTCTCCCACTTTTTCCTTTGTGTGGTCCTTAGACCACATCTTTATTTTTCCCCCTGGGATTTGTTATCTATCCCATCTTTTATTTTTGCATCTTCTCACCTTCACGGACATCTTCGTGTTCCCTCTTGGGGGTACCATTATTTTACATCACCTTTTTTTCCCTCCACGCATGCATCTTTTCAATTCCTCTTACCAGAAGGATATCCCATTCACTTTGATCCTACCCCTGATGCTCTATTTTTGTCGCGACCCTTGTCTCAACCATTTTTTCGCATTTACTTGCACATAATCGATGCCAAAATTCCACCCATTTGGTCTCACAGGATTGTGCATTCATTTGAGTGGATTCCCCTTGGTCTCCCTCCATTTTTTGCAGTTGTTTTTATAGAACTCACAAGTCCCATAGGAAATTATTGTCATCTCCATTGAAAATTGTACTTTGTTCCCTACCAAATTGATTCTGAAATCACTGCACTATATTTTTTCTTTTTCTTTTTTCTTTTTGTTCACTCTTTTTCTAAGATATCTTATCCCCTCATCCTCTTTTTCTCATCCTTTCCACCCTTTCATCATCTATCTCTTTCAAACTTGTGATCAATTACCTTCGTGTCATCAACCCGTAGTTTGAAGGGGAAAACCTCAATCACTTATGTTTTTCCATCTCTTCTTATTTTTATCTCATGGATTTCCCAACACAAAGCACTCATCAAAAAGGGGACAAATTTAGACACCAGTTTTTGGTATCGACCACCCCTCCACCCCGCGTTCACTCTCTGTCATATTTCTCTACATGGCTGTACATCTCTTTCCTTTCTATATTCCCTTCTTAAATCATAAATTCACCATTTATCCCACCTTATAATAATTTCCCATCATTATTTCATCCCTTAGTCATGTCTAATTATCCTTAATTAACTTTGATCCTCTATCTCATTCATTTCCTCTTATAAAATATTCTATTTCTCATCCTTTCTAGGACATCATTTAATGATTTTACCTCATCTATGGCCTCTATTTACTCCTTTTCAACCATCCACCTAATCTTTTGTCCATTCCCTATACCACTCTATCTCATCCTTATCCATTTCAAACCCCGATCCCACTTCATTATGGGCCTCTTTATATAGATTTGGATCATCATTCCTACCACCTAAATGGATGGATCTCTTTGTGATCTCCAACAGACTTACCCAGGTCTCTTTCAGACCCTGTAAAGCTGCCATTTGCCCATTCCTTTTTCAAGGATGTAATTTTGGATACTTCTCAGAGCCTTTGCAATCTTGATTTTCCCTTCGTCCATGGGTGTATTTGATAGCTGACCACACTCATCTTGGAGACTCCTCTTCGGGATATCTTGATATTCCTTCCTTGGAGATTCTGAGGGATATCTCCTTTAATCTTTTACATGAATTTCTTCATCATTATTATTTATCATCCATATCATTCTCTAACATCTTATGCAGGTTCAGCCATCGTAAAGGATCTCAATTTCAGCCTTCTCTAGGCCACCTTCCTTTCATATGTAGGGTATTCATTTCAACCCATCCATCTTTTATTCTAAGCCTAGTTCAGTCCCATGTCGCCATCGACCCAGCTCTGGTTCGTCACTCGACCCAACCTCCATTTCATCAGTCTCACTGATTATTCAGATCCACAACCATATGTTTCTCTGATTCTATATTTATCACTCAGCCCTCAGATCCTATCCATCCTTACCTCTCTGTTCATCCTAATATCCATTGATACCAGCCCCCAGTCACCGCGGAACTCACCCTGGTTGTCGTCAACTAAATCCATATCTTTCAGTTGCATTTACCCTTAGATTCTCATAATTTTATTACATCCTTTCTATTATGTCCAACATCTCAGGATCTCTTATAGGTTTTTGATCCATTTCATCTCATAGTGCATTACCATAGCTTCAGATCTACCATCAAGTGGCTTTAAGATCTACATTCTTCCATCACATTATTTCAGTCCATCTACATTAGTTGCCGTCAACTGGGCCCTGCAGTCTCGATCTTGGGTCACTGTCGACTTGCATTCATATTTGATTTATTTAGCATCTATTTAGATCAGATATGTACTTTCCTTATCACTTTATCTTCATTTCAATATTCAGTGCTTATCTCAGATTTACTCCATATTATCTAGATCTCAGTTATTTCAAATTTATCAATCATCTACTTTTACTTACCATATTGATCAAAACTGAGGGTTGAAAATCAATTCTTAGGAAGTTTCTCACTTCTTGGGACTGAATTTGTCGGGAAACCCTTCCATCCTATCTACTAATCCAATATTTTTCTGTTGAGAAAATTTGGTATCACCACCCTCCACCCCATTCACTCTCTTTTCTTCATGGCCATCCATTCGAATTTCATATTCCCTCCTAAATTCAATTTATCCTACTAATTTATCATTTCCCACCTTTAATCATTTTATTATTCTTATTTATGTTAATTCATCTCATTAATTAACTCTAATCCTAATCTCATTAATCATTCAATCACCTTAATCATCCCTAATTAATTTAATCCTCATTAATTCGTTTCCTATCTCTATATTCTTCCATTTTATCATTTCTATGTTCTCAACCACCCCATTTAATATTTTTATTCACCTTGCCTTTATTTACTCATTTCAACCATCCACCTACTCATTTATCTTCCCTATGCAACCCTAGCTCATCCATTATCCATCTAAACCCTAATCTCACTTCATTTGGGCCTCTTTTCCTTTGAGTTGGACATCATTCCACCACCCAAATGGATGTCTCTCTGTAGTCACTGGTGACTTACCTAGGGTTCGTCGTCAACCCTATAAAGCCCCATTCACCCCTCCTTGTTCAAGGATGTAATTTTGGAGACTCTCATTTTCTTGTGATTTTACCTTCATCCTTGAGTGTTTTGCAGCTGCCACAATCATCTTGGAGTCTCCTTGGAGATCTTTGTGCTTCCATTTTGGAGTTTTAGGGAGATCTCTTTCATCTTTGCATGCATTGCTTCATTATTATTATTTATCATCTATATCAGTTTCTAACATCTTGTGCAGGTTCAGCTATGTCATCAAGGACTCAACCTCAATATTCTTTACCATCTGCCTTTGTCTGTGGGTCTTCATTTCAATCCACCTCTTTTTATCCAAGCCTAGTTCATCCAACCTAGTCTAGTCACCATCAACCCAACCTCCTATTGCATCAATTTCCTTGTTATTTAGATCTCAAGCCATCTGTTTTTTTGTTTACATATACTTGCCCAGTCTCAGATCCAATCATCCTATCTCTCTGTCATCCCAGATCCATCCTGATAGCCCCCAGTTGTCACCTGACCCAGCCTAGTTAGTCGTCATCACTCAAGCCATATTTTCAGTATTTTACCTTAGATCTCTAATTTTCTTGCATCCTTTCTATTTCTCTCTATCTCAGACTCTTCTACAGGTTTCTGATCATCATTCCAGTGTTAGTACCATCTCCAGATATGTCATCATCTACATTTTATATTCTTCATCATTATTTCAGTCCATCTGCCTTAGTTTCCATCAACTGGCCCTCTGTAGCCTCGGATCGTCATCGACCCATGTAGGTTTGATTTATTTAGCATCTATTTAGATCAGATATGTACTTTCCTTACATTTCTACATTTCAGTATTCTGTTTATCTCAGATTTACTACATATTATCCAGATCTTAGCTACATCAAATTTATCAATATCTACTTTTATCCATCTTTATCAAAAAGAGGGTTGACATCCATCCTAGGAAGTTCTTGCTTCTCGGACTGACTTTGTCAGAAAACCCTCCCATCCTATCTACTAATCCAATCTTTTTCTATTGAGTTATCTTGATTTGCAGGTCACTTAGCTCATACAAAGAAGGATCCATCATTTACACCCGTTCATATCGTCATTATATCTCAAGGTCCATAAACCCTTCATATTCTGAGTTTCTTTATTTTCTTTAGTACTAGTTCACTAATTTGAGCAGGAAAGAGGAAATCTTGTCCAACATTCTGGCACGCCCAGTGGGACCACCCTTTCAAGGTGAGTCTTGTTATTTGTTTTCATTTTCATTTTCTTTATTCATTTTCTACTAACCTTTCAAGGAAGGAACATGTGTTGGATCATTGTTTCTTGATTGCTTGTTTATTTACATTGTGGATTACTTGGATTTTTTTTCTTGATTATTCTGCTTTGAAGATCAGATAAAAAGGAAAAGTGTATTCCAGGTATTCCTCTTTTTCTTAGTTGCTCCTTTTGCATCATATTTCCTTTCTTGCTTGTTGATCTCATTAATCTCCATATTTTGTTTTGGATCTAAAAAGAACCCTTTCATTCTTGTTTGAGAATCTAGTTTAACTAGGGGTTTAACACGCATTGCATACACACTTCATCACACACATCCAAACACACAAACCAACTTACACATCTAAACATCCCTTACCAAGTGGAAACTATTGGGATTTCATCACCCAATAGGAAATCCTCCATGGTGTTCTGGCCGTGTTATAAACTCTATATAGATTTGGGCCTCATGTACCTTCAAGTATATCGAGGAATCCACAGCCAAAACCACCTGAAACCATCCATAGATTACCATTTCATAGGTTCCTTTTGAGCCCCTTTTACTTATTTTTCACATCTAAATAATCATGATGATAAAAAAATTGTTGCTTGACTTTGTTTGTTAATAAACTACATAAAAAAATGTTTATCTACTTCATGCCTGTTATCAACTCCTTCTTGAGGCCAAGAACACGTAACAATCCACCTCATCCAATGACATCCCCCCTTCTAATGATCTTTCCCAACAAGCTTTTGAAATTGAGACCACACCATTGATCTCCCAACCTTGTGTTTCTATGGTCTCACTTCATGAAGACCATGTCATCCAAAATGATCCTCATATTACCAAACCAATTCTTCTAGACCAGGCTTCTCCTTCATCTCCTACTCCTTTAGAGACTCTTGGACCCCCTACTATCCCTCATGGATCTCATGAGTTTCAGGAACTCCTTGATGCTAATCCTATCACCCTTTATGACTACCTATTTTGTAAGTCCTCCACAATCCTCAATCCCATCAACCCACTCAATTGGTGGATCCCATTCCACCCAAATCACCTCATATCAACACTATCCCCACTTCATCTGCTACTATCACTAGTATTCCTATTCAACCATTCAACAATCACACTTGTAACATAACACAACTCAACCTTATCTCCACTTCACATATCCATGCTAATGTAATCACCTCTCAACCTCGTCCATCCGAACAATAAAACCATCAATACCTCCTCAGATTTTAGTTATGTGTTTCCTAACCAACCTATTCAAACATCCAACCACTTCAATTACATCCCAACTAACCCCATAGAAAATAAATCAAACATTCCTATTTCACAACAACCAACTCAATCCCAATCTTACCACATCCCCATATCTCAACATCAAGCTTGATCTCAACCAAATCACAACCTCTTAATTATATTCCCCCTTATCAACCTCTTCCACCAACACCAACACATCCTCAAACTTATCAAACATATCAACCCTAACCCATCCACATCATATGCATCTCAATCAACCTTCAACATCTCAACCATCCCCTTACAAGTATCTATTGAATAGAATGGCTAATTGAAGCCACAACTTTGGGGTCTAAGACCACTTTTTCATATGAAAAAATATGTAACTGTTCCCATGAAACCATATCCTCCTCATTGGGAACTACCAAAATTCTCCAAGTTCAATAACAAGGAGGATCCCCAACAACACCTTTGAGTTTTTAGACATGCATGTTACCTTATCACCCATGATCAAGATCTCATGCTTCACACATTTCCCATGTCATTAATTGGTCCTTGCATTAGATTGGTACAACAGTATCCCTCAACACTCATTATTCACCTTCACTCAACTTACACAATTATTCCTTGAACATTTCCCAATCAACATTGTGTAAGATTACCATCACTGACCTTTATGCCATTCGACAATATGATGATGAATCTATTGCATATTTTGTCGCACAATGGCATAACATCATTAATCGATATCATTTCCCCTTCCATAGAATGAACTCATTGATCTTTTCTCATGGTCTTGTGAGAAGCACATCTCCCCAACTCTTCAAATTCAATCTTTCCAAACCTTTGAAGAGGCATTCACCATGGCTCACAAACTTGAACTCCGCGCCCTTGAGCAAGGACACCTTAAGCTTAGATCAAACAAGCCCAAAACCGAGTTCACCAAATCTTCCATGCATGGTGACAATCCAAAAGTACTGCTAATTTCATTGTAATTCAATCTTCATCTCATCCACTTCTCACACGTGAGCCTCCACAAAGAGCTCCTAGACCGTTCCTAACTATACCCCTCTCAGGGAATCATATAGTTTCCATATTTGACAAGTTGATGGTGGTCCACCTCATTCAACTTCCCCCTATCTGACCCGTTGATGACTCGTGACCAAAACCCATATGGTATCGTGAGGGGAATTATTGTAAATATCATCAAGTCCAAGGTCATGACATTGAGAAGTTTCATTCCTTCAAAGATTGGGTCCAACAACTTATAAATCAGGGGGACCTTCAAGTAGAAAATCCTAACACATCACCTAATCAACCCCTTGATGTCTCTAAACAATCATTCCCCAAACATCCATCAACAAATCAATTTCCACCCCCCACATCTTATGAACCTAATGCTCACACAATTAACACCTTAAATCAAGAGCCTACATTATTACCTACATCAACTACCCCATTATCTACAACATCTACCTTTACTTTAGACACTTCTTCTACGACAATAACCTCATTAATATCCACACCTATCTCTACACCTATCATATACACCTATCACATCTAGTCCCTCATCCATTTCTATATCAAATACATCTACTACTACATCTCCACCACCTATATCTATAACTATCTCAACTATACCCACTACCACTACATCCCAATCTATCATATCCAATTCTTCATCAACACCTACCATTCCTACATCTATACCCACTTCCACATCAATCACATCTTCTAACATAACCACACCTATATCTACATCTCGATTTGCACGTATATCTATGATACCCCTTGAAACATTTATGACACAAACACCCCCACTTAAGACAACCACAAATAATATTCATGCCCATCTATAAAAACCAATCACCCCTACACCAATCAATCCTAAACCTATACAATCTACAACCCTTATGATCTCATCAAACTCATCATCTGAAAATCCCCTTCCATCCTCAATATCCACATCTACATCATCATCTGGTTCTACTTCTGAAGAAACCCTAGTTGAAATTGTAATAATTCCCACCAAGGGTAAATCCTCACCTCCCAAGCCTAAGAATACCTATCCATATTACATCATCACTCTTGGGAGAATCCTAAGTCCATTTTAGGGCTAGGGAGCATCTCCATCCATCTTAAAACACCCATCTAAGACAATCATCAACCCAAATCCAAGAAATCTAACCCTCCTTCTAAATTTAATCCTCCTTTAAAATCATTAAGTTCCAAGTCATCAAAACCAAATCACAGATACCCACTCCTCCTTCCAACTCTAAATTTGGACCAAAGGCCCTCATGAGGCCTCATCAAAACAAACCACCTCTTTTTCCTTCATCTACCAAATCCACTTCATCTACGACCTCTTCTTCAAAAACCCCATTGGGTCCTATACTGAAAATCTTTCAACGCTTACTCTAAACCTTAGCAATCACACTTCCTCCTATCAAGTCTTTTGATCCACACACTCCAAGACCTCCTTGGTTCGATCCTAATGTCATGTGTACTTATCATCACACCCCTGGGCATGACACTGAACACTGTAAAGGCCCTCCAAAATCTCATCCATAATTTAATGGTAGAAGATGACCTTATCATCCATGAAGACCACCTCTTCCTTCCATCTCATCCACATCCAAATCCAATCCTCCAATTGAACCCTCCTCTCCTAAGGCATCTAAATTGGGTTGTTCACCTCCTAAGGAATCTAAACTGAATCCTTCACCAAATCATTCATTGTAATCCCTCTCTCTCTTTTTCTCATAAAGAGATCCCCCCTCTCTTCATTGACATTATCCACATTACTAATCCTCCTCGCCCTCATGATCCTCAATCGTCTATCCAATCAAATCTAGAGGTGTCATCATGTACCCCTTTAGTATCCTACCCCATCTCCTTTGACATCTTTTAGCTCATCCTTATTTGCATCTACATTAAGTTTTCTAAGGTGATGCAATATCTCTCACTGGGGGAGAATCACTCCTCTCTCTTAGTCCTCTCACGCCTCCTCCTTCATCCAACCATCCCATGTCGACATTGATGACATTGTGTCTCTTTACCCTAACTTCTTTAAATCTCCATAATCACTCTAGGATTGGTATACTATTAGGCTAGGTCTCTCCCTCATCTAATTTTTCATCCTATCTAATATCACCTAATTTTATCTAAATCTACTTATCCTTCATCTAATTTACTATCTCATCTTATATAATCCACTTGTATATAATTACACTTCATTCTAAGTCCACATTTGTGGCTATCTTCACCTTTTCACCTATACTGCATCCTAAGCCCACTTTTTGTCAATATTCTTCTCACCATGGATAGCATATTTCCTCTATCTCACCCATCTTAATCTAGTGCATACCTATCATCTTATCCCATCCACTCTCACATCTCAAGGAATGTGACTTTAACATCGAAGACCTTGTCCTTAAATAAAATCAAAATGTCACTACTCTAGAAAGGAGCCAACGTGGAAAGTTTTCTCCCAACTATGGATTGGACCTTACATTATCACTCATAAGTATACGGGTCTAGGGCCTATTGTTTGGATTCCCTTGATGGTAAACTAGAAATGTAACCTCTTAACGCATTACACTTGCAGCCATTCTACTGTTAGCATACCTACCATCATGCACTTAGCCATCCTAGTGGTCATCCCTCCATTATTAGCCATTCCATCTTTCATCATAATGATATGGAATTATGTGGTCTACCATCACTTTCCTATATATATGACCTTGAATATGGGCACCGTAGTTCTACTCATAGCATATTCCTTATGGATAGGTTCTTCCTTCTTGGTGAGATCTCTATTGATCATTACATCCATTACCCTCTTATTCACCTATTGGAACCATGCTAAGGGTCCATGGGTGTCACTTGTACATTCATTATCCCTTCCTAAGTGGTCTACCTAGCTATCTCGAGCTCTTCCCCATAAAACTTCAAAATTCCATGTCAAAAGCAAACAAACTAATCCCTTGAAGGATGGTTGTTCATAAAAATCATAAAAAGTAAAAAAAAAGTATAGACCGATCCCTCGAAGGACAGTTATCATGTATATATTATCTTTGTCATTGTAAAATCACAAATCAAAAGTCAAAAAGCATAAAATAAAAAGTAGACCACTTCCTCGAAGGATGGCTACTCCCTTTATATCATGGCAGACGAAGGCTTCCCACATTGATCAACCTTCTATCTTATAAAGCAAAGCATAAAAATAAAAAACAAGCATCCTTAAAGAAACTTCCCGCATCGATCAAATTTCTCATTTCATAGAAAACTTCCCGCATTGATCAGTTTGTCTCCCATTACCTAGAGCTAGGGCATAGACCTAGGAACACCCACCTATGGAGAACCTCTATTCCCACATACAAGTCACATCTAAACCCCTTATGTCATGTCGAAATTAGGTTTATAAGTCCACTTTCCATATTTTCCACATGATCCTTAAGATAACTAACTATCATTGGTTATGTGTTAACACCTTCTATTGGCTGCAAGTGCATTTCCTTAAGGGGCTCCTTTTCTTGTTTACCTCTAATCTGGTTTGAAGCATCATTTTCCATGCACACTCCTTGCTATGGTTACGTGTCGTTTATCTCATTTTAGATGCCTTTTATCAGGTCACATAGTTCCTAATCTAGCCATGTCATCCATCACTATGTGTTTACTTTTAAGTAGAACATTTATCATTATCCATACCATCCATATTCATAATCCATCAACTATCTATCTATAACATAATTTGTACTTAGTCACATCATAAAATCATACCCACATTTCAAAACATACATCCATGAATCATCACATTCCATTCCATATTAACACATGTACATCTAAATCAAAGTCCATAAAAACATATCATCAATATTAAAATCATATAACCACATCATAATTAAACATCTATACATAAACATCAATATCATCAAAATCATAAAATCATTACACACTGACACATCATAGCCAAAATCCAAAATCATCATCATCATCATCATCATCATCATCATCATCATCATCATATATATATATATATATATATATATATATATATATATATATATATATATATATATATAGCATGATTCCAAAATACATCAATACATCACATGTCATAGGTCTCTAAGGGTCCTGTCTAAGTGTACATACATCATAAAAATATCCAGTAAATTATACATCTGATAATCTCAAGCCATGTCCTCCTAGGGTACGTACAAATATCAATACCTGGGCATCACATCCCTGTGACTCTCCTATCCCATAGTGGTTGTGCCACACTCACTGTACTCCCTGGATGGATCAGTGCACTACTCCTTCTTGCTCGCTGCAACGTTAGATACTATACATATCTCAATGTCTGAGGTAGCTTATGAGTCATAATCTTCTCATAATACCTCACCTCTGCCACTAGTGCCACATATAAACTCAAGGGAATTATACTTGGAGGTCCCATTTGTCATGATTCTCCCTGTGATGTTAGGTGACGTGAAACTACCTGATTTCTACTATAAGCCAATCATGGGTCCAAGATCCCCAAATATCAACATGTATAGGCCTCCCGTTACCTGCTTATATCTATCCCTCTACTCCCTCATCTACCTCATCCCTCTCTTGTTGCACAAGGGTCAAGGCCTCTTGTCGAGCTCCACCTCTCTCTCCTACCGTGTGGTATACCTCTTCAGCTGGGCTAGTCTTTCACTCGGCTCGCAGTTGTGCTATCTCGTCTGTACCGCCTCTATCACAATCGTCACCTTTAGTAGTTGTCTCCTCCTCCAGGGGAACCTCCTCCTCCTCATCACCACCCTCTACTCCCTTGGATGCCGTCTGTGATGCCAATGTAGTAATCATCCAATCTACTAAACCTAGCACTAACTCCCACATAATCATCGTCATCATCCCATGGCGCCCCCTGCTTCCTCTAAGTGGATCGGCCACGACAAGACTAGCCAGATCCCTCTCTTACTCATATCACCTTGTACACAATGGGATCTCTAAGTACTGTCTAGACTACTCCAAACTTCCTTCAGACTCTATCAAACTAGATGGCCTCTATCATATCAGGCCTCCTGTCCCTGTACCCATCTGGTCTATCTCATCTTGGCATCAACTCTATATCTAACTCTGGGCCATGCAGTAAAGTCACGATATGGTCAAAATCTCACCTGATCTGTCTCTAAGCTCTGTAAGTCTATCTCCATACTACCATTGCATCCCTCTCCCTCCTGTCTCCATGAGCCTGAACAACTCACCACCTAAAAATCCAACTATCAACTCAATGTGATCACCTGTCACCCATTACAACCCTGGTGGTCAGATCATTGCTATATGCTCATAGGCCCAACAATGTAGGAGGAACCCTACATCCAATCCATGTCCTCCTCCCCTCTGTACATGTAGACAAATCATTATACACCTACGTCAATAAGCACAATGCTAAACAAAAACACTATCATGTGATCCACTATATCAGCTCAAGAACTCCTGTTAGTGTCTAGTGAAATCTAGCACCCCCCTGAATCAAGAAGCGTGTAGTAAGATATTGCTATCATCACTAACCAATAAAATCAATATGCTCTGAGGAACTCCACAATCATATCTCATCTCATAAGAAAATACCCCTGAAGTAAATGAAATATGAGGGGCATCATCTCCAAACAACCACATCAACACACCCAACCTCGCATTATCCACTGTAATAGGTACTACCTACTCCCCCTATATTGATAATCTCAGGATGTAATGTATACATCCTCTAGAGTGACCTATCATCCTGTGTGTCTTAAACCAAATTGTGCCTTGTATGCACATCCCACCGATCCACCAGTGCAATCATCAAACCCACATCTCGTGGAATCCGTTGGTAGTTTCAGAATCCACCTAATCCAATTGTTGCTACTAAGTGATCCCACTGAACATCTACTATATCAACTCATAATATGATCATATAGAGATGAATACTCTATCTCTCAAGTACAATGTCTCTCAGGCCTGCAAAACCAATGAAACATGCAACCATTAGATATTCCTCATCATCAAAATCTCGTCAAAAATTCCAAATCAAGAATAAAAATCCCATCATCTCATCCCTAGTCGACGCCAAACCTAGTGTTGGATCGAAGCATCTCCAGGTAGGTTCGATGGCCTTTTTAGGCCTGGTTGATGGCAGACCGTATCCCAGTTGCACTGAGTCGACCGCCCCTGGTGCCAAGCTAAAAATTTGGGAAAAATGCAAAAAAATAAAGAAAAACAATGAAAATGCTTAAAAACAAGCTATGGTTTAGGAACTTACCATCCTGCGAGTCCTTTATGACACTTCCTCACAACTCCTCTAGCCTCCATATTTCTCTCAAATTATCAATCTCTCTTTATATCCTAGAGCTCTCAATCATCAACTTTGCACTTGTGTAAATGAGCTTAGTCAGTCGACTCATGGGCTTATATAGCCCACCAACCATGGTCACCGTAGACCCCTCTTGGGTCACCAGTACGGTTTGCCCTAGTCCACCGTCGACTCCTCCGGTTGCCATCGACCTGACCATGTATTTTTTATAAATCTCCCTTTTTCCTCTTTTCGATCAATCCTTCCTTTCAAAATTATATTTTCTTCCACTTTTTCCTTAAGTGATCATCTCATTCTCGCATCCTTTTTGTGTCCCACTCGGGCTTCGTTATTACATCACATCTTTATTTTCATCATTTTTCTTTTGTGGCCATCCTTTGTGTTCCCTCTTGGGGGACCATTATCTTACATCACTTTTTTGTCCCACCTAGACACATCTTTTTCGATCCCACCCCTCTTCTGTTGTCGTGACCCTTATCTCGACCAATTTTGTAACATTTTTTTGCACATACTCAATCTCTTCCTCTAACCCATTGGTCCCACAGTCTTGCACATCTATTTGATTAGATTCCCTTTGGTTTCCCTCTTTTTTTGCATTGGTTTTTGCCGAGTCCCAAGTCTCATAGGACATATTTTGTTCATCTCCCTGAAGATCATACTTTAGTTCCCTACCGAAGTGACTCCAAAATTACCGCCATATCTTTGTTTTAATTTTTACTTTTTGTTTAATTCTAATCTAGGATATATTTTCTTATCTCATCTTATTTTCTCATCCTTTCCACCCTTCATCCTCTATCTCTTTCAAACTTGTGATCGAATTCTTTTGTTTCATCGAACCCTTAGTTTGAGGGGGGGCACCTCAATTAATTACCTTTTGCCATACTTCTTTTTTTTTCCTCGTGGCTTGGTCCAAATGCAAACCACTCATCAAAAAAAGGAAAATGTAGACACCAAAATTTGGTATCACCCCCCTCCACCCTGCATTCGCTCTCTTTTCTTCATGGCCATCCATTTGAATTTCATATTTCCTCTTATTAAACTAAAATGGAATATATGGGATGGGGGTGCCTAATTTACTTTAATCTAAATGTCATACAAAGTAGTAAATAACAACTAAATAAATAAGAGAAATGACCCAAGAAACTAAGTAAGTAGAAATGTAAAACCCTGATGAGAAAATGAGGTTAGGAAGAGCTTAGTTGATTCACAGGTTGTTTGGGACTATGTCGCAGTGGAGATCAGATGAACGGGAGGAAACAACCATGAAGGAGATTTAGAAAGTACATATCCCCGATGCTTGAGTAGTCTTGGGCACCTGCAAAAGGATAGGGGTGCCTGGGGCACCTTGGTCTGAGATCCGGGTGCCCTGTCTGGAGAAATGAACACAAAACCTCCTCTGAGGTGTTACCAAGTGATCATCTACCTTCACTTCCTATCGCATTGATGTCATTGGATTGTGTTGGATGTCGTTGTAAATCAAAGATGAAGAAGAGACCTGTAAAACTCCAAACCAAGAATCAAAACCCTACAAAAATAAAGATTCATATGAAGGGGTCGAACTGTCCTCAATGACCATAATGGTGGACTTACTAACTGATCATTGCACTAAATTTCATACCCAAATGTAGTTCTAGGTGTGTGTGTGTGTGTGTGTGTGTAAATCGTGCCCTATGTGCTCGTATGCCAGACGTACTTTGTGAAGTAACGAGCAATAACTAGATGTAGAAATGTAAATAGATGGTGGGTGGAATATAATAAACTTCCCTCCTATGTAGTGTGATGCAGATGAACCAACATTGTCCCTTTTGATGGAGCTTGATGGATACAAATGGAGCTCTAAATGTCTTAGATAGAATGCAACCTTAGGTGACGATAGTAGTGCCTAGTGTTTGGTCCTTCATTATGGTCTCATAAATTTATATTTATATGGTTCCCTTATTCTAATTTTGTAATTGACCCCGAAAAGGCCGATCACTAAAAATATGGAAAGCTCAAATGGCTAGAAAGTTCCCAAAAGATGGAAGCAAAGTGTAAAGAGGACCATGGCCGAATAGGACGAGGGCACTTGGGGCACCCTAGTCAAGGATAAGAATGACGAAAAATGATAAAACAGACTGGGAAAATACATGTGAAAGTTCGTAAATGAAGACAAAAATCAAAGGAAAATGGACAAAGGACATGGGTTAATTAGTACTTTATTCACTCAAAAACCATATGAATAGTAGTATGAGACCGGGACTAAATAATACCCAAAGTGCGTGATTTTGTCTCTACATTTTCCCCCACTTTATGTTGGTGAGCAGAACGCTCAGTAACATAAAGTAGATAGAGATGCATATCTGATGTCCATATTGTTGTCCACTCAAAATTCCCCTGCTCTTAAGGAAGTGAAAATTCAAATTTTTGAGTTTTAAGTGTCTTCTCTGTTGTACTCGGTGTTAAAAGTCAAGAATTTGGGAAAATCTACGTTTTTTGGGTCATTTTGTGTGTGTTTCGGACCTGTCGGACATTTTTGTCCCATGTGTCCCAAGTTCAAACAGGCGCTCTGTTCCCCGATCGGTCAGTTTCCCCGAAGTTTGTCTTTCTCAGGCCCGTCGCGCTTTCACGTCCCAACCAAATCACCTGAACCGCTTACTTCGCGCTTTCACGTCCCAAATGTCCCAAGTCCAATTGGGCAAGTTGTTCCATTTTCGGCTGAATCGCCCGAACCGCGTACTTCATGCTTTCACGTCCCAAATGTCCCAAGTTCAATTTGACAAGTTGTTCCATTTTCGCCCGATCCGGCCGAGTCACATGTTTCGCGCACTTTTGTCCCGCATGTTCCAAAAGGAATTTGTGCGTCTTTTCCCCGCTTCGCCCGAATAGCCCGAGCCGTGTGTTTCGCGCATTCGCGTCTCGCATGTCCCAATTTCAAATGGGAAAGTTGTTTCATTTTCGGCCGAATCACCCGAGTCACGTACTTCACGCACTTTCGTTCTGCATGTCCCAAAAGGCATTTGTGCATCTTTTCCCCGCTTCGCCCAAATGGCCCGAGCTGCGTGTTTTGCGCATTTGCATCTCACATGTCCCGAATGAACCAAGTGCCATTCGTGCTTATTTTTCCCACTCTACCCGAATATCTTGCTTATTCAAATTGGTAAATGTGCATTCATTATCTTTCTCTCTCCTAAACGGCTATATTATGAGCGAACCCCCTATGCATTTTTCACGTTGCTTCCATGCTATCCTTTGCTCGAGCCCTTGCAATCTAAAATCCCGCGCGTGTATCCCTTCCCTCAGTAATTCCTTCCTGAGTTTAGTGTGCAGCTCTACCCTCCGAATTACTATCAATATGAAGATCAAATGTCAGGGACAGTGAAGCTCATAATCTTGATTTTGGTGAATTTTTGGTCGAGGATGGTTGATGAAGACCCTACACCAACGGCGCAGATGATTCTATCCATACTCATGTCGACTCTGATAAGGAAATGGAGAAGTGCCCCGGATTTTGGGCTCATTCTACAACCAGCACGTCAGTCCCTCATGGCAGAGACATAGCTGAGGCATTGAAGAGATTTCAGGCAGCGAATTTTGAAGTCAATGGGTCCCCTCCCATTCATAACCACCTGTCTTCTTCTCCTTATTCTTCTCTTCTTTTCTAATTCTTTTTCTTGGATTCATTGTAATTAGTTGAGGTATTGCGGTTGGAAATCCTTAACTAATCTTTAGTTAAAAGAAGTAGTTACAAAGAATAACTAATTTGTAAGCTATATAATGGCCTCTCCACACCATTTTGGTAAGGAGGAAGAACTTGGTTTATTTTCTGAAAGTGTAAATAGATTATAAAGAAATCAATACAGAAGGGTTTTCTATTCTTTGTCTATCTGATCTCTGTTATCCCCAAGCTTTCATTTAATTTTTGTGAAGATCATTTGTCTATGTTATGTTAAGAAACTTTGTGTTATGGCAGATGTTATTTACAGAACTTTGTGTCTCTGAATTCCATCTTATTTATATGATACAAATGGTCTTGTTTCAATTCATTGTAACTTCACATACATAAAGAATTACTTTGTTATCTATAATTCTGCAGTGTTTCCTTTCTGCTCATTCCCGTACTCCCATTCCTCAGTCCTTTTGTAATTGATGATCTTTATAGAAAACACTTTCGTAATATCCAAATTCAACCAGAAAATCATGTTTTGTATATTTGTAAATAGGTTCGTTTCTGAGTAAGGGAACCTCTCCCATTAAAGAGTAGGGACTTCTTGTCCCCTGACTGTTGCTCTTCGTAAAGTCCTATTTGACGACCAACAGTTTTTGGTGACTCCGCTGGGGAAAATCATATTCCAGTTCTGTAATTTATGATCATCCTTTGATCTAGCGACTCCGCGTTTTACTCGAGGGAGAAAGACCCTTGGTATTGAAGATTCTCAGTTTTAGCTTTTGGAGCAGCATGGTTTTCCTTTCCCTTCAACAAGAAATAGAAATACTCGTTCGACAAGCACTCCACATGTTCGAGATAGAATTCCTACGGGTGGTATTCCTTCAGAGCCAGCTAGTCCTAGTCTTCGAGCTTTGATTCTTGCTGGTGTTGCAGTTCCTCTCCAAGCCATTTTTCTAAGAATGGCGGTACCATTGCCCTGGGGTCATCGTGTCGGGCCCCTTGCTCTTCCTCAGCCTTTGCATGAGTTACCTAGAGGTAACCGGAAGAACTTCCCTAAATTCAAAGGCGATGGCAAAGTGCATCCTGATGAACACATCGTAGCCTTCATAGTTGCATGTGGAGTTCTGGGAGTTGAACATGAAGACGTCTCCGTGAGACTGTTCATTGAGACGTTACAAGATAATGCTGCTGATTGGTTCTATCACCTTCCAGTTCCTCTCCAAGCCATTTTTTCAAGAATGGTGGTACCATTGCCCTGGGGTCATCGTGTCGGGCCCCTTGCTCTTCCTCAGCCTTTGCATGAGTTACCCAGAGGTAACTGAAAGAACTTCCCTAAATTCAAAGGTGATGGAAAAGTGCATCCTGATGAACACATCGTAGCCTTCATAGTTACATGTGGAGTTCTAGGAGTTGAACATGAAGACGTCTCCGTGAGACTGTTCATTGAGACATTACAAGATAATGCTGCTGATTGGTTCTATCACCTTCCAGCTAGTGCTATCACTAGCTGGGACACCATGAGGACTAGGTTTGAAAACCGTTTCTAACCAGTAGAAGATGTGCATGCCTTCCTAGCCTAAATCTCTCAGATAAATAAAGATTCACCAGAGCCCATGAGAGAATTTGTGGCCCGATTCAACAGGTTAATTAATAAAATTCTGGCAAATACTCGACCTGTTGATCAAATCCAAAAATGTTTCTTCCTAAATTCCCAATCGCCTGAAGTTAATTATGTGCTGAGAAGGGCTAATCTCGCAACATTGGTTGAAGATCAAACTCTTGTTGTTAGTGTCGAGGATGATTTAATCATGTCAGGGAAGTTGAGCAGAAACCCTTCCAAATCTAATTCTACTTCTTCCTCCTCTTCCACTCCTGGACCTAATACTGATCCATTGGTTCAAAAACTTGTGAATGATCGCATTGCCATAAAGAAACAATTGGCTCAGCATGCTCCCTATGCAGAGGTTCCAAGGAGGAATTTTCAGCCTAGAAATCATTTGCCTGCTTCTCAAACAAGATTAGCGCTTGAAGGACCACCTGTTAAAGTTCCTATCAATGCAACCTGTGAAGTTGAGGAACCAGATGATGATGAGGATAATGAAGCTTATGAGGAGTTTGTGGAAGAAGTTGATGATGAAGCAGATGAACTTGAGGGATCTCGAGTAAATTTTTTCACCACTGAGGGCATTGATGATGGAGATGATTATGATGAAGTAGTAGCGGACATGAATAGTGAATCCTTCACTATCATGACTCAAGAGCAGACAAAGCAGAGGGAGAAATTGATGCAGCCCCCCAAGAAATCTAAGAAGAATTCGACAACTATCCCTGTAATTGCAAAAAGAGGATCTCCTATCCCCGTCTCATCTACACCAAAGGTGAGTTCTATCAATCCTACTAGTAAAGTTACTTCTTTTTCTCCTAAAGTTGATAAACCTAGGATCTCAAGTGATGATGGCTCATCCACTTCTAGGTCTTTTGATATTATTGATCACCTAAAAAAGACTAAGGTTCAAGTTTCAGAGGCTGAGTATTATCAAACCCATCCCAAAGCTTTTGCTAAAATGATTCACTTTGTCAATTCCCATTCTAAGACCACCTCTAAAGGCCTTTTACCCACTCCTTCTTCTACGCCACAGCCTAGTCTGGTAGCCGTTGTCACCTCACCTAATGACAAAATCAAACCATTTTATGTAACACTTCTTATAGCTGGCCATAGGCTCAGTAATTGTGTCATAGACTCAGGGGCCTCAGACAATGTGATGCCTGCTAAGGTAGCTCATGCCTTAGGCTTGACCCTCACACGCACTTATGGATCTTGTTACTCTATGGAGAGTAAGGAAGTGCCCCTGGTCAGAAGAATTAAAGATGCACAAGTGGCTTTTTCTGCTTTTCCTGAGAAGAGAGTTTTGGCTACCATCTTAGTAGCAGATATTCCTCCTTCATATGGGATGTTACTAAGTAGGAACTTCTGTAAGGATGTGGGTGGAGAAATTCAAATGGATTGATCACATGCACTCGTACCTGTTAATGGAAAAATGAGGAAGTTTCTTCCTGAGAAGCAGTCTGAGTATATTGTACAAAAAATGGATGATCCTAAAGCACAAATACTCTATGAGGATATGGGGCATGGTAACTATATGATTATGTCTCCTGATGAAATCCAACTCCCCAAAGTGTCACCTAAAGATCCTAATTGTGTTTGGATTTTAGAGTTTGATGGAAGTTTTTCCTCAGCTGGTTCTGGAGTTGGTGTCTTACTGGTGTCACCTGAAGGAAGCCTTCATCCTTTTTCATTCAAGTTGCAGTTCAAAAATACTAATAATACATCAGAGTATGAGGCTCTCATTCTTGGTCTGCAAGTGGCCAAAGAACAAGGTGTAAAGAATATTCTGGCTCGTGGTGATGCAGAATTGATTGTAAAGCAAGTTAGAAGCCTTTTCCAGGTAAAAAATGGAAGGTTGAAACATTACCAGAATCAGGTTTGGGATTCCATTGAATTTCTTGATGTTTTCTCCATCGAAGCAATACCTAGAGAGAAGAACAATAGGGTTGATTCGCTAGCAATCTCAGGGTCACTACTGATTCCTCATCCTGACTTCTCTCGAGACAAGTTCACCTTTGAGATGGTCCATCGGCCTAGTGTACCTGATAATACCAATAACTGGCAAGTTTTCAATGATGATCAACACTTGCTTTCTTTCTTAGAACTCAAGGGTAATTTTGAACAACTGTATTTTGAAGGAAGTGGCAACCTACCTCGTGAAAGTGTACCCTTTGGCAAAGTAGTCACCTAAGGAGAAGAAACAGGATCAGGATGGATGCATCAATCTCAAAGGAAACAATATTCCTAAAGGATTGGTGAGTTTAGAGGAATTATTTGATAAGCATGATAGGTATGTAAAGTCTAGAGCTTCTACTGGACCTCAACAATCAGCTGAGTATGATAAAATTAATATTGGGAGTTCTACTGATCCTAAGCTCGTGAACATTGGAAAATGTTGCACAGCCGATGAGAGGAAGAAAGCAATTGATATTTTAAAGAGGTATAAGGATGTTCTTGCTTACTCTTATGAAGATTTAAAAGCTTTCAAACCAAAAGATATGCAGCATTTTATTCCTCTCAAACTTGGAATTAAGCCTTTTAAGCAGAAACAGAGGCAATACAACCCCAAAATAGTTGACACCATCTTTCAGGAAATACAGAAGTTGTTGAAGGCTAGAATCATTTTTCCCATTCACCATTCAACATGGATTGCTAATATTGTGGCTATTAGGAAGAAAAATGGTGAGATCCGCATCTATGTTGATTTTAGGAATCTGAATCAGGCTTCTTTGAAAGATAATTATCCTTTGCCTATGATGGATCAGGTCTTGCAAGCAGTAACAGTATCTGAAATGTTATCTATGCTTGATGGATTCTCGGGATATAATCAGGTAGAGGTTGATACTGTAGATCAACACAAAACAACTTTCACTACTCCTTGGGGTACCTTTTCTTACAAGAGAATGCCTTTTGGGATCATTAATGCTGGTGCCACTTTTCATAGAGCCATGGATCTGACCTTTGGAAGTTTGAAGGGGAAGTGTATTGTCATATATCTTGATGATTTGATTGTGTTTTCTAAAGCAAGGGCAGATCATTTTGATCACCTGGAGACAGTTCTGCTAAGATGCAGAGAACATGGGATTTCTTTGAATCCCAAAAAATCTATCTTTTGTGTCATATAGGGAAAATTGTTAGGGCACATCGTCTCTAAGGATGGTATTAAGATTGATCCTGAATGAGTACAAGCTATCCAGCAAATTCCTCTCCCAACCAGCAAAAAGGGCATGCACTCTTTCTTTGGTAAGATCAATTTTTTAAGAAGATTCATCCCTGATTTTACAGAGTTAACTTTGAATATTTCTCAAATGATGAAAGGGAAACAAATGTTTGGTTGGTCTTCTAAAGGAAAGGAATCCTTTGAAGGTATCAAAAGAGCTATCACTAAAACTCCTATTTTAGCATGTCCTGATTTCAGCAAAGATTTTATTATCTATTGCTATGCCACAGATAATACCTTGGCTGCTGTTTTGACTCAAGAAGATTCTAATGAGCATGAACTCCCAATTGCGTTCATGAGCTATATTTTAAAAGATCATGAGTTAAAATACACCATGATGGAAAAACATTCTTTTGTAGTGGTCAAAGCTGTTAAGCAGTTTTGTTTTTACATCCTCAACTCCCATTCCATGGTGTTGGTTCCAGATACAACTGTTAAGTCAATTCTCACACAATAAGAATTTGGATCCAAGAGAGGGAATTGGGTTGCTAAGGTCCAAGAATATGACATTGACATCAAACCGACCAAGTTGGTTTGTGGAAAAGGTCTTTGTGAGCTCATTGCTGAAGAAGCTAAGCATGAATTACTGGAGAATAAAGTTGGCCTTCCTACCATTCTGTTTCTTAGCTCAGTTGATGAATGGTATGCTGATATTGCTCATTTTCTCACCTATGGAGAATGCCCCTCTCATTTGACTGCCAAAGAAAAGAGGACTGTTAAACTTAGGTCAGTGCAGTATGTGTTATGGGAAAACGCCTTGTTCAAACGTGGGTTAGATGGAAGATTTTTGAAATGTGTGGACAAGGAACAGCAGAAAAAGTTGCTCTCAGCTTTTCATGATCAGGCATGTGGAGGACACTATTCATCAACGGTCACTGCTCATAAGATACTTCATGGAGGATATTACTGGCCTTCTTTGTTCAGAGATGCATCCAAGTGGGTTGATAAATGTGAGGCTTGTCAGACCTTCATGGGAAGACCCAAATTGGCCTCTTTGCCTCTTAAGCCAGTCGTAATTGAAGAACCTTTTCAACAGTGGGGTTTGGACTTCATTGGAACATTTAATCCTGCTTCTAGTGCTGGTCATACTCATGTATTAACTGCCACGGATTATTTCACCAAATGGGTAGAAGCTATTCCAGTTAAGAGTACTACTTTTGAAGTGGTGTGCAGCTTCATCAAAGAGAACATCTTGGTAAGGTATGGTGTACCTAACAAGGTTATGACAGATAATGCTTCGAATTTCTCTTCAACTGAGATAATGGATTTTTGCTATGGGTATGGCATTTCTTTGGCTCACTCCTCATATTACTATCCTCAGGGAAATGGGCAAGCAGAATCTACTAATAAAAATTTGGTGACTATTATAAGGAAATTAGTCAATGAGTCTCAACGAAACTGGCACAAGAAGCTCTATGATGCTCTTTGGGCAGACAGAATTACACCAAAGAGAGCTATTGGAATGTCTCCTTTTCAAGTGGTATATGGAGTAGAAGCTCAATTGCCAGTAACAGTGGAGCTTCCAGCCTTGCATCTAATGAAGGCCATTGAAGATACTAGTTTCAGTGATGCTTTGGATAAGAGAATTATGTACCTTCACAAACTGAATGAGGACAGATTGGAGGTTGTTGATAGGATATCTGTTCACCAGCAGAAGGTAAAGGTCCTGTTTGATAAGAAAGCCAGGTTCAGAGATTTCCAAGTTGGAGACACTGTGTTGTTATGGGATAAAAAGCATGAACCTCGTGGCAGCCATGGCAAGTTTGATTCCCTTTGGCTCGGACCTTTCAAGATCAGACACTTTGCTGGTAAGAATTCATTTTATCTTGATTACATGGATGGTTCTCCTCTCCCACTTCCGTATAGTGGGCAGTACCTTAAGTTGTTCAAGTCATAGGTGATTAGGGGGTCCTTTTTATATTCTGTACAGCGTTTTTTGTTTTTCTTTCCTTTTCCTTTTTGGTGTGTTGTCCTTTGTATTGGTTTGCTTTTTGACTCCGTGGCCCAATGGATAAGGTACTGGTCTGCTTCCCCAAGTTTGTCTAAGTTCTTACCTTGTCCCATTCCTTGAATTTATGCCAAGTCATCCCCAGAAGGAGCCAGCTGTTGTCCACTCAAAATTCCCCTGCTCTTAAGGAAGTGAAAATTCAAATTTTTGAGTTTTAAGTGTCTTCTCTGTTGTACTCAGTGTTAAAAGTCGAGAATTTGGGAAAATCTACGTTTTTTGGGTCATTTTGTGTGTTTTTCGGGCCTGTCAGACATTTGTTTCCTGCGTGTCCCAAGTTCAAACGGGCGCTCTGTTCCCCGATCAGCCGGTTTCCCCAAAGTTTGTCTTTTTCGGGCCCGTCGCGCTTTCGCGTCCCAAATGTCCCAAGTTCAAACAGGTGCTCTATTCCCCGATCAGCTGGTTTCCCCGAAGTTTGTCTTTTTCGGGCCTGTCGCGCTTTCACGTGCCAAATGTCCCAAGTCCAATCGGGCAAGTTGTTCCATTTTCGGTCGAATCGCCCGAACCGCGTACTTCGCACTTTCACGTCCCAAATGTCCCAAGTTCAATTTGACAAGTTGTTCCATTTTCGCCCGATCCGGCCGAGTCGTGTGTTCCGCGCACTTTTGTCCCGCACATTCCAAAAGGCATTTGTGCGTCTTTTCCCCGCTTCGCCCGAATCGCCCGAGCCGCGTGTTTCACGCATTCGTGTCTCACATGTCCTAAATGAACCAAGTGCCATTCGTTCTTATTTTTTCCCGCTCTACCCGAATATCTTGCTTACTCAAATTGGTAAATGCGCATTCATTATCTTTCTCTCTCCTAAATGGCTATATTATGAGCGAACCCCCTATGCATTTTTCACGCTGTAATTCCTTCCCAAGTTTAGTGTGTGGCTCTACCCACCGAATTACTATCAATTTAAAGATCAAATGTCAGGGACAGTGAAGCTCATCATCTTGACTTTGGCGACTTTTTGGTCGAGGATGGCTGATGCAAACCCTACACCAATGGCGCAGATGATTCTACCATACTCAGTCTATAGCCAGCACGTCAGTCCCTCGTGGCAGAGACATAACCAAGGCATTGAAGAGATTCAGGCAGCGAATTTTGAAGTCAGTGGGTCCCTCCCATTCATAACCACCTGTCTTCTTCTCCTTATTCTTCTCTTCTTTTCTAATTCTTTTTCTTGGATTCATTGTAATTAGTTTAGGTATTGCGGTTGGCAATCCTTAACTAATCTTTAGTTAAAAGAAGTAGTTACAAAGAATAATTGATTTGTAAGCTATATAATGGCCTCTCCACACCATTTTGAAGGGAGGAAGAACTTGGTTTATTTTCTGAAAGTGTAAATAGATCATAAAGAAATCAATACAGAAGGGCTTTCCATTCTTTGTCTATCTGATCTCTGTTGTTCCCAGCTTTCATTTATTTTTGTGAAGATCATTTGTCTGTGTTATGTTAAGAAACTTTGTGTTCTGGCAGATGTTATTTACAGAACTTTGTGTCTTTAAATTCCATCTTATTTATATGATACAAATGATCTTGTTTCAATTCACTGTAACTTCGCATACATAAAGAATTACTCTGTTATCTATAATTATGAGTGTTGCCTTTCTGCTCATTCCCGTACTCTCATTCCTCATTCCTTTTGTAATTGATGATCTTGATAGAAAACACTTTCGTAATATCCAAGTTCAACCAGAAAATCATGTTTTGTATATTTATTAATAGGTTCGTTTCTGAATAAGGGAACCTCTCCCATTAAAGAGGAGGGACTTCTTGTCCCCTGACTGTTGCTCTTCGTTAAGTCCTATTTGACGACCAACACATATAGAGTGATGTAGAAAGTGTGTCGAGGGACTAGACAAAGCGTGAAGTGACAAAAATATGGAGTGTATAAACTAAAGATGCAAAAGTGCAAAGAGTGATGAGAGTGAACCTAGGGTGAAAGTGTGTGTGTAGATGTTGATGTGTGTGATGTACTTTCATGTTAGTATGAAGTACAAACTGTCGAATGATGTTGTTGTTGGTGTTTTTTCAACGTTGTTGTTGTAGTTTGTTGTTGACTGCTTGTTTCCCATACCGACGGACTTGCAAAGGAGAAGACAACCAAGTACTCAAATACACATGTATATGTGTAAAAATCACATGTATATAATAAAAAGACAATAAATGGAAAAATGAAAAAGGAACATGTGCACTTGATCTCTGATGAGAGAAAGGGTGTAGAAAAAGATATCTTGTAAATTTCGGTGTAGTACGAGTTTTTTGAGCGCTCTCACGCCAATGTGGCTGAAGAAGTATACAGATAAAGTAACATTATTCTCCAACCTATAACTACTTCCCTGAGAATGTATGAAGAGATCTCTGTACTACCTAGTTTTTTGGGCGGTTCGACGCCGCTGGCCGAAGTTGTGTAGGAAGGAAATTCCGGTGTATCCTCTAGCCTATAATTGATCCCCAAAATGCTAAGGACAACTTGTCCTGTAAAAGTCACTGTGTATGGGGTTCACAAATTGGACTGAACCCACTCGTTATATAACCCACAATGTCATGGAGGGAAAACTGAACTGAACTGTACCGGTAGAGAGCGTTATGTAGTGTATAAACCCAAATGATTATCCCCCTCTTTGGGGGTGCATGTGAAATTGTGGATAGGTGGAGGTAGCCCCAAAATAGTACCAACCATGTAAATTGTTCCCTGCAAGGGGAAGGGAATGTGCTTTGTGGAAACCAAGGCACACAAAAATAAGTGGCTAGAAACAAGTGTTAGTACAAACAAGCATGCATATAGAAAACAAAAGTAAGCTACATAAACAATGTAGAAGCAAGTAAGACAAATTCTAATGTAAACACCCAAGAAGACAATCATAGACCATGAAAAGTGGGTTGTAAGCATGGGACATCACTCACGATGTCGCAAGACACTCAATGTCATAGTGGTTGCATACCAACAAACAAGTGTGCACACCAAATAAAGGGCAAGACCCACATACAATAGCAAACAATAGCAAACAAGTACAAACAATAGATAACCATGGAAGCAAGTAATCCTGCAAAACAAATGTTGCATATGAAGCACCCATTGGCATGTTAAAAAGATAAATAGTATGTCAAAAGCATGTATAACCAAGAAATTAGTGTTCTAAGTACAAAAATGAAACAACAACACTTGTAAGAGATGAATGAGGATGCCCCCAGCAACTATTGTAGGACTGGTAGGAGGTGAGCATCCATGTTGTGTGTAAGAGACATGTATCTGTGATCACCACTAGAGGAAGACGTGAATGTATATGTGTGTATGGTAAAGATAATGACATAGAAGATATCTATCTAGCATGTGTAATAAAGCGAACATATACAAGCAAATGCAAGCAAAAGTAGAAGCAACCAAAATATGCAACATGTTGTGGATGGATGGAATGGAACAAAATATGGATGATAGGAGCCACGTACCCCCTGAGTGAATAGAGTTGTATGCAGTGAGGTTCATTTGGTTTTCCCCCTCAGCAGTCAAGAATGAATAGTAAACGAGAGTGCATCATTGGGAAATGGTCGAAGAGTGTATTGTGTCTAACACATGTGAAGAGTGTGTATGTGTGGTGATGATATGTGACCTAGAGATGATGTGTGCATGACCCTATAGCCAAAGCGTATATCACGACAAGATGAGCCTAGGAATGATGATTTATTCTAAAGCGTATATCACTACAAGATGAATAAAAGGAGTGGTGATGTATCCTAAAGCGTACATGACTACATGGTGATGGAGTAGGTGACCATTTAGCCTATAGTGTATGTCACTAACCTAGTAATTTTGTGTGATAAAAGGTTGAATAGTTAATGTGTGAGTATGATGAGGCCCAATTGATTTGTAAACCCTTGGTAGTCGAGTATGGACTAAGGAGCTAGAGTGCATCGTAGGGTAGTGAGTGCAATGTGTAGAAGTAGACACATTATATGCGATGATTATAGACGACCATGTAATGTGCAAAATGTGTAAATATGTGATGTGTAGAATGCAACACAAGATGTGTAGATATTCTAATAGTGGGAAGTGTGCACTATGTAAGATGAATAGTATGCAATGCTAGACTCGTAGACAATAGGAGTGTGACATATATGTGATGAATACTAGTAGGATGCATAGATGCACAATGGTCAAAATGATGTAGACTAAATGTAGAATATAGGATGTCAGGCATAAGACATATGATGCGAGATGTGTGAAGACATGCAATGTTTAGTAGTTATTGTGCAGTGTGTGGGGTTCATGTGTAGTATGCCCTTAACATTCAAGTGTGAACCGAAGCACAAGAGTGTGTCATCAAGTAATGACGAGGCTACAATGTAGATGCATATGCCTATGTGATGTAAGTGATATATGATAATGCTAAGATGAGATGTGTGCTGATGCTAAGGTATGGGGGTATGTGTGAATGTTATGCCCCCCGAGTGCGTGTGAGTGAATGAACTATTCAAAGAGATTGAAGAAAAAAGGTCCTCCATCAAATTTCAGTGGTGGAAAATGTGTATGACCATACTCTAGTAGTGGTGGTATAGTAGATAGATGTTGTATAGGTGAATGAAGTTTATGTGCATGCGATGGATGAATAAATGATGAAGTCCGCGGTGTGAAAAAATGTGTCAGTGATTGAGATCTATGTGAAGTTGAATGCATAGGTGATGGACACCCGCATGGAATGAAATGAGGTAGTGGCCTATGTCTAGATGTAGTAATTGTACGCGGAATGGTCCTATACCTATGTGAAGGACTAGCAGAGCGGTTAGGTTGCATAGAGAATGTGTGAATAGGAGAACTAGGAGTAGATTGTGGTTTTCTAGATGAAGTAAAAGATGTATTAACTAATACTTAAGGAGATGATGACCATGGAGTAGATAGAGGTATACCGTCAATAGAGATAAGTTGATTGTTATGAATGAATTTGAGTCGCAAATGATTCATAGAGATGATGGATTGAGACCTAAGAATCTAATTAAGACTGAGTACCTTGTCATAACCATCAACCGCTTTCCCTATGAGGAATGGTACAAGTAAAGTGAGAGGACCGATCGTAACATGTAGCTTGACAAAACCATATGAGTTGTTCATAGGATATGCAATTTGTGATAGAAGGTAACTAATAACATTAAGAAGTGGAATAGAACATGCACTAATGGGCCATGATGGGTCGACCTTAGTATTTTTTATGGAAACCGAACCAATAGATGCATTGATATGTAAGTGGTTGGACGTTAAATTCGCATGATAATCGCGGTCAGAAAAGTAGATGATCGGTGGAGAAGCATCAGTATGTGCAACTAAAAACTCAAGATCCCCTTATGCGGGAGGAGATACTCTGTGATATGTATGATTAGTGGAAGAGTTGGATGCATTCATGTCATGTTGTTGAGACTGTTTATTAAAGAGTTTGAGCTTACCCTTTTTAGTGGTTGGTGCAGAGTCTATAGGCTCCGGAAACTCAAGCTTGTTGTTATCAATAAGATCTTGGATGATTGTGTGGAGCTTGAAACATTGATTCATAGAATGTCCCACACATTTGTGATAGTCATTGTTGTAATTCCTACCTTTTGGTCGCAATGGGTCTAGTTCAAGTGGTGGAGGAAGTGTAATAATATTTCTCTCAAGAATTTGTTGCAATATAATATGTGGAGCCATTGGAAAGTTAGTAAACGCACATCCAGGTGGTTGTGACAGAATCTCTTTAGTGGTAGTGACCACATTAATAGTGGTTTTGGTTTTGGTTGGTTTAGTTGTAGATGGCTTGAATATTGTCTTGTTTTTAAAATGAGTGGAAGACGATGCTTACTCCTGATACTTAAGCTTTCCTATGGATAAAAGTTGGTTTCATGAAGCTTAAGAGTATGAAAAAGTTGATCAAACAAATGATAAATCTCAAAGAGAACACTCTCTTGTAGAGGTGGTAAGAGACTCTGATTGAATAAATTAGGTGAATCTCAGAGTCTGTGAGTACATTTGACATTAAGAGTATGAAAAAGTTGATCTTATCTATATTAGAGGTTTTGAATCGCAAAACGTAATTGGCTAGGTGTTCATTAGATCTTTGTTTAAGTTGTGCTAGTTGGGCATAAGAGATCTTGGAGCCGATATTGATAGAGAAATGAGTAAGAAATGCATCAGCCAAATGCGTGAATGAAGTTACCGAATGAACAGGTAGGTCGTAAAACCAATGCATTTCATAATCCTCAAGACTACGGGGAAATATTTTATCCAAAAGAATATGATCATCTGTAAAATCAAGACAAGCTACATGGAATTCTCTAAGATGTTCTTGTGGGTCACCATGCCCATTGAAAATGGGAAGCTTAGGGGTGATGAAAATAGGAGTAAGCATATAAGTGGAGATGGTAGGTGTGAATGAAGTGTGCAATAACAAGGTGGAATCCAAATATGGAGACACGCACGAAGTAACCTGTTGTAATTGAAGAATTAGTGCTTGGAGTTCTGATAAAGGGAAGTTAAGTCTTAAGCACCAATAGATGATGAAACCTGTCATGTATGAGAGACCAAAGGTGGTGTGAAATGATTGGTAGTAGTATTGATAGAAACAGGAATGGTAGAATTAGGTGGGAGAGTAGAAGTAGGTGATTGAGTGGCAACAGAAGTTGGTACAGCCGCGGAAGCGGTGAGCTCCGCCAGATTAGTAGCTTCCTCACAAGCAACATGTAAAAACAAGTCTAGATCTTAGGGATGTTCAACAATGTGATCATTAATGGCCTTAAGATGTGCATAAATAAAGTCATCATAAAATTTAGTTGTGGCAAGAGAATAATAACCCTAGACGAAAGGTGGATTTGAAGGACGGGTTCACCAAAATGATTAAACTAAAATGGAATATATAGGATGGGGGTGCCTAATTTAGTTTAATCTAAATGTTATGAAAAGTAGTAAATAATAGCTAAATAAATAAGAGAAATGACCCAAACAACTATATAAGTAGAAATGTAAAACCCTAATGAGAAAAGAAGGTTAAGATGAGCTTAGCTGATTCACAGGTTTTTCAGGATTGTGCTGCAGTGGAGATCAGATGAACAGAAGTAGTAAATAACCATGCAGGGGCTCCAAAATGTACAGATATGAGATGCTTGAGTAGACTAGGGTGCCTATAGAAGGATGGGGGTGCCTGGGGCGCCATGGTCTGCAGAAATGACCAGGGAATCTCCTCCGAGGTGTCGCTGAGTGATCATCTACCTTCACTTCATGTCGCGTTGATGTCATTGAACTGCATTGGATGTCGTTATAAATCAGATATGAAGAAGAGACCTGTAAAACCCCAAATTAAGCATCAAAACCATAAAAAAAGAAAAATGCATATGAAGGGGTCTAACTATCCTCAGCGGCCAAAATGGCGGACTTACTGACTGAGCGATGCACTAGATTTCAGGCTCAAATATATTTCTAGGTGTGTGTGTGTGTGTGTGTGTGTGTGTGTGTGTGTAAATTGTGCCCTACGTGCTCTTGTGTCAGTTGCATTTTGTGAAGTAGTGAGCAATAACTACATGTAGAAATGTAAATAGATGGTGGATGGAATAGAATAAAATTCCCTCCTATGTAGTGTGATGTAGATGAACCAATCTTGTCCCTTGTGATGGAGCTAGATGGATGTAAATGGAGCTTTAGATGCCTTTGATGGAATGCAACTTTAGGTGGTGATAGTTTTGCCTAGTGCTTGGTCCTTCATTATGGTCTCATAACTTTATATTTAAATGGTTCTCTTGTTTTAATTTTGTAATTAACCTCGAAAAGGCCGACCACTAAAAATATGGAAAGCTCAAATAGCTAGAAAGTGCCCAAAAGATGGAAGCAAAGTGTAAAAAGGATCAGGGTGCCCCGAATGGGACCAGGGTACCTGGGGCACCTCAATTTTGGGCTATACGCCCCAGTCATGGATAAGAATGATGCAAAGTGATAAACAGACTGGGCAAGTACATGTGAAAGGTCAGAAATGATGATAGAAAGTAAAGTAAAATGGCCAAAGGACATGGGTTAATTAGTACTTTCTTCACTCAAAAACCATATGAATAGTAGTATGAGATCGTGACTAAATAATACCCAAAGTGCGTGATTTTGTGTCTACACCCTCCTAAATTCAATTTATCCTACTAGTTACTATTTCTCACCTTTAATTTCATCCCATTTGTGCTAATTATTCTAATCCTCATCTCATTATTCTATTCTCCCTAACTATAATTAACCATCACCCTTAATCACCCCTTATTAATTTTAATCCTTCATTAATTCATTTCCTATTTCTAGATTCTTCCATTTTATCATTTTTATGTTCTCAGCCACACCCATTTAATAGTTTTATTCACCCCTTTTATTTATTTACTCATCTCAACCATTCCCCTACCCATTTCTCTTCCCTATGCAACCCTAGCTTGTCCATATCCATCCAAACCCTAATCCCGCTTCATTTGGGATTCTTTGCCTCGAGTTGCACATCATTACACCACCCAGATGGACTTCCCTCTGCAATCACCGGTGACTTACCTAGGTCATCTTCAACCCTATAAATCTCCATTCACCCGTCCTTGCTCATGGATGCAATTTTGGATACTCTCATTTTCTTGTGATCATGCCTTCCTTTTTGAGTACTTTTACAATTACCACAGTCATCTTGGAGTCCCCTTGGAGATCTTGTGCTTCCATTTTTGAGTTTTTAGGGAGATCTCTTTCATATTTGCATGCATTGCTTCATTGTTGTCATATTATCATATATATTAGCCTCTAACATCTTGTGCAGGTTCAATTTTTATCAGGCATCACCAGGAGCTTCATCTATGTCTGTTCAGCCTTTGCTTTTGTCTGCAGGTCTTCATTTCAATCCACCTCTTTTTGTTCGAGCCTAGATCTTCCCAGGTCACAGTCGACCTAGCCTCCTTTACATCAGTTTCTCTGTCATCCAGATCTCCAACCATATTTTTTCTATTTACATATTGACCTAGTCTCAGATCCAACTATCCTGCCTCTCTGCCATCCCAGATCCATTCTGCCAGCCCTTAGTCGCCACCAACCCAGCCTAGTTGTCATTGACCCCCGCCCATCTTTTCAATATTTTTGCTTAGATCTCTAATTTTCTTACATCCTTTCTATTTCCTCATGTTTCAGAACCTTTTACAGGTTTGTGATCATCATTCCTGTGCTACACCAACTCCAGATATGTCATTAGAGCTTTCAGATATGAATTTTTCATCATTATTTTAGTCCATTTGTCTTATTCGTTGGCGACTGGCCCTTTGTAGACTCGGGTCACCATCGACCCATGTAGGTTCGATTTACTTTACATCTATTTAGACCAAATTTGTACTTTCCTTACGTTTCTACATTTTAATATTATGTTTATCTCAGATTTACTACATATTATGTAGATCTTAGCTACATCAAATTTATCAATATCTACTTTTATCTATCTTTATCAAAACAAGGGTTGACATCCATCATAGGAAGTTCTTACTTTTTGGGACTGACTTTGTTAAGAAACCCTCTCATCCTATCTACTGATCCAATATTTTTCTATTGGTTATCTTGATTTACAGTTCACTTAGCTTGCAACAGAGAAATATCAATCATTTGTGCCCATCCATATCCTCATTCTATCTCAATGTTCATAGACCCTTCATATTCTGAGTTGTTTTATTTTCTTCAGTACTAGTTCACTAATCTGAGAAGAAAAGAGGAAATCTTGGTCAACACAACACTACTATTTTTTTTTTAAATGGTTAAGTGTAAGTGGGTTAAATATCTAAACTGTCAATATATGCTCTTGGTTTTGTAAAAAAACATAGTACATAGTCGGTCATAGCCCACCTCCCAATTTTTTTTAGCACTATTTAGTATTTTTTAAAACTCTTTGGTAGAAAGATAGATAGGAGCATCTAGTTTGGGATAGAATTATATATATATTTAATGAGTTTTTTTTAATGATTTTTCAAGTAAAAAGATTTTGAAAATTAAAAAATAACGGATAGCCGACTGTGCCCCCCTAACTACCTTAAAAATATCGAAAATTAGATTTTTTTTAATATGCATAGAATTAGGCCTAGTTTGGGACTATATAATTTTTATTTCAATCTGAAGAAGTGGAAAAAAAGATACATGACAAAAGATAAGCATTTACAATCCCTAAAGATAGAGGTATAAAAGACATAGTTTGAAATAAATATAAATGGAAACTTTAGAATAGTCAGAAAAATATAAAAGGTATATATTTAAAAAGAGGATAGTTTTCTTGACGTTGTAGGATAATTTTCAAGAAAGATAGAAAACGTTTTTGTAAGATTTAACATGGTGGAAGGTGAGTTTTTGCATATTTCATCAAAAACACAGAGTTTGTTGTGTTGTTACAGGTCCAAGGGGCACATGTTTGGGAAACCAAAGCAATTCCAAGCATGTAAAATCTTGGTTTGGTGGCATAATTGCATGGAACACGTGCACAGTATAACGTGTTCACGTTATTTAGAGTATAGGCATCATAGGTGTTTGTGGCAGACTTTTATTTACTAAAATAAATGGTTTAATTCTAACTTTTTCATTTATTAATCGTTATAATTTATTTTAGTAAATATAAGAAATTAGGGTCACTCTGCACCTTATGGAATTAGTCTCACAACTCCATCAGTCACGGTTTAGAAGATAATTTTTCATATTTTAATCTGGTTAGTACATAAGTAATTATTAGGATTTTAGCATTCAACATAAAGATTTTAGCGTTTAAATTCTACAATTGATGTCTATTTGGGCAACAAATATAGTCATTGTTTATGTTTTGTGTCCTTTTGGATTGTTTACTGATATTTGTACAATTGTTAGATGTATCAAAATTATATTTTACAAACCTCAAAACTCTCAAAGGAAACAACAGCTACTCAAATATATGCACTCATGAAATGCCTTATAATACATAACAAATCAAAACACATGTGTTGGACATAGTGTTATTGGTGTTGTCATTGATGTCAAGTTGCATTGATGGAAAAGGGTGTCCAGGTGGCACATGATTCAACATGAGGTGTCAATCATCAAGAAACATGAAGGTTGATTCGTAGTTCCCTGTTTTGGTGTCATGAAGTGTTGCATTGGTGAAGTGTTGTTTTGGAACCAAAAGGGGAAGATTCACTGTTTTGAAATTCTTCATGAAACCTTCAAGCCTTAGAGAAAAATGGATGTCTCCAACATATATAGGATTCACGTAGCTTTCCACTGCCCATTTGTTTTCCTCCTAACTCCTTATAGAGCTCTTGGAATCTTCTAGAGAAGTCAGGTTTCACCATTAGAGTGTTTGTTACCTGCACCTAGAAAACCCGTTGTTAAGTAGATAGTCCTTGAATGATCAATCCTTTCCTAAATCTTCCTAAATTACCTTCAACACTTCCAATATTCCCAAACATCACTTCTTAATGCTTAATATATTTCCTAAGCTCTCCCGAAGGGTGTTTTATTAGCTCCAGAATGGTCAAAATAATTAGTACATAAAATTGAAAATTTTGAAGCATGACAACTAAGCCCTTAATTGAAAATAAGGCTTCTTAGTCACAGTGCAATCTTCCTCTGGTGATAAGGAGCATCTTGTTAATAGTAATTTTGGATTTCTTAGGTGACTATGGGTGTCTTGGGTCCACTTAAGATGGTCATAGCTTGTACTAGTCCATTTGGAATCCATAAGAAAGAATAGGGAGTTTCCCTCCAAATTTATAATTTGAATATTTAAATTAGATATAGGTATTTTATAGGCTTAGGTGTTGAGTTGCATAGTCCTCTCAGACCGAGATATCAAATTTGGAGGTCACGGACTATTTTGTAAAGCATTTTCACTTGTAAATATCTATGTTTTGGATTGTCTTCTTATCTATAATGGTGTTCAAGGCTTCATGGAACCCTCAAAGTTTCCAAGGAATGGAAAATAGATAGAAAGACTTACTCAAACCAGACTATCCCTTGTTTTAGAAGTTTAGTAGTATGTAACGTGAACATAATTATTCAATGGAATCCTTGAGTCTATTTTAGGGCAATTGATCACGAGGACTTGGTGTTGAAAAATTCAAGGAAAGGCAATTAGCCATCTAAAGGAGTATTTTTTAAATTAAATTTGTGTTCACAATCTTAACTGTGTGTGCCCAGTCTTAAGGGTCCTAGAGTAGAATATTCATTGTAAAAGTTAATACTTATGACTTGGTAGAATCCTTGATAAGTGTGTAGGAAGGTAATAAGAAGACAAAGAGTTGAAAAAATCCCTAGTACAAGTTGGAATAATAATAAACTCAAAGAAATGTCGTAGATACAATCTAGCAGTGTTAATACCTAGTTTGAGGGCTAGGAAGGATATAATTTTAGAGAAATCGTCTTTATTCCATGTGTTTGAAGTTGGTGAGAGTCTCTGAAAAGTTGGAGGAAGGCATAAGGGCATTAAGGACTCATAAAATTAGGGCATAAGGATAGAGTATTTAGTGGTTAATAGGTAAAGGAAAAAATGTACAATCACACTTATTTCTTGTGATCTGTCAAGACCAACCTTGAGAAAGAGTTGTCTTAAGAAATAAAATCATAAGCAAGTTATATCTATCATTAATGGAGTGGTTTTAGAATGTTTTGAATCCTTGAGTAATAGGGGAAAATACTTATACAAATCTAATCAAGGAAGACCTAAATTGACTGTCCTTGCATAATGTCATGAAGAAGTCTATAGAGAGTAAGGGTCTGTATGAAAAGAATTAAGTAAAAGAGGAAGAGTTGAGTGATTTTCATTAGTGATTAGGAGAAGGGTAAGCACATAGTGATATGAGTGAAAAGAAGATTGAGTAATTTAAGTCAAGGTGAAGGTGAAAAATAGAGTTGAGGAGATTGTTTAGAGCTTGATCAAACAAGGAGTCTTAAAAAGCCAACAGTTAAAAATCTATCAAGATGATAGATAAAGGAGTAATGGAGCATTGAGGTGTGCTTGAGTAAGGTGTATGGGTATTTTTAAAGGTGGATGTAAAGTTGAAATGTGGATGTGGAGAAGACTTTGATACCATTGCGGAGAACACCATTTTTGATTAGTTTTATCCATGTGGAATTAGAACTTGAAGGTTAATCACATGTTCTTGATCTCCATAATGTATTGAGATCAATACCAAGCATTAATTAAGTGTTTAGAAACACTCTTCAGAGGTATGTATTTATTGAGAGCATTAGATGATTGCTAGCATCGCCTTCGATGGCCTTGGATCAAAATGAATCCTCCCACAATGTAAAGGATTATTCAAGATCATCATTGCCTAATGTTTTTTCCTCCTAACTATTTAAGGAGATCCTCAAATCATCCAAATAAGTCAAGGTTCACAATTTTATTTCTCATTGCTTGCACCTGAAAACCCATTATTAAACAAACTATCCCTGAATGATAAATTTTTTTCCTAAATATTCCTAAAATACTTCCAAAACATTCAATTATTTCAAATGCCTTCTTTATATACTTAATACCTTTTCATAACCCTCCTAGAGGATGTTCATAGGCTTTGAAATGGACAAAATTATCCTTTCTAGGCTTGTAAGAGAAGTAGTCTTTTACTGCACTTCAATGAATGGACTAATGGAACTCGTTAAACCTTTTTACTAACTTATATATGTTTACACAATGTATTAGGAATACTTCAAGGACAAGTTGATCATGAAAAAAGAGCCAGGTTGGCCCAGTGAGGGATTCAAGAAGATTTGGGAGCAAGATTTCACATTGTCGCTTGATTTTCATGGTTTAAGTTTTCCATTTTTAGGTTATTCAATTCACATGAAAATATATCTATATAAAGATCATCCTCTTACCCCTCCAGAATTCAAAATCCTTCTTGAATGGAATCAGATTTAGGATTCTCATAAACTTCTTTATCATATCCATCTCATGAAAACAAGTGACTTCTTTATCCTTCAAACATGATGTCCTAGATGCCTCAGTAGCCTGACTAGCTCATTTTGATTTGTTTCTTGAAGAGATTTGGAAAAAATGGTAGAGTCGGGATATGATGATCAATAATTCACTCCTCGATTATCTCTTTTCACCTTTTAACATGATTATCTCTTCTTAGTCTCATAATTCACCTCCCTGCACAAGATGTCACCTGAGTGGAAGCATGTCTTATGATTTATCGGACAACCTCTATCTCAATTTATCCTCATGGAGATAGGTTTTCCTCCTCATGATAGAACGATTTATCCCTAAATGAAACTTTTAGGAATGTATGATAATGAATTCCATGTTCTTGACCTCCAAACTTGTACTGAAACACTGTAAATTCCACCTCCTTGACTAGCAAGATGTGAGTTCATTACCAAAAATTGATTAAGTTTTTAGAAAAACTCTCCTAAAATATGAATTGTTTTTGATCCTAAGATGATTACCACCATCACTCATGGTGATATTCTCTTATCATGCTCCTAATGACCATTCCCTTGATGATTTGAATCTCGATGAAGCTCTTGATGTTTCAGATCTTTCACAAACCTCGTGATTATTTTTATTGCATCCATTATTCTCATGATGTTTCAGATCCTTCAAATACCTCATGATGAAAATTCCCTTGATTATTTAAATTGATAAAAACTTACATATTTGTTTTGATTTATTATGTGTTATAAGGAATTTCATGAGTCCATATATTTGAGCAATTGTTGCTACCTTTAGGAGTTGTGAGGTTTATAAAATAAATTTTTGACACATTTAACACTCCTACAAATATTAGTAAACAATCCAAAAGGCCCCAATATCTTAAACAATGAGTATATTCATCCCCCATAACAGACATCAATTGTAGAATTTAAAACGCTAAAATCTTTTAGGCTGAATGCTGAAGTCCTGAAAAATACCTATGTACTAACTAGATTAGAATATGAAAAATTGTCTTCTAAATCGTGACTGATGGAGCTATGAGACTAGTTCTATAAGGTGCAAAGTGACCCTAAGTTCTTATATTTACTAAAATAAATAATAATGTATGAGAAATAATAAAGTATAAAGATTAATAAATGAAAAACTTAGACTTAAAACCATTTATTTTAGTAATTATATCCCTCCCAAAAGCACATATACCACATTACAAACAGGAACGCGAGTGCGTGATAAGGCGCTCGTGTTTTAGGCAAGGTAATTACCAATCCTAATAATTCCTAACGTGATCGTGCTTTCCCAAAACGCACTCACATTTTGCTTTAAATAAAGCATTTCCCTACTTTTGGGCACTTCGTGCACTTACCCAAATGATGGTTTCCACTCTTACTCTTTCTTAAGAGTGAACTTGGTGAGAGTTAAAGATGGGGCATTTCAGTATGTAGAGACATCGATTTGTTTTAGAGAAACAATTATTTAATTGTGTCTCAACATGTAAGATTCCCATGTTGGGAATGTTTCAACTTTGTATAGCATTGTGCAAGGTATATTGCATAATATATGGGGTTGTGTACATGTGTGTAACACTATTGCATGAGGAAGGTTTGTGCATCTTTAACAAGTGTGTAGGAGTATGGGCACACGAGCAATAGATGATATTCATGCATTGTGGTTTAGAAGGTTTCACACAAATATGGGTTGTGCATAAGACAATGCATAGTGGGGAGTAACATTATGGTGCGTAAAGGCCTTATGCAACATTGGAGTATAATGTTGATGCATTGTCAATACTTGTATGGCTAGGATGGAATACTAGAGGTGTAAAGCAACATGTTGTTGAGAATGTTGTGAAACACTTAGATGGAAGAACAACTTGCACTTAATGACTAAGTGTGGTTAGAGAGAATCTCGAGATTCTCTGTCAATAATGGCATAGGTTGTTTTAAAATATGCAATAAATTCTAAAGCGGGAAGATTCTTAGACATAAAACAAGGAAGAAACAATTGTAACAAATATTGTGGTCATTGGCTTTGTGTGTCTATGTGTGTTTGTGTATCAATCATGTCTGGGAATAATGCATGAAAATTATTAGATCATTTTAGTTGCAATATTTCTACATAAATGATTGAAGTAGTGTCTTATCAGATCTTGTTGTATTTGTAAGTTGGGTTCAAATTAATGTAATAAGAGAGACTATAGCGACTAGGTTTTTAAAGGTCCGAAAGGCTTTTCCTTGGATAAAACTATCTCTGTATCTTGTTTGACATCTTTATGTGTTGATCTTATTATAGTTCAACTCCCTTTCTCAATATCCTCATTATTAATAGTTTCACTAAAGTCCTAGTTAGGTAGGTCAAATTCCCAATGGCTAGTATCAAAGCATGGTTTAAGAGTTTCATGGGATCTCTTGGGTTAGACCTATAATAGGTGTGTTGAATATGAGAGACTCTTTACACAGTTACAAATCTGATGTGTGAATATATGTCAAAAAAAATGAAAATAGAGATTGGCAAGGTCAATGGTAGGATCTTTGAGCTATGGAACTCAAGATGGAAGATATCTTGAGAGATAGAGATCAGTATTGCGTTGTTTCACAAAAAATACGTACGAGATTAATGCAAGAGGAATGGGATAAGACTGATATCATCTTTATCTAAATTCATCTATCATATTAAATGTTAGTGAATGTATCTGATGAAAAGATAACAAAGATTTTATGAGATAAGATAGGAATGTTGTACTGGGAAAATATTTAGTCAATAAACTATTTATGCAAAGAAATCTATATTCTTTGAGAATGAAAGATGGTGGCTCGATCACAGAACACGTGAATTCCTTCAACACCTTTATAATTCATTTATTATTCATAGATGTAAATATAGATGTATTACACTTATATGCTCATTGTCAAACTCTTGGGATAATCTAGTGATGGAATTCATTCTCACCTCATATAAGCCTAGTACATATGATATTTTTGTGGTTTTATTGTTAGAAGAAATTAGACGCAAGTCCATTGAAGCTCAACAAGGTGATGCATTGTTGGTGCCCAACCATATTCATGAAAGAGGAAAGCAAAGATCAAGGGAGAAGCCTGTAAATTCTAGAGGAAAATCATAGACATTGGAGAGACCTTTTTTTTTAAGAAATTTGAAAGTGTGGCAAAACAAGACATTTTATGAAGTATTGTAGAGTGAGGGTGGATAAGAAAAAAACCACCATAAACTTTTTACTAACGTGAAAAAGAGTCCAATCATGAAAATGGATGTTACAAATGTTTCAACTTTTGATAACATTGTGCAAGGTTTTGTGCCCAATGTAATTGATGTTGGTGTAGACATATAAATTCAAAAATTAGCTACTTGATATTATTGATTTGTCTTGTACCCCTTAATCATGTATTATGTGCACAAATAGTTTTTAAATGCATTATTCCACCCTCTCATTTAAAGCATGCAAATACTTCCTATTCTCCTAATTGGATGCTTAGAAATCTACATAACTAATCTTATTGCTCATAGACATCATATATCTCCAATCAAACTTATCCAAATTTCAACTTACAACATTATACCTCCATGGACAATACTGTCTAGGTTGTACATAATCATCATACGGTTCTTTTCATGTTTGATAGTTTTATCCGTAGTGGGATGATGACTAGATTTTCCTATGTTCATCTTATTTCCATTTCCTAGTCATCCTTAGTGTGAAATCACATTCTGTGGAAAATATAAAAGCAATTTAGACACACTCATTTACTCATTTGGCAGTCTTAATACTCCTCTAGAAAATACTTATCAAGTCTTAAGAAAAACTACTGTAATCTTCCCCAAATTAAGAGAAAACATTAGGATCAACCTTTATACAAGTATAAAGGACTCTAAACCAAGTTTAAAGAAAACATGTTTATCCCAAAAATAAAATAAGAGGCAAAGGTGTGTTTCCTATCTCACTTTGGATTTAGAGTTACAAAAAGAGACATATTCAGATTAATTAATTTAATAGTAGTATGTATATAAGAATATATTGATCTACCAATTTGCAAGATAAAATGATTAAAACAGGTGCTAAATGAAAAATGACATACAAAGGAAGACATGCTTAGTTGATTATATGTTCCAGAAGATAATATGGAAGTAGAAGGATGAAATGATTGGAAGTGACCTTAATATGCTTTTTTTAGGAGTGTAGCATGAGTAGGTATGGAAGCTTCAGATGTTGTAAGAACCATTTGGTGGTTGTGTACTTGTTTAGTAGTTTCGTATGACAAGCTATTGATGTTATATAACTTTTTTTCTTATATGAGCCTTTGAATTATGCTTTACTACGAAACCGTAGTTGTTACATATATGCAAAACCCTATGTATGACCTGAAATAGCTTCAAAACCTAACCGCATGTAGGAGACCTTGCAAAAAGGTTATTGGTTGTGTTGAAGTGCAATCCGAACACTGCCTACATTGACACTACTCTAAAGAGGCATCATTCCAAACATAGTTCTCCACATAGAATGCGATATCTATGTGGATGCAACTAGCTTCAGAATTTTATCACTTGATAATGTAGGCAATGTCTTGCTGGGATTTATGCTTGACTTGGCTTTATTGGTCTTTGACTTGGGAATTTTGACTCTAGAACCTATTTTGGATTGCTTAAAACTTGTGTAAGGGTTTCTCCTAATGTGTGTTGTTTCTTTAGGGTAATTTAAGAGAGCTTGAAGTGCTTTTTAGAAGATATTTTCTTGAGGAGTTCTTGTAAGTGCTAGGTGAGTATATGAGTGCATTTGACTTGCTTATATAGGGGTTCGTGCATGTAATTTTGCATTAAGGATGAACCGTGAAGAAAGTATGTACCCATAAAAATATACCTAATTGAGAAAGTGACCCATGGATGTCTTGGGACAAAACCACCATTTTTACACCAAATCATTAGATAGTTTGCTTCGTATTTGGTGGTTCTGTATGGGCATGAAGTGTGGTGATGGGAACTTTTAGGCACAACACTTGGAGGTGATAGACTACTGTGGACTAATGCAATCAATTATGTGAGTGACTTGGTAGTGTAGATGAGGAGAGAAATTCTTGCAATAAGGATAAGGAAAGGAAATTAAGCTCAAAATGTAAGAGTAAATTATGATTTCAGGGTTAAGCCAATATTGACATTATCAAGTGATAAATTACAAAATTTAGGTGTCAACATTTGCGTCTCTTTTGAGTAGGAAATGTAATTTTCTTACTCAAAAGAAAACAAACCTAAGTGTGTAGACACACTTTACCTTTGCATGAGGTACTTGATTTGCTTGAGTTTTGACACAATCTCTATAGTGAAACCTAAAACATAGAGTTTAGTCAATGTTCATCAAATAATTGAACTAAATAACTAGGATCTGAAAATGTAGTTGAAAATTATAAATTGAAATCGTGACTTGAAATTTTGAAAAATGAATAAAGCAAGGAGTACACTTGGTTTTTTCGATGGATAAGTTCCCTAATGAAGTGCTTGGAGAGATGGATTAGAACTGAGTTGTTAGATGATTGGGGGTGATTAGTCCCCAATTTGTTGATGAGGAAGTTAGAGCCAAAAGGAAATTAGGTGTCACTTGACCCAACACCAAAGAAGAGTATCACAGGGATTTCTATTTGCCCCAAAGTAGGGGTAATTTTATTGGTTATTATTAGCCATTTGGCTAAAAGTAGCTTTTGATCCTCTTAAAAAGGGTTAATTCTGTGAATTAAAAAATATGCATTGGTTTATTGGTTATTCAAATGCCTCTAAATATGTCTTTCTATCTAAGTGCCCAAGTTAAATATGCCTCTTCATTTTGTATTGTATTTATTTATACAACTCTAAATCCTTGCTCATTCAAAAACCTAACCCCTCGTTGGTTGGAAGCGTTGGTTTACAAAAATATATACAAGTTTTATAAATCATTATCCTTACGCCAATAAGTGTGATGCCACAATAGAAATGGTCATCGTAATAATATAATATTATATTGGTTGCAAAATTAATATATTTTCTTGTTCAACCTTCACCTTCCCTTCTATATGGCTTCATAATCTCAAAACTAAATCTCTTTCAAATGCCTCTACATCCACGTCTTACCACCCAAGTTACTTGAGAATCTTGGAATTTATGAATCTAAAATACTCATTCATTAATTCCACATTGGGCATGAGATTGTGTCTGTCAATCACTTCAACCACAAGATTCCTTTTACTCGTATCGTAAAAATCTTCGCTTCCAAATTTCCAAGTACTGTTGGTAGTTGGAGTTTAAGGTTTTGCACTCGTTATCATGATCTAGGTGTTCACCATTTCTATGAAAAGTATACATTAAATATAGGAACAACGTTTATTGTTAAGAAAAGAAAGTTGTTAGAGGTTTAACGCTAATGTGAACGTGGAAACAAAGGGAAATGCCTCCTGAAGAACAGAAGGAACAAATGGATAGTGGATTGTATTTAAAGTGTGGCCACAAGCATCCAACTTATCATGTTTCTCTCCACAGTCATTGAAATTATGATTAGCACTTCTTCTTCTTATCCGCAATACCTGAGACATCGAACCATATTTAATAGCGTTTTTCAACTTAATATAGTAATTGTCATAAACAAGATAGGGCTTATTGCGGGGCAAGAAAAGCCTTAAGCACCTCCTCAGCACTACATGCATGGCAAAAAACAAGCCCACGATTATATCAATTGTGTCATTTTCTTGTAAAACCAAGTGGGATCTGACAACCTGAACACATGGAATGATCAGCACCCAAAAGGCCACTTATGAAGACAATGTGTTGACAAATCAAATAATGGTCTACTCCGAAGGTGCCAAACGGATATGTATTCCATGCACAACTTATGTTCTTATTATTGTTGTTACATTATCTTTTTCAAATCCGAAATTGCCTCCATGCACTGATTTATCAACCTCTTCCCACGCAGTCTCTTTCATTTCTCATTGTTTTGCTTGAATTTCTATAATTGAACGCCACGTATTTTTTATTTCTGTGTGTTAGCTTGTGGCCAATATTTGCATGCGTGATTAGTTTCAAATGATGGGCGGTTGAGCTCATTTTCTCCTACTTACTCTAATTATTATCCACGTAATCTTCGACTCCTCCATGAATATATCAATTGTTTTGTGCCTCTTCAACCATTTGGGAATGAGAACTGGAGAAGTTAATGTGCGGGAGAGATGGGAAGTGGGTTGGAATTTTCCATTTTCCATTTTCCAATGTTGGCATTTGACAAACTTCCAGTGGAGAGGTGGGAAAAAATTTCCGCATGGATCTTGTAAGGGGAATTTTTAATTGATTGGCGAGTGACACATGGTAAAGTGGGAAAATTCACACTTCACTCTTCGTTATTTACAAATTTAATTAATTAAAACAACTAATTAAATTTTTAATATAAAATTAACTACATTAATTAAGCCGAAAGTGTTTGTCCCCGTTAAAATCAGCCTATGGTCGTTCGTGAAATCAATCTCCACCATTGATTATATTATTTCTGATGTTTAGAGCACGCAGATGTCAGTTACCTGTAGACAATTTTAGTGGCAGATCCGTGTCAAATTCAGCCAATCTGGCAGCGTTTAAAGACAGTGTGTGTGATTTTCATTGCGTTCCTGAAGGCACTACATCCTCCTTTGAATTGTTCGAGCTCCTACATAGGCTAGTTTTATAAGTTATTCATAACTCATCAAATGCAGATTCACCTCTGTGCGTGTAGCATCTGCAACATCTTTTCCGTTTCACCTGAGAATTTTCCAAGTCAGAATTCTACCTTGGACGGCTCATTCTGCCCTCACACAAGTAGAGCACTACGTGTATTGTGTCCAATATACCAACTGGCAGTTTGAATGTAGAATGCAAACATATATTTGGATATATGGAAAGCTTCAATTGCAAGCACGTGGTTATGCTCTCAATCAATGAGTTTCAGGTTGAAATGAAGGGTATATGGACGGAGGACAGCTGGGTAATAGCACTAATATATGCAAGTTTTTAAAAATATTCTCCCTCCATTCATTAGTGGATGTACTATTTTGAGTGGTCAATAGTGTTTAGATTTTTTTACAGTGGAAATGTCGTCCAATAAAAAAACCCTTTATTTTTAAACCTCGATTGGCATATAATTTCTACTCTCCACAGTCCAATAAGAATATTTTAAGCCCTAAAATTATTGACTTGAGAAACCCTTTTTGTGTTTCAACATCACCATATTGTTTGCTTTTTGTTCTCTCCTCCATGCTTCATTCCTCCACCCCTTCCCTTCTAGCTGCATTCAAAAAGGAGATGCACATTTTTTGTAGCATATTTCTAAATAAGGAATATCCTTCTCTCCTCCATGCTTCATTTCTCCACCCCTTCCCTTCTAGCTGCGATCAAAAAGGAGATGCATGCTCTTTATACCCTGGTTCCAACTAAGGAATAACATATATCATATTTAATTTCACAGGGATGTTATCATTCTTGTTTATATATCCTTTACACTGTTGACTTTTAGAAGGTGACACGATTGTGATTGTTACTGTGATAAACCCTAATTGTTAACCTAATACCTACGCATTAACCCATTTCTATAATTTACATGAAATCACAACGTATGGGTTTTAGTCAACTCCAAATATTCCTGCCTCTCATGTGTCACATGAAGTGTACATTTGTTTTCCCCTTTCATTTAGGAGTTTTCTAACCACCAAATAGCTACAAGTGCTTAGTTCGCAAATAATTATTATGCTTAACATCATTGTTCAACCACTCCTCCCATTATGGGATATCTCCGAAAACATTTTCCTTCCCATCATACAAAAATATTGTTTTATCCTTCTTACAATTCATATAAATGTAATATGGCTTTTAGAAGGTTGAATTTCACTTCTTATCCTCATTTCACGTTCCCTGCCCTCACACTTCTCCAGCATTGAAACCATTTCTCTTCACCACTCTTATTTGCCTTTATTTTGAAATCTTCAACATATCCCCTTCAGCATTTCCATCATACATTTCATGTGCAATTGCTAGTTTAATAATTAAATGGTAAATTTAATTAATAAAATTAATAACGTTAACTCATTAATAAACTAAATAACATTAATTAAAACTTAATCAATAACACAAAATTAATAACTTTAATTAAGTTATTAAAATTCAATTAATTAATAACATTGATTAAATTAATATTAATTAATTTTAGATAATTAAATTCAAACCATTAATCACAATTAGTGTAAATTTGTGAAGAGAAAGAAGGTATACGAGGCAAGAAGGGACAATGGCACTAACGAGAATGTGATAGTGCAACATTGTGACGATTAACGACCGGGGTTATTGGAGAAGACAAAAGACAAAGGCTTCACGAAATGGTGTGGGTCAATCATTTGGCGCAACACATTAATGTGAAAAGTTTTGAAATTTTGGCAATTAAAAATTTTGAGACAACATACCTTAACTTTGATATCCATTTGATTGTCACAAGGAAATTCAAACCTTAAATTTGGCATTCATTTGACGATCATATAAAACTTTTTTCTTTTTTATTGGAGAAGTCAATAGAAAAATATAAATATCTCGGCTATGTTTCCAAAACTCAACCCAGTCAATTTTTGGGCTCCCTTGTGATTAAAACTCAATTAAATTTATTGCATTTTTTCTGTTATATATGCATTAAGACCAAATAAAAAAATAAATTAGAAGATTTTCTTGGTCTTTTCAATGGATTTTACGCTCAAAACATTCAAATGACGTCTAAATCCCTTGATTTGTTAATGTTGAAGAACCATCAAGTTTTAAATCCTCAAAATAGTGCCACATGTTGCTCGACAACATCTCCTCGCCCTGACAAATCCTTTGAACTTATTTAATTTCATGGTTTTAAGTGCCTTTGATGGATCTTTGACCATGTGGAATTCATCATCTTTCCTACATTCGACAAATATTTTAAACTTGTTCACTTCTCATAGTTTTTCAATGCCTTTGATGGATCTGCGACATTTGGTAAGCATCAACTTTTCTGCACATTTTTGTAACTTAAATTTTTTTACATCACTTTTCTTCAGTGTACCGAAGGAGGGCACGTGGTGCTACAACATACTCCAGTGTCCTTGGATGCCTCAAATTTTTTTAACCTTGCAAAATATTGATGGTAGACAAGTGGCATATTTTAACTTGTGGAGGCAACTGGCATACATGACTATCTCAAATCTTTCAACACGACCTCCAAACTTTACAAGACACCAATGAGAAACAAGTGGCATGGGATGGACACGTGGAAGTCATTGACACACCACATTATCTAAATCATTGGTCTATCACCACCAAACTTTGCATGATGTCGATAGTTGACAAGTGGCATAAGTAACATGTGGTAGAGATCAATGCTCTATATTGTCTCAAGGTTTTTTTTCCTCTACTTCTCCTTGCCAAATGTTGAGACATCAATGGGTTACACCTGTCAAAAGTAACATATTGCAGAGATTGGAGAAGTATAAATTCACTACAATTCCTATTTATGTGATTAAATTTTCAGGAATTCACCTAGTAGAAAATGAGGCATGGGGACCATTACAAACCGAGATAGAGGCATGGAAAAAAACTATGTAATTTCATGAACATCTTTTCTACTATGAGCTCTAAATGACAAGTGGATGGTACCATTGGAAAGGTAATTCATAGAGCTATACTTTGTTTCTTAGTTTTGAGAAAAAATAGACGAGGGATCTATGAGAAAATTCATGACAGAGTATTCAATTATCTTTTTCTTAAATAATTAGATCTAATGGCTCCCAAATCACTCAAAGATACTCATGAGTTGGGTAAGTGCATGGATTTGAAGGGCCCAAAAAGGTAGACAAAATGCTGGAGAAATGAAAATTAGAGTTAGGATGGGACAATTTTTTGGTTTGGTAAATATAAAACCATAACGTGTACGTGTTTTCCCTATAGTATAAAAAAAAAAAAAACAAACACATTCCTCATTTTCATTTGCCCCAAAATGTGAATTCACTAGCAAAACCTTGCACTTTTTTTTCTTCAACTGTTTTGCTCCTAAAAAACATCTGCAGATCGCTGCAAAGGTTGGGATTAAGGTGGATTCGACAATTACCACCACGAAGAAGAGGTAGGGAAAATTGTTTTTCTTTAAAGTGCAATAAAATTTTGGTAATTATATTATAAATTTTAATTAAATACATGTATTTTTATTGTTACAATTCCTCCACAACTACAGCAAAACTCTACAAATTCTCACAAACCCTCCTAGCCCCTCCTACAGTTGTTGAACATCCTCCAGGTAGTCATGAGGATTTAACAACTCATATAGTGGAGAATAAGATTGAAATTGAGGAATTGATTAAAACAATGAGGAATCCTGATTCCACAAACCCCCACCGTGCCTCGCTTGCAAACACAATTGGAGGCATTATTGGCTTAGGTTGACACGGCAACGAGTCAAATTGATTTGGGGGACATCTTATAGAGACACTTTTAGGGAATATTACGTGTTGACGAGAAAATATCAAGTGGACAAATTGATGGGTATCCGTCGACGCTCTGGGAAATCGAAGGCCCTATACTTGAATGGTGTAGCTCCATGTTATTATGTGCATGTGAAATTAAAACAGTGTGGTGGCCTTACGGTTGGGGATCCAACAGGATCACTCCACTGAACCTACGGCAAAAGCTTGTAATTACTTGCAATGGAGGAATTTTCTTAGGAGGTAGGAAATGGAGTGCCGAGTGGGGAAAAGAAAAGGGGGGATTAATGTTGCAGGTAGAAAATCAAATTCCGACAACCATTAACCATATTTCAACACACATAAATTTAGAAGAAAAACAATTTTGCAATTGGCAACGAGATAAATTAAGATTTAGAACACAAAGTTTCAGAAATCTCCTTATCAAAAAAATGCAACAAACTCCTTTTTTCATTGATAATTTGGCAAAATTGTACATAGTGAGAACAATAAGAACATTGAGATGGGGAAAAGAGGAATTAGTTATCTCTTTTGTTTCTTCACAAGTAGTAATCTCTCATGAGTATACAAAATTGGCAACCCCTTGGAATGAGGGTTCCATTACAATTTATAGACTTGAGAATGCCTCTTCATCTAACCCCATGTGCCTTTTCATGTCCCCTTAAAATGTGTGACTTTTCATATTCCTAAGTGTAGAATTAAGTCCCCTTTTATTAATTAAGGGTGACTTATTAGTTCCTGCCTCTGGCAAGAATACTATACATTTCAATGGTGCAGATTAATTTTGCAAAAGTGGCCAGTAAGATGCATTTATTTTTTTCAACTTTGGCATATTGTAAAGTTATGAGTAATTTCAAATATTTTTAAAATTAACATATTTATTTATCTAGGCATTTGATTGGTGTTCAAGGGTGATGTGACTATTTTGGAGTCTTATTGCCAAAACAATTTTGTTACATTTTAAAGTAAAAATTTTGAAAGTGACAAGTGTCCTTATCTTTTATATCAGATTTTGACAGTATTTTGCGTACTGAATTGAATTAATGAGCATTAAATTTCTATAAATTTGTAAAGCTTCTTCAAGAAGCTATCGCATGAAAAAATCAGTTTTGTTTTCTTTTTTTTGCATTGGTTTGGTTTGAGCTCTACTAAACGAGCTATTCACGAGCTTGGAGAAGCTATATCCAATTACGAAAATTTGGTATTTACAGAAAGGTAAAGAACGTTTTTCTGGTTTTTGCTTTGCTGGAACTCTTGATCTAGGCATGGATCATTCAAGTTTTGTTTTTTGCTATTTTGTTTTGGAATGAATGAAAATAACAAGGTTTTATGTCTGTGGATCGATTTCTTGTTGGGTAATCAGTAAATCGCCCCGCACCTGTTCTGTATTCTTCCTTTCATATATGTCGTCCAAGAACTTCAGGCAGAATTTGTGAATCGCGTGTATAAGGAGAAGGGACTTTTGTCCAATGTTTTTAGTTGCAAAAATCCGTGACAGAATACACAAAATGATTCAAGTTTTGTTTTTTGCTATTTTGTTTTGGAATGAATGAAAAATAACAAGGTTTTCTCTCTCTGTCTGTTGGGTAATCAGTAAATCACCCCCGCCTGTTCTGTATTCTTCCTTCCCATATATGCCATTCAAGAACTTCAAGTCGTGTGTATGTTTCCAGTTGCAAAATCCGTGACAGAGTACACAAAATGAGGAAGCATGTGAAACTGTTTGACAAAATGCCTAAAAGAAACGTGGTCTTATAGACTGGAAAAATAGCAAGATGTAAAGAGGGATATCTGATCCGTTCGTGCAATATGGTCGTGATTACTATCTCTTTTCCTCCCAACTAGGATGTTGTTTTTGTTCAATTTTTCTGATGCCTTAATTTAAATACAAACTATTTGACAAAAATTCATGAAAAAAAAGTTCCTCGCCGACGTTTGCAGACTGCTTTGACATTTGTTTGCTTGAAAAGTTGCCTATGTTTTTCAGTGTAGCAGTGTTATTCAGCTACAGTGTGCATATTTTGCAAAAAAAAAAATATTGCAAGTGTCATGCCAAAATTAATATTACAACTGTAAATGCATTTATTTGCAACAACATCTTTTTCTTCTTTCTTTGACTATTTACTATAAGAATTAATTGATGTCAAATCTGTCTTCTAGATTTTTCTATTTTCTTAGTAAGTGGAACTTGCTTCTCAGTATTATATGCGGTGAAAATTTCTTGAAGCTAAAATTACATCTTCTCTAAGCATTTTTGATGCTCTGAGTTTTTTGAAATGCCAAAACGCTTACAAAAGGCAGAGAAGTAGGGCATTATACTTCTGTTTTTTTTGTTTATTGTAACCGTTTGCACACATTTGAGTCAAAAACCTCAGTCTAATATGTGCCTCTGGTTTACGTTTCCTCTGATAATTTTTCGACTGCCAAGCAACGACTTCATTTTCTTGAAAATGCAAGTTACTGAAAATTAAATAAACTTTATATTTTCTTGTATTCTACGGATTTGAACTTATATATTTTGAATTATTTTGTTTTGGGGCATGCCCGTATTTATAAAAAAATTCACTCTAGTTACTAACGGGAATTTTATGAGTATTTTTGTGTCTGTGAAACATTCTATTTGGGGGTCATGTGTCTACTACGTTTTTAAAGCTAGGTCTTTAAAAAAAAAATAGTACATTTAGCATTAGGTTATCTACTCTATAAAAGTCATTTGCCCAAACAATGTATCCAATAAATAATATAAGTGTGGTAGTTTAGTGCAATGAGAACTAGTATGACCATGGCCAGCTTAAAATTTCAAAAAATTACAGGAGACAACACTCAATAGAGGCAGATTGTAAAATAGGTTATAAAACTCCAATGAATTTCCATGAAATTGCAAGTATCGACCTGTTTCAAGGAAACATGTCTTTGTTGTTGAGGAGACATGCAATACCCCCTGGGAATTGCATTTTTTTAAAGATGTCCAAAAGCTTTTTTAACAAGCCCATTATGTGTAGACACAAACAAATATTGCAAACCATAAGACCACAAATGGATAGAAAAATATTTTCATTTGAATGGTGTTGGGTAATGGGATATTCTGGATTTTTCCTGATAACGCATTCACACATGAAAGTGTTAACATATTTAAAAAATATTTGATAGAGATCAGTGCCAGACGTAAGAATTTGCATGGAGGAGCAATATTTTCACTAATTAAAACTATTTTCATAACTGCGACATACCATTTGAGCAATTCATTGAACTCAAATAAAATTTGTACATTAACCAGGTTATAAATGCTAAGCTTATTGGTCACTGGAAAACCAGCAACTATGAAGATTCGATCACAGCACCAGTTGCCTTGTTTTGTTTTTGCTACATTCATTATGCACTGATACTAAAACAGTACATTCATTACATTTATTATGCACCCACGACTGTTAAAACTTTAAAAAAAAAAAGAGAAAAAAAAATGGGGGATTTATAGTTATGTTGTAGTGGAAAGTAGAGCTTCCATGTTTCTGAAAAGGTAGCTCAACAGTATGTCTACTAGAAAAACGTTACCATTTCAGCACAGGCAGCAGCAAGAGACCCTTCCCAACCTTGGCGGAAATTATAACTATTGTCTAAGTGTTTGACATAATGTATGATAAATATTGTATTACACTTATTTTATATTGACATAAATGTTTTTTTCAATCTGTATAATAAGTATTTGTTTTTCTTTATAAATTGTACATATGGAATTTTATAGAATCAAAATTATAAATCTTTTTCCTATTTAAATTTACAATCAAGTGTATAGTCTTTTTCAATCTTAATTGAAAGTGAATCTTATAAAATTCTGTCATTTTTAAATATCTTATGTTGTGTTATTGTGTTGTCTATGTTGCAGGTGTTCACGACTAAGTGTTTTATTACAAACAAAATACTTGCAGACCTTACGCAAAGGTACGGATTCAAAACATTACTTATTTATTGCTTTCTGTGCTCAATGGAGTTTGTAAACAAAAAACATAAACGAACAATAGATCAATATAGAACAACAACCAATCAAACATGCGACGAACCAATATTTGTAGAAGACTACAAACGAATGCATAGAGTCCAGTGCGCTTCCATCGATGACACTTTAAGTGCAGAAAGCTTACTAAGAGAACCAACATTTTCTTACCATGTGGGAGATTCCTTGTTCGACGCATTTCAGGTGCTTCTACACTTTAAATATACATCTTTAGAACTATGTAATGGCATCATCGATCATTTTTTGAATTGTTTAAAAAGTGGCGAACTTGATGCACTAAAATCTTATCAACTGGAATTAGACCCAATGCAATTGTAGATTATGCATGGAATACATGACATAGAAACATATTTCCACAGAATGCGATTATCTGCATTGCCTTTTTCCGAAACAACTTAAACATGACTATGGGGTGACACTTTTTGCATTAATTGGCTATCTAGATGGTTGAATATACAAATATGTGTTTGGTCTTTTACAACAAAAATGAATTACCTTCGATTTAATGTAAATAGTCATCAACTTCCGTACTACATCTTATTCTATGACACAAATCCATTAGCAGGTCACTATGAACCATTATATTGCAAAAAATATGACAACTACAATTTTCCAATTACACATGTGCAACTATCGCGCTCTTGTGGTGAGATCAAATTGAATTGGTCTGCCATTTCAAATCAATTAAATAACTATGGATTGTCTAGACTAGTTACACACCCTTGTGATTGTGGTGAGAGTTTATTCAGCTCAATTTGCCTCTTAACAAATGGAGAATACAACATACAGTGCTTGCGCTGTTATATCACTCAATCATTCTGTAATGCAATACTTTCTAGAAATCCTGCAGCATTTTGTCTCTTGGAAAAACACTTAACAGTCGACTTCATTCGAAAGATACCAAAAAATTTGAATTGGCAAGATTACATTGTGAACTTGGCAACATTTTTCCAAGGGCAAATCGAGGGGAAAGAATTCTGCCTGGAATGGGTATCTCTATTATTCAATGTAACAATTAATTTGTGGTCATCGAGTGAAAATTTTATTCTAACCACATATTCTAATTGCGTACAACCCAAAGCAGCTTTTAATATAATATATTTTGAAACAGAAACAACACACGTCCACTTTGAACCACTAACTATGAATCGTCAAAAAGACTCGATTACTAAACAAAATACTCAACGATTGTCTTTGATAACACCACCAAGTAAAACATCCATCAGCTAGATGATGTCTATTGCTTGATGTAGTAATTCAACAATAATCAAAGAACAATCACAACAAACAAATTCAAAACCATATAATCAACTACAATATCTAATTCCGGGGACAATTAAACCATCACTTCGTCATTTGAAGTCTATTGCTAGAAACAAAAAACCTACAATAATAAGCACACGGCGCAATGTAAATACACCCATTGCAAAATTTAACAAAAAAATCCAAGACACACGAAAACATGCATGTCCCATCTGCAAGCAATTGCATTTTAGCCACAATATGGTGCAATTTACTCAATTAGAAAAACAAACATACATGACTTTGGCTAAAAAGGACAAAGCTATAATGTGTAAGCAAATATGCAAAAAGTGTAAACAATCATTAAAAATTGGAAAGATGCCAAAACTTGCATCACTAGACAACATCAAACTGAACAAGTCCTTGTCATGTGTCAAAATGCTTACCGAACTTGAAGAGCGACTTGTTTCACTTCGAATTGCATTTGCACAAATAAGAGAGCTAGGATACAAAAAACCACAAATAGGAATGACTGGCGCAATCATCAATGTCCCTTCCAATACCAATATAATACAAAAGGCCTTGCCACGATCCTTAAGACGAGACACATACAATTGGAGTGGAACTTAAAAGAAGACTTCAATACAAAAACCCTTTCAAAGAAGGCAAAGTACGAGCATACATTATCATGCGGGCTTTGCAACAATTATGTAAGAGAAACTTATATCAAATGGAAAAAATACGTGTCAAAAAGGATTGGAAGATACTATTTCATGATATTGACACAAAAAACCACACTCGAGATGAGCTCCAAGACATTGATAGCACAAGCAGTGAAGATGAGGAAGATGCACCGAATGAAACCATGGTGCATGGATTCACAGAGTCACATTGCATTCGTGATTTGCAAAATAAATTAATACAAGTTGCACTTGTAGAAGGACAACATCCATTTGGTATTTTCAAAGACAAATTTGCTGAAGAAATGAATTTCCCAACACTTTTTTATGGTGATCCTCGACCTAATAATATAACGAATTCATTTTCATATCTTCAAATTGCACATTGGGAATTGCAACATGCAAATCGTGCTTTTGCTAATCATACAACAAACATTTTCTTCAAAGCGCTTAAGATTATCATAGGCCAGGTGTCGAGAACCATGTGGTTAAGGATAAGAAAAGCACAATTCAAAGGTAGAAAGTTACTTGCAAGAGATGTTAAATACAAACCAAACTTGGACAAATTGTTGGAATCAAATATTGGATACATGGACTTCAAACAAATACGCACATCTCCAGATTATTTACAGCAATTACGAAGAAACACATTTGTAGGGAAGAATCAATCTGCAGGTGCCAGAATATGGGGCAGAACTCAATCTCGTATGGCAACAACAGGGAGCAATGAAATCATCAAATGTAGCATACAAAGGTAAAAAGGAAAAATTGCGGGATGTCTCGTCAAATCATGAACATCTTCAAGAAATCAACAAACTTCTTTGAATAAAACAAGGCATCTATAAGTGACTTAAAGCTAATATGTTTATCTTTATCTTGAAAACAGTCCAAACAGAGCTCAAGCGGCAAAACACATCGACATCAGGGCCAGATTTAACAAATTCATTTCGTGCATATGCTGTAATCAATACAACCCACAAGCCATAATTTGTAAAGAGTAAAAACTTTTGCATTTACGATAGATTTTTGCATAGAACAATATCCATTTAATCTATATATTCTGGTAAACGGGAGAAGTTTGACAAAAAAATATATACGAAAATTTAGATGGGAAAAACACATATGCGATCAGTACATATATTTTTTTGTAAATGTTTTTTGCCTGAATATGGGAGGCCTTTACATAGCTTGAAATTCTATACAACAATACCAAGTTCTGTAATGCGGGATGTAAAAAGGCAAATTATATATTTATGATGTAAAGCATATACAGCAGTCTGCGATTTCAAAATGTGACAACATTTGGAAGAGGTATGTGCGAAGTTCAAAATATTATGGTTGTATACAATGGGTGGTTTGTTGGAGTAGTAGATTTTCTGTAATATGTCAGCTGCTTTTCTCTATTCCTGCGGAAAAGCAAGAAAAGAGTATGAGTGACAAGAAATTGAAAGCAGAGGAGATTGCATGAAACTTGTTATGCAAAGAGTAGTTGAAAGAGTCACCTTAGTTGTTTTCCAGTTGGAGCGCCATAATGGCATTTGTCTGGTTCAAAGTGAATGTCCCTGTTGCTTGAAATCCCCGCAGCAAATAAATGACAATAGTCTTATTCTTAAAGTATTCCTCATGTGAAACCCTTGTCAGTGCAGGAAGCAACATTTGCAGCGGTTCACCGGTCAGTATGCATTGAGTATTTTTGTTTTTGCTGGATTTGAGGTTGCAAATAAGCCGGTGTTTGAAGCTATAAGGACATTGTTGTTGGCAGAAGCGACATTGCAAAAGTTGTTTGTCTATTGTTTGGAAGGTTTCCAGTGACGAGCCACATTTATTGCAAATGATCTCAAATGGTATGGAGTAGATGTTGGCGATAGTCAATGTACCTTGCACCTGCATGATGAGAAATTGTAAATGAGCAAAATGCAGAGGTAGAATATTTGAAAGAAAAGACGATATAAAAAGATGACGTTGCAAATTGTTATTTATTGCTCATATAGAACTCACCTCTATAGTTGTGTTTAACATTTCTTTTAAGTCTTGTAGTGCTTTTTCCATCCTCAAGGGCATGATGAATGTTGACTGAGTAGTCTTGAAGGCCTTGTCATTATCATTTCCACCACGCTTTACAACATTTTTGAACAAATAAAAAGTGTGTTTTTGTTTTTTTAGTTGTTCCTCTATTGCTGTAAATAGAGGTTGAAATGTTCCAAATAGGTATAGCTGCAGTTAGAGAAGAAAATGTTTAGTATTATGCAATGAAGAGCACCTAGAATATAAAGTTTGTGGAATACCAGGAGTTTACCCTTGTTGTGTCTTCTTCCGTTGGCCCGTCTTTAATTTCTAGGATAAGTTGGAGGCCAATCTGTTTAGCAGAGGTTACAATTGCAGCAATTGTTCCAACTGCATATGGCTCTGTATTGTTTAACAATTGCTTAACAGTTGTGTTTGGAATGAATTTATATTCTATTGAAAGCGGCGGAGTGCTTTCTACGGTGCTGGATTCATTGAGGAGTAAGATCACATCACAGTCTCCACGGTCATAACTGGTTTTAGGTGCAATGCTGAAATTTGTGATTTGTATCCCTTTTCCAGCCACAACATTGTCTTCATGCATTGGGATAAATTTGTGGGCAACATTTAGAGTAACTGTCAGTTCAGTTTTCTCATCAGTAAGATCTGCTCGCAGGAGCTGTTTTCCCTTATTTTTTTGCACAATAGTTTTATACACCACGAGCACATCGCCTTGGAAAATGTTGCCAATTGTGAAAGTGTTAAGGTCATCAATGGATGTGAGGGATGGAGTTGATGTTGCTTGCTTGCAAAGAATGTAGAATATTTCAGCGTATGTCGATGAAATCATATATAAAGTTAATGTAGTTTGTTTTGTACATACCTTTTTGGCTGGTTCTTGTCTTCTTCTTGTCCTTCTATGTTGTCAAAGGCTCGTTTCATGGCTCCTGCGATAACAAGGTATATAGTGCAATATGAGAAAAACTTAGTTTGTTGTTATAATTAGACAAACAATGTAAATTTGTTATGGAAGAAACAATAGTATTGAATTGATTATAATTGTACTTTTGGATGTTAATATTGAATACCTTATAGCGGTGTATAGTTTCAGTGGAGAGAAGTGCATTGTACAAGGTGTTGTTGACATTGCGTAGTAATTGGATTTTGATTTAATAGAAATTGGTTAGTGAAAAGTATAATGTATCGTGGTCACTACAATACGTATCGGTTCTAACAATGGAATGCCTTTGAGGATTTGTTTTAGACCATATGTGGTCGATATTTGGTATTGAAGATGAAATTTGGTTTTGCTTGATGAAGTGCATTTGGTGAGTTCGCATATGATGAATGAGCGTTGTCTCGTTCGCTGATTTCTTGTTGATGTCATTATTGAAATCACCTATTATGTGCACGTTGTTTCTTGCTTGTGTATTCGCCAAGGCTTTGTCAATTGCACAAAGAATATCTGAAATAAATGTAATTGGCGCTGTATAAAAGTTTACTATGGATATTTCTTTGTTATGAATGTTAACGTTTACAAGCAACACTTCTACCTTATTTTGTCGGTATTCAATAGTTTCAATATTTGAAATATGTTTTTTCATTGAAATCATTATTCCATGTACATTTTGCATAGAAATGCATTTGAAATATTGTTGTAGTGTGTGTGTGTGTTTGTGTGGTCGGGGTATGCGTTTGTTGCAAACATAGTATGTCTACTTGCAGTGAATCATAGTCATTGAGTATGTCTTCAGCATGTGCTTTGAGGCTTCTTGTGTTCAAAGATGCAATGAGGAGCTCAGATTGGGATATAATTGTTTGCAAATCATTTTGCAATTGCCATCTCGAATTTTCCGTGAGACGCATCATCTCTGCTATTATCTCTTCTCTCACCTTAAATTTCTTCATTTTCAACGGTGTTAAAAAGTACAAAGACTCAATATTTGAAACTCAAGACAGTGCTGTGTATGTTAGTCCATGTTGTGTGACACCAGCCGGGTTGAAGGCAAGTCCTTCTATTTTGAGGCCTTGGGATTTGTGTATTGTTCGTGTACACGCTAATTGTATTGGAAATTGTTTCCACATTGTTAGGCGTGTTCGAGTTTGGGAATTCGGCGTTGGTCTAGTAATACGTAGGATTGGTATCCAACTCCTGTCTATCATAATGTTGTACAAGTGAGCGAGTTTTTTTGGTTTCCATATACCCAATATGAGGGTCATTAAATTTTATACATACTACGTCCATTTCGTTTAGAAGCGTGTACGATTTGAATATTCCATCGGATCCATTGACTAACCCGTCTTGAATGTCATAATTACCAGCGACTATTTCTACAAGCATATAAGTTTTCAGTACAATAGTTGATGGTAGAGTGGCGGTGTGTCGACGTGGATGGTGTACATTGTACTCGTCGTCCTCTTTGTCTATAACATGTAGCGTAATTTGCTGTCCAGGAGAAATGGATAACATTTGATTGTTGTGTTTTTTGACATCGTCATTTTTGTAGAAGAGATATGGGAATTTTGGATCGATAGGAGGTGTTCGCAAGCATGATTCGTTCACATTAGATAAGTCAGACTCTGTTTGTTTTCCTGTGCGCATACGATTTAGGACAGAAATGAATTTTTTTATTTTTTGACGCATTGTTTTGTTTAGTTGGTAGATTTTCACATTGTCTTTCCAAAAACAATACGGAATTTGTTGATCGTTGAATGTAGGATAATGAAATATGAGGGAGTCATGTACGGGTTGTGCTTGGTAAAAGTCTCCACAAAAGAGCATATCGATATTGCCAAAGTGTTCTGTGGGAGTATGCATTATATCTCGCAGTCGTTTGTCTATAAAATACAAGGATCTACAACCCACCAATGATATTTCGTCAATAAGAATGATTCGTAGTTGTTGATATTGCTTTGATAATGTGTCTAATGATTCAGAAGTTAACGGTATCAAGTTTGTTCGATTGAATGGTAGTAGGAATGCAGAGTGTATTGTCACTCCACCAGCATTGTATGCAGCGTTTCCTGTGTATGCTAGTATCAATCCTTTTGGTTTGAGTGGATTGCTGTCTACGAAATTGTCGTACAAGCGTACAAGTGTCTCGTATATCAATTTTGTTGTAAATATTTTCCCTGTACCTGCACCTCTTGTTAGAAAGAGGTGGAATGGATTTGATGGGTCGAGTCGCTTTTTTGTTGCTATGTCTTTAATGATTGCTTGTTGTTCCCTGTTTAGCATTCTTCTCTTTTTGTAGTAGTCAATGGTTGAAGATATGAAGGGATGCTTCCCAATTTCGAATTTGTTTTTCGTGTTTTTGTGTTTGTTGAAATGATATGTAAATTGCAAATAAGATTTCAAGTCATATTGTTCGTTGACATAATCATTTTCTGCAGGTTTTCTCATGTTGTCAGGAACATCGTTGTTTAGCTCTTGTTCTCTAGTCGTGTCATCGATGTCACCCCATGTAGGATTAAGTTGGAAAGTGAATTTATATTCGTTGTGTTTGATAGTTTGTTCATGATATGCATATGCTTGTTTCCAAGTTGCAAATCCTTGTTGCAATGATCTCTCATCGATGACGAAGGGAACATATAGCAACAACTTTTCATGATAGTAGTTTTCATTATCAACTTATTTGTTGTATCTGATATATCGTATGATGTTTTGCTTTCTTTTTTTCTTTTTTTTCGTTGTTTTTTTGGTATTTGGACACAAATTCAGATAGGCAAATATGTGTTAGTGCAGCTGGTCGCTTGATGTAGTGATCTACAATCGATTGGCACATTATGTTATCTGATTCA